>VZSE01007790.1:748975-1231593 GCA_013398275.1 Promerops cafer | reverse complement strand
GCATTATCTTCAGGTGTATTTGTGCTGTTTATTTTTTTTTTTTTTTTTTTTTTTTTTTTTGTAGGCTGGTTGCACTCCTTTGAAGAGAAAATTTTCTGAAAAGGCTATAGGAAAGTAGGAACGTAAAAGTGTGGCAGAGTTTGTTTCCCAGTAGCCTGAATATACTAAAAAAAAAAAAAGCACTTCTGAGTTGAGATAGAAAAGCACGCTGCTTGTCTATCTGCTTCCTCTGTTTCCCAGGCTGGGTGTTCACGTTTGCACTGACAGTGGCTGGTTTTCAATCACTGGAGAAGTTGTGCTGCACAGAAGTGTCAGCCTTGGAGAAACGCACGGTTTGAGCAGAGTCCTGCCAGTGTGTCTGAAGAGTTCTTGTGTGTCCACAGATCACCTTATTTTATGTAAGGCAGGAGTCCTGTTATATGTAGTGCTATAGGTATCAAATTTTGATCAGCTTTTACATTAGATTTGTTGTGATCTATCATGATGTAGCCTGTCATTGAACTTCCAGCATCAATATAAATGGAATGTGATTTTTATGCTGGTTACTTTGGCTAATAATGCATCATTGTGATGGTAATGATTAAGTCCATGTCTAGGCAGTGCAGGATGAAGTCCAAGAGCAGTGGTGAGTTATACTGCATACAGCTATCTGGAAAATAGCTTAGGTATCTGCTCTAAATGTTGTAATGGTAGGAATATTTTTAGAACTGAATTGATATTGATAGCTATTGTTCAGCAATCCATTATGTTAGTCTCTTTATTACATGGGTCATATTTTGTGTTATGAGTGCATTTTTAGAGTCCTATAAACCTTTTTCTTGCTTATGTCATTAATAACCGTGATGTTAATGAACATGTAAGGTTTCTGGACATAATAGAACCCCAGTCAGAAAGT
Source organism: Promerops cafer (assembly GCA_013398275.1). Lineage (NCBI taxonomy): Eukaryota > Metazoa > Chordata > Aves > Passeriformes > Nectariniidae > Promerops > Promerops cafer. The sequence continues at coordinate 1,230,698 of VZSE01007790.1, read as the reverse complement.
ACAGAGTTTCAAGGAGACAGGAAAAAACATCTAGTGGGAGCCTATTTTCAGAATTGTCTTGCTTCTCTAAAAATGAGCAATTTGCTGGTTTTAAATTGCAGTTGGTGTTGAAGAGAAAGTGCATTTAGGGAAATATGTTTTTTATTACAAGTGGCTTTGCATATGGGAAGCTGGAAAATACTGTTTTCAGTGATTTCTCACAGTAAATCTAAATGCTGTGGAAAAAAACAGATGAGCTATCAGTTTGGCATTCTTGTAGCAAATCTGACGGGAACGTTCAAGTCACCAACAAAACTGTGGAGCTTACCAAAGCCCAAAGGGTGATTAAAGCATTTCAGTAGTATTTGGCTCTTAGTCCTATTGTGCTCAGGTATGTCTTCCAGTTAGTTATACTGGTAACACTCCAGGAGGGGTGATGGTATGCATGGGGGGTTTGTCTGGGGCTGGGAATAATATCTAGGGAGAAGAAGAAGAATATGCCAGGATCTGCGGTCAACTTCAGTGACTTGTATAGGACTGCTTGAATAATAATCCTAATGAAGTTAAATAATTCAGTCTTTGTGTCCCCCTAGGTACTGCTATAATAATAGATTTTAAGGACTGGCTCCTGCTCTGGTCAGTGCAGCGATTTTATGGTTTTGCTTTTAAAAGCATCAGTAAGGATTGAGATTCTGTAGCACTAAGTCCTGTCCAGCGAGAGAGAAGTTGCTGCTGCTTTAAATATAAGTGAATAATCGGGCTGTACATTGCTGCTTTTTGTTGCTCTGCTGGCTAAACTTGGTCTGTTTCTTACCTAATAATCATTACAGACAGTCAAGTCTCTCTTCATCTGTGGGTGAAGATAAAAAGTACAAGGTGTGGATGGATGTAGAAATTGTCTTCTAAAGATCAGTTCATGTCCGTAGCCATTGCTAGCTCAGATAAACGCTGTCGCAGAAGCATCACACCAACATTCCTCTACTAAAACTGGTATTATGCACCTCAGTCATTGCGGTGTGCATATTTCATTCTTCAAATGGAAATTGCAAGTCCAGAATTTACCTCTTTATTCTGAGTACAGAATTTATTCAGCTATTCAAGTATAGCTTAGACTCACCAGTGGATGGGACAGTATATGGACATCAGTACAGGCATTGAGAGTTCCCACCCTGTGAATTTGTTGATGTGTTCAGTCTGTTGGAGGATAATGCCACTGGATGTAGTTTTGAACAGTTATTATTCCCTTTTCTTCAATGGCAGTTTTAAATTTAGGATTGAGACAGTGAGATTCCTGAGCTTCCTGAAACTTAGTTTTTGTCTATTTCCTGTGGGTCTGGAGAGTGTTGCAGGGGAAGCAGTATGGGAATGTCTGCCCTTTGCTTCATTAGCTCTATTCAAACTGTACCAGCTGTTTGTGGAAATGACTAGGGTAGGTAGGATTCTGGTTGGTTGAACAGCCCTTGATTACTCCCCTTAATAGTACTGAAAGCTGTGTGATTCCAGGTCCAGCTCTGAGATCAGTGAAATGTAACATAATGTGATGATCGGATCCTGTCAGCCTCATGTGGAAAAAAAGTGACATCAGAACTGCAGGCCACTTCCTGAGGAGAACATGTTAAATTAAAGAACTTATCCTATGATGCACTTTGTAAGGCCTTCATCTTAGCATATCCTAAGCATGACAAGCAGAAACATGAGTGTAGGCTGAGAGTGTATACAGAGTTGGACTTGGGTGAATTCCTGAGTAAATGGTCCTGTGTGTACCTTCACCTAAGTTATGCCAGGATGCTATTTTTCCAATTTTGTTCCCCTTTTAAAATTTTTCTGGTATTTCCCAGACTATTTCACAGTCAGAAGCAACAAGGACAGCAACAAGAATAATGATGTTTAATTTTGACTAACCATGGGAAAGGCCACAATAGTAATGGTGTTACCATTGCAATTAGAATACCCTGATGGTTACAGTTTGGCTTGTAAATACAGTGATGCCTTCACTGTAAAAGGCAGCCTTTTTCATATGGTAAGGACACAAATTTCAGTTCTCATTTCTTATTTGAGCTTAGTTATCTTTCACACTTTCTTTCCTTGTGAAGGGAGGCAGAATCAGAATTCAGAAATGAAATTTTCAGGCATGTTAATTGGTAACATCTCAGTCTTTGGAAGGAGGCATGTGGTAACTTTATGTTAAAATGGGAAATGAATGGAGGGATATATCGGAAATGGAAATCCAGTTGGGAAATTGAGAGGGAGACACTGTATACTTTTCCTTGGCAAGGACTTGGAAGCTTCTTGCAGATGCTGTAGCAGAGCTCAAACATGAGCATGTGTAAGAAAGGGAGTGGCGACTGTTTAACAGTAAGACCTTGAATGTCCCTTCTGCTATTCATGAAGACACTGATATTATTTACATCTCTGTGACCGTACTTTAGGGCTGTGCCAAGATTTTAAGTCTCCCCCCTCCAGCTAATTGATTATCTGATGTGAGCTCCTTTGACTTGGCAGTATCACATATACACAGGGTGAGGTACAGGGGCAGCTGGCATGCTCATTTCTAATTTCAATGTTTGGCAGCTTCCGATATCAGCACGGGGCACACTGAAACACTTGGCACTTCACCCAAAAGTAATGAAGTCTTTCACTTAACCCAGTGTGAGGGTAAACAGGATGTTAGCCAGAGTTGCTTTGGTGTCAGATATCAGATAAGGGTAAAACACACAATAATTTATGGACTAAACTAAAAGTTCCTCTTTCACGATTTCATTTTCTGTTCACATTATTATTAATCCATTTGTATGTTTTCTTTGTAGTGAAGTTTTAAATTATTATCTGTGTAGGACTACAAAAATAATTGAAGTATTTCTTTAATATAAAGCTTATTTCTTCTTCCACTTGACAAATTGTGGAGAGGATACACATTTTCCCTCATAGAACACATGCTGTGGCTTCAGAATTCTTGCCTAACCTTGTGTTTCTCAACTTCTGCTTCTGTAGACCCATGCCAGATCTATTTTACATGAAATGGTAATTTAAAAAAAAGTTATGAGAGGAACTATGGATGCACGTAATGGCACAGAACGGAATATGGGTTTTCAATTAATGAAGTATTTACCCGTACTGATAAAAGTGATTAAGAAAGTACTGGCAGAGACGATACTTAAAATTGCTCTATAATATAATTGTCTTGTTGAAGACAAAAGGTGTAATTGGTCTAATGTGGACTTCCAAGAATTTGGTAAGGACCTGAGATATTGCTAATTTAGCTGTAGATGATGCAGTTAGGTCAGGAAATGTATATAGCAAAGTACACAGGAAGATAACAAGATTTTGCAAAGATGTATGCTGTAAACAGGATTCTACTGTTTTCATTCTGTCCTCAGTGAAATTTTGATACTTTCACGAATAAAATTAGCTTAGAAATACAGCTTTCTGCATATAGGGAGTTAAAAAATAAATATCAATCCTATCAGAAAACCATATATACAGAACTGAATGACCATCAGCAGTAGAATAATAAGATGGAGATAAAGCAGTCTATTTCAAAGTGAAAAGTCAAGCATTTGGGGACTAACAGTCATCATAATTTCAACTGTAAGATGAGGGATCAGCGGGTAGAATCCCTGAGAAAAACTTGGGTTTTATTCAGTGAAGGGCTGAGCCTTCAGTGTGGCATATCTGTATTTAAAAAGCCAAAAAAATTCACTCCCTGCCAAACAAACACACACAAAAAGCCCCCCAAAATAAGAAAAATCTTGAGAATACTAGTTCCATTGTGCAGGGTGTTGCCAAAGCCTTATCTGGAGTATTGTACCACCATGTTCAAAAAGGTGAATTCATGCTGGAGCAGGGGCATAGAAATCACTGTAGGGAAGAGAGCTTGGCTTATGAGAGGCTATAGAAACTGATTTCTTTGGCCTTGCAAAGTGAATATGAAGAAAAATGCTTCCTGCCTGTAAATGAATTGAACAGGGCTATTCACCAGGGAAGCAAAAGATATTTAAGCTCAGGGATAATGTTGGCACAGGAACAAGGAGGTATAAACTGTTTACAAATGAACTGAAGCAAGAAACCAGGAATCTGTCGGTTCAGAGTTTCTGCATGTTCCTTCAGTAGAATTAGGACTAGGAAAAATAGACTAGCTGGACTAGGTAGGTAGATCTCATTATAGCAAGATTCTTGGGAGCCCTGAGAAATTGTATGTGCTTCACAAAAAGGCATACTGAGTTCTTTTAAGTGCTGTGTTTTTGCTGTGAAAGTTCAGGTATCTGTGATCAAACATAGCTTGATTTCTTTGATAAGTCTAGACAGATAAATCCCGGTCCTCCTGTGTCTGGGATAATTGCTGATAAACAAAACAAACAAACAAACACCTCTTAGGTTTCCATCTGCTTTCAGTGTCAAATGCTTTCTTTGTCTCTGGCCTTTGTACAGTGTCTACTTTTACATGGCCTGCAGCCAGATCTCCTTAGTCTGTGATTTTGTGACCTTACAAAGTTAGCTTGGTACTATACAGCTGGGAAGTTTCCAGGAAAAAAACTAGGTTTTGGTAGGGTATAATGGCACTTCAGTAGGTGGCACTCTTCACTTTGGGTCTTGCCCTAAATCTGATTTTTCCTCAGGAATGAGGAGTTTGTGGTTTTGCCTGTAGCTTTAGGTAACCTCTGTTTTGTCAAATGTTGTTTGATCTCCCTGAATTCCTCTCACTGTACTGTTTCTATGCTCTGAATTTTTCTTCAGTGAAATATTCGGAGTAAAATCATCCTAACACTGGAATTAGACCAGAAAAGGACCCAATAAGTGGACATCATCAACTTGCTCTTGCACAAAGGTTCATCTTGCAATAACGCAATGGTTTCTGTTAAATTGTTCCAGATGAATTTGGGTAGAGCTGAACTGTAGTTGTCTTTACTCCTTGAAAGTATTTTGTATGCTGTCCAGGCTACTGTGAGTGGTGCCACAGTGGTCAACGCATGGCATACCTAAATCTTTGTGTTGGTGGTCTGTAAAGGAGCCAGCCCTGTTTGTCTGACATTCCCCTTACACATGGGGTCTTGGTCTAATGTAACTTAACAGGAAAGAAAGTTTGTAGTTAAGCTGCCTTTAGAGCTCCCCAAACACACTGGCTCGACTACACCACTTCCTCAAGCTCTGACGTTCTGGACCTTGGCTTTTCAGTTCACCTTTTCAGGAAATGTAGTAAGTAAGAAATATGACTTTCAAAAAACCCCAGAGGAATCCCACAGAAGTTTGCTGAAATCTATACAAACCTTGTCCTATCAAAAGAAAACGGATGTACACCTCAGTTTCTTCACTGTGTATTTCTTGAGGTTTGGCCTTAACTGAAGTTCCTGATCCCTCTGCTTGATTCTCACTTACCCAAATAATTTTGTTTATCTCTCTTAATCATTGGTGATCTCCCTCTCTATTTGGTTCTTTATTAAAGGTGCTTTCCCCAGAAATAGGAGAGTAGGGGTGAAAAAAAGGAAAAGAGAAGAAATGAGGCTTCTGTTGACTCTCCTGTTACCTTTCACTTTTAAAAAAATTGAGGTCTTAACTATGTTGCCTCTTTTACATTTTGATGGTATTCTAAATCTCATTGATGGTATTCTAAATCTCTGCCAATATATAATAATAATAATAAAATCAGATTTCAGTTTGTGGTGATACTTAGTCCCTTTTCTGTTTTCAGTACAGTACAATTAATAAATTAAATTGTCTCTTCTGTTTGTCTAAACTGTTCTTCTGGTTGCAGTCAGGATGATAAGATCTCCCTAAGCCTTGCACTGCATATTCAATCCTGAGGCATACAGTTAATAACGTAATAGGTTGGTATTGATGAAATAGCCATGTCTTCCAAAATGATCAGTCTTTATTTTCTCTTCTACATGGCTGCCCCGTGTTTTGTGTGTATTTCCAAGCAGTTTTCCTAAAGGTGAGAGCATGAACTGATCTGCATTGTGTGAAAGGGAAGACTCAACACTGGTGACAGCTGCTGCTAAAGTAGCATTTCCATTACTCTGTAACCTCTCAAGAATGGAATTTATCTTGTTTAGAAGATCTTACTTCAGAGAGGGTATGACTTGAAATAACTGTACCTTCTGATGTGGTTCTAAGGATTTTTGGAGGTCTGTGCCTTGAAGAATGCTTGTCATTGCCTTAGACTGTTTTGAAAGCCTTGATGTTCTTTCTTCATGGTTTTGCCTGTGTCTGGTCAGTTGTACTGTAACTTCTTTCATCTTCATATCATTAATTTTATGATAGGATTAGGTTGATGACATGAGAGGTCAAAATTCTTTAATCTTGCCCCTTCCCTCAAGCTTTATTTTTAGAAATGTTTCTCGGATATCTGTGCACTCTCACCATTGATAAAAGCAACATAAAACGTGTTGCTTGCCGTGGGGTACAAATTTTGCCATGGCAATGGAAGTTTCTCCTTGATGTGCCTTTTACTGTAACACAGTGACAGTGGAATTTAGACTGTATCCTTGTATCTGTCAGCTCCCAAACAGAGATTTGTATTGCAGCTCTCTTGTGACTGATAGCTATTGTAGCATGCACTGAAAACACGCTGACCTTTAGCAATTCCCCCTCGGACAGAACAAAGTGGATGTCTGTTAACTCCAGCCTGCTTAAATTCTGCATTTGCTTTTAAGCTACTTCTGTGTATAAGTGTAGATTTAAAAGCACAGAACACGTTTTTAAGAACTGATAAAAAAGAACTGAGTTTCTAGACAAGAATATCTACAGAACATCTGCATTTTTTAATCCTTGTGTGGCAGTGTTCATATAATAACATGGTTGTGTGAGCAGCTCCTCCTTTAATGTTGTCAAAACATTTTGACTCTCATCACTCTGACTTGTGCACTAAAAAGATACGCTTCCTGGAAAAGTGTAGGTATAGTGCCCTTTGCAAATGTTTGCCCAGATCCTTTAGCAGTAAGCAGGCAACTCCCCAAAAGTACAATGTCAACCCCGTGACCATCTTCATATCCTCCTTAGATGACAATTTTGTAATTCTTGCCTTTCTAAACCCCTTCTGTGCTTTACAGAAGTTGCTTCTGTCTTTAGTGGTGTATCTGTCTTTAGATTTTGTGTCTTCTCTCTGTGTGTAACCTTCTTGGGGCACTGAATTACAGCTAGCATTTCCTTCAAATCCTGCACAATCTCACTGGAATCTCTCTTGCTGGACTATGCTTTTCAGTAGATTGACATATAATCAGGTAGGTTTGAGGTTAATTTAGAGTTATAGATACCTGAAGGAGCTTGAGTTGCTTCTAAATTGGATTTAAATGGACATGATTAAGTTCTGGCTGCAAATTAGAAAAAACTTTCTCATCATTAAATCAAAGGTCTGCAGTGGTCTTCTAATTAGAGTGTTTGCATAAGAAATCCCAAAGAATTTTGAAATGGAGTTTGTTAGGTATTCGTGGTAACGGTGCAGCACTGAACTTGATGACCTGAGAGTGCTCCCGTATTTTTGTGTTCCTAAATGCATCCTGTTGTGGCCTGAAAGTACAACTTGACCTAGTTATTAAAGTAAACTGTAAACTGGAAAGGATGGAGTAATTCCATTTCCCAGGTTTTAATTGTGTGTCTGAAGTGTGGGGGGCTGTGCTGGCTTACTTACTAAAGAGCTTTTCTGGGTGCTTTGTAAATGACAAGGGGATCGTGCACACCTTCACTGCTGCAGTAAAACAACTGGAAGCAAACTTAGAAAGGAAGTAGAACACAACATATGGAAATATGGAATATTCTTTTAAAAAGCCTAAATACTTCCAAGTAGTAAGTGTTCCTGCATTGATTTTGTATGGAAACAAAATGCTATTGGAGATAATAAGTAAATACTATTGAATAGATCTATATTTATAGCAGTAATAAACAGCTATTCCACTGAGGATTTTAAATACGCAGGGAAATCTGACAGTGGTGCTTTATAGTTCTGTCAGATTCAGAGGTGGGAAGAGGTAGAAGTTGCCTTTGCCAAGGGCTGCATATCTACAGTGTAACCATGCAGGCTTGTTAGTTCTCTGGAGATAAAGTGACTCTTTTGGCACTTTCTATATCACGTCATTTGGGTAGAAAGAGAGTTTTCCCAAAATTTCCTCACAAGTCTGGATGTGTGCCCTTAGAAGATTTAGCTGTCTTGCAGTTATGTCCTAGAATACTGGCCAGAAACGTGCTTTCAATAGGGATGAAGTTGCAGTTATCTGTTCCCAAACATGGATCTGCTCCTGCACAACAGAAGATTTTTTTTTTAGATAAATTAGAAATAGTTTCTAGAAGTAACTTATATATGCACAGATGTACACACAGTTGTGTTGACATATTCCCTTAGTCTGCTTTTAGACTCATAGAAACTTCATAGTTAATAAACTTTATGTAGTATGTGAATAATGAATACAAATTTGCTAGGGAATAACTGCAGGTCGGTGATTGTCATCTACTAGATTTGTAGCACAATGCACAAATGTTTGCTGGATAGAAGTGTGAATAGTCAGGTGGCATTTAATGAAGGAATTAGATGAATGATTCATCATGCTAACAACACAGAAATAGACTGGCAATTTTTGTGTTTTAATAGCTTGTTGATATTTTAAGTAGTAGTTCATATTACTGGACAAAGAAATCAAACCTAGTATCAAAATCTCTCTTCAAACTTTGACATTAGAGTGTAGGTTTTGAAAGGTGATTCAGATTAATTAGATTTGTGCCTAAACTGTGCTTAGTTTAGTACAAAAAAATAAAAACCTCACAGTTTTATTAATCTGCTCTGTTTATACTGTTATTTTGACTATGCTTAGATATACTGTTTGGTGGGAGGAATGTGCTGCAACAGAAAAAAATAATTTCACATTCTCTGTCTTCCTTAACCTTTTTCTGTGCTTACCATGGGAGAGCTGTCTGACAGTTCTGTTTTATGAACCTGCTTCTCAGACCCGAGGTACATGCAGCAACTTCCCCATTTGTGCAAGTGGAATGCTCTGGGACAGTAAATTGTATAAAGGTATCCCCTGTAACTCACTGAAGGAAGCTTAACTTGCTGGAGTTGATGGCACTTCAGTCAGTTGCTTATAAATAAAGAAGTGTGGGTGTGTATTCTTCCAGAAGATGTGTATTTACTGTACATATGGTATCTATACAGCACATAATTTTGGGTAAATCAGATTTCTCCCTTCAGAGTAAACTTTTGGGTGACAGCCAAGGTGTACAGTCATCTTTATGTTGCTGATTTAACCTCGTTAAGGGGAAAGGGAAAGCTGCCTGCCTGTGCTGCTGTCAGTTTTCCTCTGATGTAGTGTATGCATGCCAGGGTCTCCAAGTCCAGCTTCATGTCTTGTTGAGCCAGTATGTGTACAGCATGTGTTCTGTCTACTGTACACACTAATTTATCTCCCCATGTGTACTTCACTGCTGGAGTAGCACCCTCAGCTAGCTTTGAATGGGTGACTCTTCTGTACCATCTGATTTGAGTGGGAGTGAGTGTACGCCAGGAAGGAAGAGGAATTGGCTATAAAGATGGGCACTAGTCNCCCCCCCCCCCCCCCCCCCCCCCCAAATAATAAAAAGAATATGGACCGAAGCCAAGTATATTTTCTACCAAATTCACTTCCTCTGCAGAATACAGTTAAATGAAAAACATCTGGAGTAGCTTGTTGAGTTGATTTGGTTCTGCGCTTTGTCCCAGTAATGGATTTGTTTTCAGAACTGAGCATTCTGTGTGTTTCTTGGTGGATGCTAGTAGGCTTGGAAATATCGCAGCATGTGGAACCCAGTAAAACATGAATTCCATTTGTTTTCCTTGGCTTCTGTGTGTCATGATGTGTTCAAGATGATAGGGCCTGGAAAACTGTAAATTTTAGTTAGGTCTCAAGTATGAATCCTGAGCCTTGTCTTCGTGTTGCAGAGGAAGTCTGGCAGTTGGAGGAAGGCTGTTCACTCTGTTCCTGAGGGTGTACTGTGCAGCCTATGTTTTGTTTACATTAGAGGTATGCTGACAAAGCTGCTGGCTCTAATACTGGACTTAATAGTTTTGTTTGGGTTTGCAGCTGTGTCTCGCTGGCCTTTCACTCTGCCTGCCTGCAACTCTTCACAGAATTACATACTGCAGCAGCAAATCTCACTCTAGTAATGCTGCTGAGGCCAGGATTCTGGTGTACTTCTGTGCTGCCCACAGAGTTTGCCAGGCAGGTTGAAAAGATGGAGATAAGTGGATGGGCATCTGTGTGCTCTCATTGTTTTGTGACCATCTAAGGAGCTCTGAGCTGAAATGAGCCTTATGACTGTTTTTCCTTCAGCCTTGTTCTTGAGAAATTAGGGTTGGGGGGGCTGAAGATGGGGTTCCTTTACCTTGTTCAGCTAAGATATGTGGTTCAGAAAAACAACAAAAAAAAGAAAAAATAAAATTTAAGATCTTGGAAGGTGAAGTTTTCATCATGAATATGGAATAGAAACCCTTGAAATATGTGACTTCACGTCTTAAAAGATACGTTAGAAATTCAAACACTAGTTACTTGTATTCGAATACTTGTATTCTAGAAAAGGCTGCACTGGTGAGGGATTGTGTTCCTATTGCTGCCATGGAACCAAATCTATGTCCTGTGCAGTGCAGAGTGAAGTCATCCTTCAAATTTTATTTGAACAAAGAACAGTTCGTGGGGGAATTCTATGTCACTTTTCTCTTTAGTAGCATTTTATTTAGCAAAGTAAGACTTTTAAGTAGGGTAAAAATGTTTGTCCATCAGCCTTTTCTGTGAGTCATTTGATACTACTCGAATATGAAAACTTAGTGGTGTAGTCAGCAGGTCAGATGAAAGCACAGATTTTCCAGTCTACTCATGTGGACCTCAGTGAAACTCTGACTGAGGTCACAGGTGAGTTATGCACGTCTGTATCTTTAACTGCTGGTGACAAGTCACTACTTACAGTTCCCTGTTTTGGTTACTCCCTGTTTTGTAGTGTATAGGATTTCCCAAAATCTAAGTAGATAGGAATTTGATATTACAGGGAAAAAGCCAGTGGTATTGCCAGTGAAACTACAATGAGTAGCTTTCTCTTAACCAGCTCTTTGTTTCCGTCTTCTGCTCTAATTCCTGGAACTTTGAGTAAGGTATTTTATCTAGCTCATCCTGGTTGATTGGGGTAGTCTTTCTACATGGCTCACAAAGGAAAAACAGATTTAGAGTTTGGGCACTGGAGGAACTTCAGAGCCTGCTTGTTAATTTGTGAGTACTTGGTCTCCTCAGAGCAGCAGCTTAAGTTCATCTCACTTCTCTCTGTTTCTTTTTGGATGATAAATGAAATCTCTTTGGGGGACAGAGACAGAATGAAGAGACTTTGAGGTTCACGACCACGGGTGTTGAAGTTCAGCACCTAACTCTGATAACTGGGATTCTCTTCTGAGTTTCCCACGGGGTGTTCTTCCTGCCAGCCTACAAGGTCATATGTGTAACTGGGTACAGCAGTGAACTTTGTCTAAATCTGCTCTGGTCATGTGAAGAGTAATCTGAAACGTGACTTCTACTCAGTCTGGCAGGTCTGTCAACCTACAGTGAGACTGAGCTCTTCAGTACTTCTCCAAGTTTCATTGCCTCACTGCTACACAGCACATGCAGGGTAGTTGAAGGTTGGCTTTCCTGTGTGATGGCTGATGTGTCTGCAGGCAGGTAAAAGGCCCAGTACCACAGGTTTTCAGCTGTATGTTGCAAACAGAATGGTTTGGCTGGCTGATTATAATGGAAGATGGTAGGGCAATGATACAGGTCCTTCTTGAGTCCTGGCACAAATGACATTGGTTCTGATCTTCTGTATCATGAGGAGTCTACCTGCCCTCAACACTGTCACCTTCTCCACCTCTGCCTGGGTATAGCCTCATTCTTCATTGCCCACTTCACAGGCTCTGCTAAAGCGTACTGAATGCAGGCTGTACAAAAGCCCTGCAATGCTTCTAGATTTGCTTTTCTATCCTGCTATTGCTGCATTAGCTGCAGTTACCACTTACAGATGATTGTAATGCAAAGATGTCACTACGTTTTAATGGCCAGTCAGCTGGCATTACTTGGAGAAACCCCAGTGCTGAAGTGAGATGGCACCAATTTGTACCAAGTGTGGATTTGGCCACTATGCTCACCCTGGCTTTGAGCTGGAAGCTCTTTGAAGTGTGTTCTTTGCAGATGGCAGTGTGGCATTTCTCCATATCATTAAGCTTAGTAGGTCTAGAGGGTAGAGCTCTGTTTACAATAGCTGGAAATTCATGTGGAGAAGATGGGTTCAAAAGGTCTGCAAATATCGAAGTAGAGCTTGAGTAATGGCCCCTTGTGGTTTTCCTGTGTAATGGCACTATGTTTTTCCAGGCATTTAAACTATGGGGAAAAACAGAAGTTATGCTTCCGTTCAGATAACATTTAAAAATTTCTTTCAAGCATAAATTCTGAGTTTGTTCAGCAAAAATCAGTTATTTTTCAGAAGCTTAGGTTTTGGAAAATGCTTGAATAAGATATGCTGTAGAAATACAATTTCAAAATGTAATGGTAATAAAGTATGCCTTATTTCTTAGACTTACATAAACATTTATCTACTTCCTTGAATTTTGTATGCCAGCTTTTTGTTCCACAAGGAGCCTCTCTTAATGTGACTAAGGGTTAATATTTTACTGTCTTATCAAGCTTCAGTAATCACCTGCTTTGACAACTAATGCAGCAGCGTGCCCCAGTTTGGATGGGTGCTTAATCAGACTGCTAACCATAAGTCCATAGTAAATTCCACTGCTGTTATTGGGGTTTGTAGCACTTGTGAACATCACCTTGTATTTTTTGGAGTTACGAAGTTCTTGTACTTCTGTGAATGTTTTTCAGAGACTGGGTATTGCCTCTTCCAACTGCACATTACTGTTTTGGCAGGAGGAATTTTGTAAAAGCACAGGATACTAAGCACAAGATGAGTACTCTGAAGGAGGAAGATTTTTTTTTCCCCCCTTGTAGTACTGTAATGTTTCCTGTAATGAATCTGCTTACCTGGCTGTTAAAGAAATGGTATGTGCTGCGGCTCATGACTTATTTTTGGCACAGGCACAGAATGGTTATGGGCCCTGGCCACACACTGACATGTGAATTGGCATTCTGGCACCCTTTGGCTGTTTTTGCAGCTGCAGTGAGACCTAAACTTTATCCCAGAAGGGGCAGTTACACTCACTGGATTTGTAAGGGAGCCCTGTAGCATGGTTGCAGACAGATTGAAGTTTCCCTCCTCCATGTAGCTTCAAGGTAGGAGTAACAGGCAGGAGGGCAGGGCATCAGCAGTATCATAGAACATGCTGAGTTGGAAGGGACCCATCAGGACCATCGAGTCCAACTCCTGGTCCTGCATGGGACACCCCAAGAGTCACACCATGTTCCTGAGAGCACTGCCCAAATGCTTCTCGAACTCAGACAGGCTTGGTGCTGTGACCACTTCCCTGGGGAGCTGTTCCAGTGCCCAACCACCCTCTGGGTGAAAAATACCTTTTCCTGTTATCTGACCTAAACTTTTCCTGACTCAGCTTCATGCTGTTTCCTTGACTCCTGTCACTGGTCACCACAGAGAAGAGATCAATGCCTGCCCCTCCTCTTCCCCGCAGGAGGGAGGTCTCCTCTTCTCCGGGCTGAACAGACCAAGTGACCTCAGGCAGTCCTCCTATGGCTTCCCCTCAAGGCTCTTCACATCCTTGTTGCTCTCCTTTGGAAAGCTGCTAATAGTTTAGTATCTTTTTTAGACTGCAGTGCCCAAAATTGCACATGGGATTTGATGTTCTGGTCTGTACACGTCTATACATCCAGGGTTGCCTCGTCCCAAGTTGCAGAGTCCAGGACTTGCCCTTGTTAAACTTCGAACTGTTGGCGATTTCCCATCTCTCTAATTTGTTGAAGTCTCTTTGCAGGGTTTCTCTGCCCTTGAGTTGTGTCTGTTTAATGTTTGCAACAGCATGCTGTTCTAACCTACCCTAACTCTCTCTGCCTTTAGTATTTTGGGCAGGCTGGTGGAACACATTCTTTTCAAAAATTCAGAGACCTAACTGGCTATTGCACCTCTTGATGCTATCTAGATAAGGCAGTCAACTTCAAGCTCTTAAAGTACTTGCTCCCAGGAGTATACAGATCTCAGTATTAAAGGAGGGTAGAGATTTGCCTTTTAGCTTGTGGCTTAGGGGTGACTAACATCTAGTTCTGGTAAACAAAAAAAAAAAAAGCTCATATCCAGCACTGACTTTGTGGTACATTTCAGCTGCTCTTCATCTAGCTTGATGTCTTTAACAGATGCTTGCTTGCAAAAGGGCTGGACAGTATAGAAATGTGTCTCATACTTGCAGATAATACTGTAAGCATATGCTTAGTTGGAGACTGTGGTGAAAGGGATCTCCTTACCCAGAAATCATACCTACAAGTATCTCTGCTTTGGGAAGTCATCTTGTCATGAATGTGGAATATGCATTTGACATGGTGAAGCATGGCCGTGAAGTTGCTACATCCTGATCCTGCTGAGCTTTCCAAGTAAATCTAGTTTTTCCCCAAAGTTTTGACATTGAAGCTTGTTCAGACTGTGCTTTAAGTACTCATGGCTGCTTTTAGTTATGAAAATACCAGTACTACACTTGTACATTAGACACCAAGGAACTGTGCGGGAGAATTATTTTCTGCTTGGCCCTGTAACACCTCATTAGAGTGGGGTTGTGGTCCTCAGACTACATGCCAGTACATCTATTTTATTCCAGTGCCAAAAAAGAAGAGAAAAAACTAGGATATCTTATTGATAAGCTTCTGAAAGCACTACCTGACTTTCAGAGAAATATTTCAACAAATGTTCTGGACCTGTTAGAAATATTTCCAAATAAAACCAGACATTCTTAAACTAACAAAATGCATTTGCCACTTAATATTTAGTTCACTGTCATCCTACAAACAATATTCCTTGAAGTCTTACTACTGGAACTGATACATTTACATGGTTACAGGACCACAAAAGCCAAGAAAAGCACAGCTTGCCCTTTCTGGGGTGTGTTTGAAAAAGGAGGGACAAAGAGAACAGGGTAGCCTGGCTGCTGCAGAGATAACATGCATAATCCTTCCAGGTTTGCCATGGTTTGTTTATGGTCTGTCTGGAAAAAATCGTTGCAGGTTCCTTTTAGAAGGCTTTGATTGTTTTGCCACCTTTACTCTTAAAAGGCTAATTTTCTGTTATTTTCATGAAGACCCGAAGAAGCAGCTTCTGCAGTGTCTTCTGTTTGTAAAAAGGCATATGGAACAACTGTCTTCTATGGAGTCTGTATCCTGCATCATTTTAAAAGAAGGTACCACCACTGGAGCAAAATCCAGGCAGCAAAGTCAGCATGATGTTGATGCAAAGTTTGTTGGGGTCAAACCCCTCTTTTCTTTCTCTTGTTCCTCTGATGGCATAATGGTGAGGGCACAGCAAGGCTGGCAGCTGAAAAAATGGAGGTTTTGTACAAGGCCTCCCATATATGTTAGACATGAGGTCACTCAGCAGGTGACCTCTGAAGTGGGAATAGGATCCAAGAAAGCAAATGGCGAGGTAGGAAAACCTGGCCCCACTGATTAGTTGGGAAGCAAGAAGTCAAACCTCAAGGGAGGGGGCCCACAACTTTATTGCCCAGCGTTTTACAGGAATGTGAGAATTATGGTTTTGTTGGTCTTCCTTGGCATCTTTGTATCAGCAATCTTCTCTTCTTCTGTTTTCCCTTAGTACAAAAAAATCTGGCTTGGTATTAGGATAAAATTCTTAATTTATGAATACTCACTAATTAATCAGAAAGTCTGACAGATTTTTTTTAATTTCCTTTTAAATAACTCATGTATTTCCTTATCTTTGCCATAGAGTTTTCATGCTGAAATAGCCAGACACACAAAATGAAGTGAAGCCTACTTTTGCCTTTCTTTCATAAAAAGGAAGTTATTTTACTGTAGAACATGACCAACTCCATCTAAGCATAGGAAGGGCAAGGGAGGCTATAGCTTCTGTAATTAGCTCAGAACTGCCGGTAGGCTCCCCAGAGGTGGTTGGTGGAGCAGAGGTTAGCACCCAACATGCAAGATAAGATTCTGAAATCTCAAAATACCAGCAAAAGCAACAATCCAAGATTCTGTTTTAAATGTGACCCTCACCCTGCTATACTTGCACCTTTGCTAAAGAGAAGGAAAAGAAGAGCAGGAGAAACATATGTAATTGTTAGGATTTTTTAAAGTTGTTTTTAGGTTTTCAGTAGATAGGACACCTAAATAGCAGGTCAGTTCTTACATAATAGAGTACCAGAGACTGATACTAAAAGGAGTTCTGGTATGAAAGGGGTACATGGAACTTTTAAACAGGATTTAGTTTCTGAAGTCCCAGGAAGATGTAGCAAATTTCTGGGATCATGACGATCTCTCAGCGGTTTTGGATGCCGTGGTATAGACCGGATGAGACCAGCGTGCGCAGTTTAACGGAGCAGGGCTTTGAAATCCACAGTGCTGGCTGGAGCTGTCCAAACAGTTGTGGTGTCAGGTGCAGCTGGGGCCAGTCATGGCAGTGGAAGGCAGTCTGTGAGGTGGTCCAAGATGTGTTTTTGCCATTTTGGAGGAATTTCCAAATAGCTGTCCAGCCCGTGCAGCTGGTAGGGTGCAGATGGTGCCTGCTGCCTTTGGTGGTCACAGCATGACAAATGCTGACTTGGAGTGAACAGAAAGTGCTAACAAGGTATGAGGAATGACAAGAACATGCTTGTAGGAGGGTGGCAGAACATGTTCCTAGTTTGTCAAAGAAGAAATTTTCTCTTGTGAATGAAATAAATCTCTAATGCTGGAACAAGTTAATCATGCTGCAGCATTTTTTAAAAAAAGTCCAAACAGTTATAAAAACTAAGACACAGATTCCTGGAATAAAGGCCAGTTCATAATTTGTGGAGCTCTAACACACAGCCAGTTGTCAAAGCACAGCATGTAGTGGAAGAAACAAAACAGACCCCAAACACTTGTGTGCATGTGTATTTTCTTCTTTTAATAGAATGGTTGCTCAGTGACCATTTTTCCTGTTCCAGCTGAACTTTTATTGTACTACCTATTCTATACACTGTGCCAGTCTTCTGTGGTATGTGGAAATATGGAAGTAGTTGCAAAAGTGAACAGTTATGTCTATTAAATTGTCTAATAAGTTGCAAAACTTTCTATGCCTGAGTTAGTCATTAATAGATGTGTGTCAGACTGATGCTATAGCAAAAAATTGTATAAAGATGCTGAGAGTGTACCTACATACCCAACTCAGTGTTTTACCAGGGATTTGTGTGAGCTCCAAAACATCTAAATACAGTTTTCTGCTCTTCAGGGTTGCTATTTAATTTGGTTTTTAACTTAGCAATTCTTCTGTTAGTGCCAGCTGTTCTGAAGAATAAGACTGGTTTTATTCAAGTCTGGCAAAGTCTCTTTGATTAAAAATTGCACAAGTTTGGTGTATTAAACATTAAAAAGAAAAATAAATCACAAAGCACACACACAAAACCACATCAAAAAAATCCAATCCCAAACTCCTTCTTAGGTTAAAAACATGTTTTACACTGAAAAACATGTGATACCATGATTGGATTTTCAACAGTATTTGTGATCAACGGACTTCAACTCTTGCAGTTAAGAACAGATTTATCAAAAATACTCATTTGTAGCAAGGTAGTTAATGGCAGTATTTTCCAAGTTAACTAGTCTAACTAGTTTTAAGGATGTGCAGTAAAGGCACAGTGTGGCATGTTGGGACCTATCACCAAAGACAGTGTCCTAAATATTTATTTCTTTGTTTTGAAGCACCTCCTTGATTCACTTCTGCCTTGCTGAGTGGATGGTGTTGGTGATAAACTTCCACAGGCAAGCTAAAAGGAAAATAGGGATAAGTATTTTTTTGCAAAAATTTCAGGGCATAAATTTATTCAGCAGTGCCCTTCTTCTTTGAAAGAAAGCTAAGCGTTCACACAAATACGTGAAGCCTCAAAATCAAGAATTTGGGAAATGTATATAGCTCGTGTCATCAGTCTTGCTGATGCAGTTGAAAACAAAGTTTTAAGTTGGCTTTGCTTCTTTTTACTTTTGCATTATTTATAAAGTTAGGTCTGATCATGATTTTGCAGTCTGTGTTTGTAGTAGATGCCTGTACATTCTGCTGGCACTGTCATTAAACAATGAATTGCATTATCTGGCACACCAAGCTCTGAAGTTTTAAATTATTCAAAAATGTTTTCATTGTGAGCTGGCACATTCTCATTAGCATGTATCTGGTCAGCCGGGCTGAATCAGTCATGCAGGGAAAATTTGTGAACTGGCAGGCTTGTCACCTTCTGTTAACTCAGGAAAGAAGCTTGGTCTGAAACAAGTCTTGACTGGGAATTGTGTGGACAGTATTGATAGCAGATGGTACCCACTTCCTTCTCTCTGAAGAACTCAGCTGCACGTTGATGGACCAGGCTGAAGGGCAAGGACGTGGTCAGGACATGATTTTGTTATTCATTTGAATATGCAGAGGTAAAGAAGGAAGAACTTACTGCCTTGTATTGCTGAAGAATAACTGTCCAAACTTCAGTGATGTAGGGCCCTGTCACTGACTGGTTGAATGCAGTACTACTGTGGAGAAGTTAGGGGCACTACTGTGATCCATGTACCTAATTCCTCCTTAAAATAATTTTGTGGAATTTAAGAGAATATTACCTAGTGTTTTTATTGCTTTAAATATGAAAAAAAAGTCTCTTTTATTCTCATAACTTCTATCTAAAGCAAGTATTAACATGTTTGCTTTTGGCAAAGAAACAAGAGCTCAGTAGCCAAGTCTAACTTTAATTTGTGTGAAAATTGAAGGCATCACAAATCGGAAACAAACAGCAAAGCTCTTTTGCTTTGGTGCTGGCTTTCATGATGGATATTGGTATATTTGATACATAGGATGAAATTTTCATTATTTTGAAATCAAAGAGTGTTTTTACAATGATTTAAAGATAGGGGGAAATCAGAATTTCATCCCAGCAATTACCGTCCCAGGACTTCCAGGATTTTCAACTAAAATGAGTTGTAAGGATGATGAGAAAATGGTGTTTGTGTAAGACATGTAATGATAATAGGACAGAATTGTGCTTTTTGCATGGTATTTTGGTCTGCTGTGAGGGAAATGGTGAAGATAATTTTTTTTTTTTTCTATACCACATCCTTTTTTTTTCTGCATCAGACTTTACTTGGTAAGGCTACACCTGCAAATAACTGAGACTTAATCCAAGTTTGGTGGCTGACTCTGACAGACCGTGATGTTTTATCAGCAAATTAAAGCATGAAATTTAATCTTTATTTTCCTTCAGCAAATAATATTTCTGCATTACAGAGTTGTGGCAGTTGCCCACAAATGAATCTTTGGTCTGTTGTCTAGACTTTGCTTAAGCTTTCTTTCAGGTTACTTGGGGAGCAGTTAAATGCTTTTTTTCTACAGCAGTATTAGGGGCTATAGTAATCTTTTTCAGGACCCTGATTAGTATCACAGGAGACTGAAAGCTATGTCAAATAAGCCAAGAAATTTTTTAGGGGTGGTCTCTGTGGGTAGGGGGAGGTCAGGTCAGTGGTTCAGAGGTGATAGAAAATCCATGGAAGGCAAAGTGGAAGGACTAAAGTCTATATGCGTGAGAGGGAATGGCTTTGCAATTGGCAAAGAATGGAAACCTGGCTTGAATTTCTCACCCAAGATACTTGCTTCTGCTGCTTATTCACTGATTATAATACTGTAAATAAACTGAATGGTACCAAATAAACAGCCAACTTCATAGTTACACACCTCTCTTTACATTTGGTATGACCTTGTAGTATTTTAGGCTTTGACTAATTTTGTGGGTCAACTAGCAATTTTTTTGTATATTAATACACATATTATTACTGTTTTTTTTTTTTTAAAGAACTCAGGTTATTTTGCTGATCAACCTTATGTGCCCTTTTTTTCTCTACCCAGAATAGAGAAGTTATTGCTTCTCAGACACTGCAAATGATTGCTAGAGAGTATTTCAGATGGCAATCTTCCTGAATTGAAAAAGGAATAAAATTCCATAATGGTGATTTGGCAGTCTGAGATAGCCTCAAATCTCAGCTGCCAATCTGAAATGGGTTTTTAATAGGAAGAGAAAAACTGAAGGCAAAAAATTAGCAGAAAACTTGTTTTATTAGGTATCCACACCAGAAAATGTAACCTTGATGATTGTAACTGGCTTTGAAAGTAAGTAATTATTGCTACCCTGACAGACAATACTCATAAATGGCATAGCATCAATATTGTTTCAGTCACTCCAGCTTAATGTAGTGGTGTACATATGTAAAGCCATAGATCTGTGTTGTGTGCCACTGTTAAATATCTGACCAACACAGTCTGTCTTTCTCGTAGTGATTTTTATACAGAATCCAGAAGAACTGATCACCTATTACAACTCCATTGCCTTTAAATTAAATCAATGCTGCCAGATGAACTAGCAAATGACTTAAAATCACATAGGTCCTTGGGTTTTTATCATCCCACTTTCTGCCCTACTTTGAAGGTCTAGGAGCAGAATCATGAACTATGCCAAGGCTGCAAATGGCTGTTCAGCTGGTGGGTGGAGAGAGTGGTGTTCCCAGTCTGTCTTAGGAGAGAATTTATTAATGTTTTTCTAATAATATAGTAATAATGTATATGAGATGAGATGCTTTTCTGGAACATGTCAGTAACTTGACATGCAGTAAACACTGTCAGCCTTTCTGCAGCTCTGTAGAATGCTTCCATAGCATCTGGACATTGAGGGAAGTTTCTGAGAGCTAAAAAGCCATGTTCAGGGTTGATTCCAAGGGGTTTTAAGTCAAAATCTGTAAGAAGTTATGGGTGCATTTGTTCTATTGTATATATGATTACTGGTAGTATCTAGTGCTGCTTCTTTCAGAGAAGCATGAAATTTGTAAAATAGGTGTGTGAGTACTAATACAGGGTAAGGATTAGGCTAAAAATCAATATTGTGCTTGAACTAAGTAGTTCAAGTACTTAAAAAAGGAGGTATGTTACTATTATGAAAATGTCATGGATGGCTAAGTCTTTATTGGATATGGGAGTACATAAATCAGAAGGCTCCTTTGACCTTTAGTTTGGTTTTAGACCTTTTTCTTATATTAAGAATAAATATATTAACGATATGGAGAGAATAAAGAAGAGAGAACACGTTTTGCTACATTAAATAACATGACTTTTTCATTTAAACATCAATCATTCTCAGTGCATTAACTAGATTTTATCAGATTGTTTGACCTTTGCTGTCAAGGGAGTAAATGTAATTTTACTTCTCCATAATGAAAATAACATCAGGAAATATATGCAAGAATGCTTAATTTCCTTCTCCTGCATTCTTTCTCTGGAAAACTATGAACTGTTGTCTCAGTCCTGTCAAGCATATTTTGCTTGGTCTTGACTTTAAAATATGAACACATTTGGTTTTACTTCAGGATTAAAAAAACGTTGTTTTTAAATGGGGTAAACAAATTTGTGTCTTTCACTGTTCAGGGAGTGGAGCTAAACCACTGCTTAGTCTTATGATTAGTGTTTAGAGATTTATGTGTATGTCTGTATATGCATTTTATCTTTAACACATTAATATGAACAAGAGAAACTAATTTACATAATGGTAAATTTAACAAAGTGATGAATCTGTGTTCTAGAACTAAGTTTCTGTTCCTGCAGAGGAATAGATCTGAGAGAACCTGAGAGCAATCTGAGAGAACCTGAGAGCAATCTGAGAGAAGATGAGAATATTTGTCTTGGAGCAACTGAGCGAATCCTAAAATAAAGCTATCATTAAAACAAAAGGAGAGAATCCTGGAACAGTTTCAGGCTCTGCAGAGAAGTGAAATGGGAAATCTGGAAGAGGAGGAACTTTTGAAATAGACATATAGTTAATACTGGATCTAGCTAGTGATAATGAGAAGCAAACGTGCTAGCAAGTGCTGATGGTGTGTGGCCCATCAAGAGTGGAAGCAGTGAAAATGACCCACTACACCTTTCCTCCCAAACATCTTCTTGGAGAGTGGCACATGCAGTGCCAGCCAATTACCAGGGAAAGCAAAATGTCTGTTCATTAAACATGTTGCAGGTGTATACTGGGCAAGTTCTGGTGTTAGCAGGTGAATGGAAAGTACAGAGAGAACAATTCAGATGTTGAGAGAATGTTTTGCTCTGAAGTAAAATGAGCATGTTGTAAATACATGTGTGACATGGTGATTTAGTATTAGTTGGCAAATATATGGTGCAGAGAAGACTTAACAGCTGCTTAATGAACAAATGTAACGTATCCAACAGATCATATGATTAAGAAAAACAGGAAAATTAAAAATGTAGAATGAACAATTAATATTTTCTCAAATGCATCAGGGGATCAAATAATCCCAGTAAAACCATAGAAGTTGTATAATTAATCGTGGTGAGTTGGTGAAATTCCCGCATAGCCACACTCCATGCCTCAGTTGGATGGGAAAACCAGGAAACAAACAGAAATCAGAAAACTTGTGATTCAAGATAAAGGCTGGGGATTTCTTACTGATTACCTTTGCAGGCAAAAAAGGACTTGCCTTGGGGATAATTAACTGGCTGCCAATTAAATTTGATTGGGGTAGTAAGAAACAAATAAATATTAACCCTTTCCTCTTGTTCCCCAATTCAAAGAACTTCAGTCCTCTACTCCACACCTCTCTGCCTGGCCCAAGTGGCACAAGTGGGATTTAGGAGGGGAAACAATCACCACACAGCAGTTCTCTCTTGTTCCATCCCTTGTACTTCTCTACAGTTCCAGCATGGGTCCTCTCCAGAGGCCATTTCCTTCCAGAAATACCCATCTGCTCTGGGCATGGGGCTCCTCTGTGGGCTGCTGTAGACATCTGCTCTGATGCCTGGAGCACCTCCTCCTCTTACTTTGGCCTGTGCTCAATTCTGTGTAATTGCCTTAGTCCATTGTGTTTGGACTCGATGATCTCAGAGGTCTTTTCCAACCTAATTGGTTCTGTGAAATTGTCTCCTGGAAAACTGGAAGGAAATAGGCAGTAGGGAATAGAGTTGTCTTCAGTACTTTATTTGGTATTGTTAGTGTACACCTATTTTGTGGACGGGTCATAGGGGGTAAAGGAAGAGGGTTTTGTGTCAGAGGGGACAGAGTTTTTGTTACTGTACATGTATTATAAAGTAGGTGGTTTTGCCATTGTATTACTCCTAGCTTTACTGTTTTACTGATGACAGAAGGATTCATAACTCAAGAAAAGTGTTTCACCTTAAGAAAGTTTTGTGGTCTTATAAACCCTCATTCATGAACAGACAAGAGTGAAAACACTGACTTGCAGGCACTAACTATTTTATTCTGCTTGTCACTCGAGACTTGAATGCTCCAGACACTGCACAAAACTTTAAGAAATATTATTGTCATTTTGAGGATCACTCAGCTTCTAAGCTGCACTTTGCAGACAAGTTTGCAGTGCAGAGTGATTGCTCATGTGGCAGCATGTTTCTGAAGAAGCTCTGACTTATGGACTTTGTTTTTACTTTTCTGTAGATTTTCTCTTTTACTTTTCTCCAGGATGGAGGCAACATGTAGCTGGTCTGGCTCTGGAAGATGCAGGAAGTGTTTATTGTTGTTCTGATCGCTCTTACACCGGTAGGGTACAACCTTTATAGACCAGGAACCTGCCAGGTAGAAACATCCCCTGGCAGGGTGTTGAACTTACCAGAGCTCACTCTTGCTTCTTCATGTCAATAAACTAAAAGTTTACCACACTGTATGATCTCAGCCAGCTTTCCTGAGCCTCACCACTCTACAGACCTGCATGTTCTCTCTGCATCTGTGCAGTTTAATGGCTCCATGAGAAGGATTACATAGTGGTAGAGACAGAAAAAGCTCTTCAACAGGAGCTTCGGAGGAAGTATTTAGTTGTATATCATTTGTTGTAGTTTAATTCGCAATGGAATAATTACGTTCATAGTTCTTAGATGGGTGTCTGTTAAGCCTTTATATGATAAAATGGAATTATATGTATTTAGTAGATGTTACAAAACCTCCCAGCATTTTTTGGATGTTTTTTGATACTCTGAAGGTTGGAATAGGACTGTTTCTTGGGTATGGCTGTAATTTATAAATTAATTCAAGAAAGGGCATAGAAGTCTTTACATACTTCTCTGGTTCCTCAGAACTTGAGACTCTTGGTGTTTCTATACAGATTAAAATCCTGGACAGTTTATGGTCCATGAACAGTGATTCACATCTCAAGAAGCTACAGATTCTAACTGTCCCTCTCTTCTGCTGTGGAGATAGATTTTGTCAGACAGAAAAGATACTGTTTTCGTTATAATCCTGCAGAAGCAGTTAATGTGGACTCTTTTTTTGTGAAATGTGGGTATAGCAGAGGGCAGTG
Organism: Promerops cafer; assembly: GCA_013398275.1. Classification (NCBI taxonomy): domain Eukaryota; kingdom Metazoa; phylum Chordata; class Aves; order Passeriformes; family Nectariniidae; genus Promerops; species Promerops cafer. The sequence continues at coordinate 1,206,282 of VZSE01007790.1, read as the reverse complement.
TTCTACCAAGAGAGTATTTGTGGCTGGAGCTTTATCATCCCTGTTTTCAGGATTAATTTAGACCTAGGAGTTTTTCCAACAGAGGCAGAATATGTTCAGTAAATAGAGTCTTTGATGTTTGTCTCTGGTAGATGGTACATGGTTTGTATTCCTTAGTCAGCATGAGGTTGGCAACTCCAGGGGCCAAGCAGTTAACTGATAATAAATCAGTGCAGTGTGTTGTCTGATGTACATTGAGAAGAAATTACTGAATGTGAAAGATCACTGTACCAATTTCCCCTCCTCTTTGCTCACAAGTTCTGCTGTGATTAGATAGCTGCTTTTGTCCCTGCTGTTGTACAACCAAAAAATACCCTAAATAAATTGAAGAGGACAAGCATATTGGTAAACTAGAGCTTAGTAATTCAGTTAAGAGCCAGAAAGAGGATAACAGAATTACAGTGAGCATACTCATGATACACTAATTTTACTGACTTCAGAGTCAAAACCCAAGGCACAAAAATAGTTTATCATTCAGTGAGAAAGATGTGTTTGTGTGGGAACTAAAGAAATGCATTGCAACAAGATTGGCAAAAAGAAGCTAATGAGTTACAGCTGTATCTAAAAGAAAATCTTTCAGGTTTTGAAAATCAGCTAGTGATGGATGGATGGAGGCTGTGGCAATTGACATAGGGGTGGTGCCAAGTGAAACACATTTGTTACCAACAGGGAATAAAATGTATGCTACTGAAACTCTTTAGCACAGCTTGGTACTTAATATAAATAAAGTGTATTTTAGAATTATGCCAGCAGTCATTCCCAAGAAACAATTTCCCTCTCTTTCATTATTTTCTGCCTTTTCCTTCTGCATTAATTTGTGCATACATACGTTTTTGTATTCTATTTTAATAAAGAATTAGGGTCAGATTTACTACCTCTCATGTCCAGGCTGAGGAGGCTCTGCATCCAGGGATATGTCAGACACACAGGCTCTCCTGAAGTGTAAAAAGTCTCCATCCAATTAGTTGTGGATAATCATTAGTAATCCAATATAAATATATATATATTTATTTGGTGTATATATATATATTTGGTGTATATATATATATATATATTTGGTAGTGCAGAAGTGCCTAGAAACTCTAGTTACAGGCTGGCAGAATTCTTGTCAGTCATGGTATGAACATGTCATAAGAAAATGGTTGTTGTCCTAGGGAGTTCACAGTGTAACCTTCCATCCTGTTTTATTCTTTTAAGATTTTAGATTTTGCTTTGCTTTATTATATTTTGCGGAATTCTTCTCCTCCTTGCCCTTCCCAGTCAGAATAGGATTAAAAGAGAATAAATAATCTAGTGCTATCAGATGTTATATTTCATCACTGTTTCACCCAAATGTGAATTTCACTCCTAGTTAGTGCACTGTGTTTTGAAAAGATGGATATAGCAGGCTTAAATCAATTAGGTAACATGCTCAGTCTCCAGGGTTTTGGAGGGGGAGAAACAGTAGACAGAAAGGAAGAGAAAGTATTTTTCTTTCCTCCTGTACTGCTTTATTGCTTTTTAGAGAAAAAATATATACGTAATTGAAGGAGTAAAATAACTGAAATCTGACTTAAACTCTTTAATAATACATTGAATTTTTAAAATGCTGTTAAAATTCAGGTTATGTCCAGTATTTGCAGTGAAAATGTAAAAATCAGGACCAGAACCAGAGCCGTGATTATAGCAGTTTCAGAAGCTTTTAAAATCTTATTCCATGGTTGGACTCCATGTGCCCAGCAGCTGAGACTGCTCTCTGTTGGTAAACATGGCAAATTTGAGTGGATTGATAAAACTCCTGATTAATTGCTACTCTGCCATCCAGCAAGTAAAGTTTCATGTGGAATGCTGTCAAAACTATCTACTGAAGGCTGTTAAAATGGTACCAGTGTATTTTCTCCAACAGATCCCTTAGCAATATGAATGGGTCTTTTGCTCAATAGACATTTAAAGCAAATCTCCAATAAATAGACTGAAACCCTTGAAGAGATATGACTGAGCCAATTCTGCAATGATTCTTTATATTACTTAGGCTTTACTTTTACTTTCAAGAGGCTTATTTACTGATTAGAGCTTTGGATTTCTCATTTGCATCTGTGAAAGTACTGCACAGAATATTGATTGCTGTAATAATACAAATGATCTCATTTTTTCTAGAATGTACTTTAGGAGGCAAATATAAAGTGATGTCCTTTTTAAACAAACAAACATGTCAGATAACTTTATGAACATAGAACTGGATATTGTGTTGTGGGAATGCTGCAGGCGTAACACATTCAACATATATGAGCTGTCTAATGGAAGTGAGCTTGCAACAATTACAAAATTAAAAATGAGATCTCAATGCTTGGAGGAGATGCAGAGGATGATGGTGGGTGTCACTAGCGTGATTAAACAAATGTATCTTTCTTAAGGTTGGTATGAAGTTATGGAGCTGCAAGAATTTATATTGCTGTGACTGAGAACACTCTTGAGAGGTTGGAAGTATCTAAGAACTTGAAGAATTTTGATTTGAGATGCTATTTCTACTATTCTAAAAGTAAAAATGTAAAGGGGTGAGGGTGCTTTTAGCCAGATGCCAGCTTGGATGGGAGAAAGCTCTTAGTAGTGTCTGCATATCAGCAGTTCATGGAATGTTTTGTACCTAAAGCTTGGTGGGGTTTGGGAAGGAAGTATGTGATACAGGGAAGAACAATGGATTTTCAATCATATTCTGCCAGTGTTTGTCCTTCATGGTAATAGTTAAATGTATCTGCTGCCATATTGATTGAACTAAGCTGATTCACAAGATGAGCCATAAATGTTCCACCTAGGAGTATTAGAGGGGAAAGAGGAATAAAACATCAAAACACCATATAATGCAATGTTTTATGAAAAATGAGGACTAGCTGATGGTGCTAGTGAAAGTACAGCAAGATATGTTTTCTGCTACCTCCAGTCCTTCTGGAGGCATGAGGAGAAAAATTTAGAAGCTTTTAGGACTTTAAAATGGGGAGCAGAAACTCAATACACCAAAACAAAGAAACCAGGTGACTGAAAAATAGTACTGAGTAATGACTCATAACAGTTGAAAGCAATTCTGACATTCTTTTTCACTCTGAAGCCAGTTTTTATGGAGAAGTTTTAATGCAATATGCAGGCCAATTCATATAGACAGGTTTGGGACTATGCATGCAAAAAATAAGCAGAAAATGTCAGGAGTTTAAACTTTTATAAAGGCTGACAAGAGAGGGAAGAGAGAGCAGTTGATAAGGGCAGCAATGTTAAAGAGGAACCTTTTAAGCAAAAATTGCCTGAAGATAGTCCAGAGATAAAAAGCTGATTTTTAAGAAAAAGAAAATAATATAATGAATAAATCTTTCTAAAAGGAAAGAAATGACTATTTTTAACTGCATATAAAAGCAAGTAAACATTTGCACTTTAATATTTTCATTTTCAGTTTGAGTGACTATGCATAAAGACACTACAATTGCATTAGCATTTTATGGGTTCAGGTTTCTAAATGTCACATTCCTTTCCAAAGAACTTCTTTGTTATTAATTGCTTTTAGTTAGAAGACTGTAAGATGTATCTCCTGACATTACCTGGAAGTACCACTCAAGATTAAATAAAACTCAAAAAGAAAATGGATAAACTATTTTTTATAGTACATAGCATTGTCAACCTTTGTCCCAACCAGGTCTATCCTAACTGCGTGATCAGTTAACCTTTGCTTTTGTAGACTGCTTAGCATTTTTCTGTAAGAATTTAATCACTGGCCTCATTGGAAATGAAGTACTGAATTTCTGGACTGAATGCAGTATTTTGTGATTCCATGTTCTCACTTTTGCAGTGTATGGATTCTCCATTAAACTCTCCAGGTAACCTTTTTTAAATTAAGCTGTGCAATTGCTAACTCATTTATCTCCATGGATATAGGCAGAAGGGTATTACTGGTGGCCTCTCTAAAAAAAAAAAAAGGGGGAAAAAAAGGGGAAAAAAATTTTGACAGTTAGGTAAGTGAATAGCAGGTTCCCAGTCATAGTAATATCTCCAGCAGTTTCTGAGATTTTTCTGCCTAGTACCTCTGGAATTCTTAAGAGGTTTTTTGGTTTTTTTTTTTGTTCTCTACAGGTATGTTCCCTAGATATTTGCATATGGTCGTTGAGTTGACTGTGGGACTCTTGTTATAGGATATGCTTTCTGACACCAGTTATATTGTTCTGTAAATGGCAGAATCCCTGACCTTATCCTAGGTCATGAAACTGCTTAATATGCTATCATCCTGCAAGCCAGTGTTGCCCCTGAAGGCTGACAGGTGCTCTGCTCAACCTCCTTGCTGAAAAAGATACTTAAGTAATTCTGAACAGAAATGTATCAGACGTGATTCTGAAGTCAGTTGCACTGAAATACAGCAGATGTGAAGTACAGCCCCTCATACAAATTTAATGCCCCATGGTTTCAGATTTAGGAGTTGAGTGTCTTCTGTTCACCATCAAATTACATAACTTCTGCAGTTAATTGCAGTTATCTGTGATGTTAACTCCTGGTGACTAGGAAAAAACCAGTGCTTTACTGGGATATTTGGGTCTTTGTCTCTAAGTTTGCCATCCCTTTGCAGGTTAGAGGAATTATGAAAGGGAATTAGGGTGGTTTTGCCAGCAAACTGTCACATAATGATAATGTGTGCCACGTCCTGTCAAGAAGTTACTGACAGCTTTCTTGGGCTGTGAACTTGTGAGCAACAATATATATAAACTTTGCCTGTGTTGTGTTAGAATAAAGGTTGATAATTCATAATGCTGAATTGCTCAGTTTTTGGCACAGCAAACATTTTGGGCTGACAGAACAGATTGCTAATGCCTTCAAAGCAATAAGAGGCAATTGTCTCACTTGACAACAACTTGAGAAAGCGTGCTTAATTTTCTAACAATTATAGCTTGTTAATGATCTCTTTTTCTGAAACATCTTCCCTGGAATTCAAATTTCTGCAAGCAATACTGCGATGCTACAAGCAAAGCTCACTAGCTGGAACCCAAAGTTCAGAATAACAGCGGGTGATGAAAGTCACCTTTGCTTTGCAGGTGGATTGTATTTTAATTATGTATTCTTTCATCCAAAAAGTTTGAGTTCCAAAAATACAAGGAGAAATTTTTCCATGTAATTCCCAGTTAGAGCAAAGAGGATTAGAAGTTGAAAAGATAACTCATATCTACAGGTAATAAAGCTAAGTATTTGGGGCCTGAGAGTTTTTTGATTGAGCAGTTACTTGTTTGGCCTAGCCTGAGAAAACCATTAATCATAATGACCATTTTACAGTGTCCCCTTTCCTTTATGGGCTGGACTGCAGAGGTCATTGCCTCATCATTCAGGTCACTGGAAAGGTCACATGTCTCCTCTTGCTTCACACTGGCCCAGAGTGCAAGTTGACACTGGGTTAACAAATGACCACTCTTCTCCTAATTATAGGAAATGTGGCCCGATTGTGCCAATAGACAGGGTTCAGACTTATGGGAACATACAGACCGTGGCTGGACTTGTGGTTAAAAGCTAAAACAGCAATGTAAGCTGAATGAGTTTCATTCTCACCTGATCGAACCTAGAGTTTCTTAAATTATTCTGAAATATTCTTTGGCAGTTGCTTCATGTTGGTATAAATATGGTGCAGAGAGAAAATACCTATAATTCAAACTGCTCATAGTTTTGGTTTTTAGTTTGTTTTGAGACTCTGACCCCTTGAAGATTTAAATATAATTATTTATAAACTTTGCTAAATTATGCCATTAACAACACTTGTTTTACACATTTACACTATCTGTGTAATCAAATGTGGTGTACTCATCCTAATATCTTTACGACAATGTTTGGTTCCCGTAATAGACCTTTAAAGAGGATATTAACCACACAATATTGTTGAGCATACAAAGACTAAATAGTATATTATAAGCATGATTTGAAAGGAAAAAATCTGAGTACCACTTATTTATGCACTTTTATCTGAGATGTGTAAGTTCATGTTGGTTTTGTTTAAGCTTCTGACTGATAGAAACATATGGTGGGAGGAAAAAGAAGCTCAAGATTTTGGGTCATCTTCCCGAGGTTGATTAGATGATCCCTAATCCCTAATTCCCTGTATCATATGTGAGCCTATCATCATGTTTTAGGAACGTAGCTTTCCAACAAATATTCACAGTTTGCAAGGTCAAATCGTGGGCAAACTAATGTGGGAGCTTGCAACAGCAGTGTTAGAAGTGTGTTGTAAAACCGCGTGGTACTGCCCTGTGTGGAGTGTGCTAAGGTGGCCGTGTAGGGGCAGCAGGAGTGGGTGAGCAGGTGGGTGGCAGTGCTGTCAGCGTGGGTGGGAGCACAAATCCTGTCCCTGACTGCCAGTCCCACGGTCACCCCAGACAGGACTCGCTTAGGACCTGGAGTGAGAGCTGGCTGTGCGCCCCCAGAGCTGGCGCACCATGTGCTGCTGGTTCTGGTCCTGCAATTCCCCTCTTGTGTGCAGTTTTACTTTTACTTGGCTTGTCCTTTTATTCCCTTTGCAGCAGTTGGCTGATAGCTAAGGCTGAATTGCAGTTTAACTTATTATACTCTTTGGGGAGCTAATGCAGTATCCTGTCACCTGTAAATTGCCTCAGCGTGATGCAAGTTGTCATTTCAAATGGGAATTTTCCTATCTGAAAGGAACTGTGTGGATTAAGATTTCTTTCATTACCTCGAGAAACTTACAAAGCCTTTTTTTCTGTAGTCTACTTGCCAGGCTCTGCAAGGAGGAAATACATGTGCAGGAAAATAGGCTGCAGACAATGTGTGGTATCAAGTGCTTTGGCTTCAGGGTGTATTTATGTGTATGTATATTTGTGTGTCTGTGTTTATGTTCCTGTGAATCAGTCAGCATATTTTCATACTTTAATAACCTTGCAGTCTTACTTTTGAATTAAAATCTGCCTCTTACTTCTGTTTTTTGAAGATACTTATATAATTCAGTGAATTTTACTGGCTGGCCTGGCTGGCTTTCACCTCACATCTGTTTGTGGCTCTTACAAGACCAAATCACTACTATTTTTACTTCAGTAAAGCCAGCAGAAGGACAATGTAATGAGAGTAAGTGATTTTTACATAGACTTATCATGCAAACTTTATGGAGATAGGTTAGACCCAGGCTCCCCTGCAATAGCTAGCAATTTTTAATCTGTGCATTACAGAAAAGCTAATGATTTTGCACAACGAATATGCAAGTTTCTCCCACTTTATCTGCCTCAAGATACAGAGAAGCTCCGGAGTTATGCTTAAATTGGTCAGAATACACATCAATTTTTTGGGGTTTTTTTTTAGTCCAAGTAAAAACCCTGTGATTTAGGGTAGTCATTAATTCATGTGACACTATAAATGTAAAGGATATTTAAAGAATCAAGGAGGTAAGCCTACAGTTTTTTTTTCATAGACTAATTCATTGCTTTGTGGCTAATGGCTAACTGAAAACTTTTCCTCTGAGCAATCCCATAACTTCCTTTTGCAGGTGGTATGTCTCATTGAAAACTCCAAATCTTAGACTCAAGTTGCTGCTGTTTTAATGTCTTCCATAAGCAGCAGTTTTGGTAGTACTTTTCCTTCCCCAGCATATCCAAATTAAATGGCTGCTGATTTTTTCTTCTGTGCATTGTGTGTTATGTGTTGCATTGAAGAAATGTTGAGAGCAAATGAATCCTCAAACACTGGGATGCATGTGTTGCTCTCCGCATGTGGAAAATCTGTGGGTTTGGGGAGTTTTTGTGGGGAGGCTTTATTTTGTGATCTTTGGTTTTATTGCTCTCCCATCTGCTGCTGTCTGCTGCATATTGCTTCTCCTCTGCTGCTGTTTTTCTTGTAGATTGTTCTTAGGCCTGCCTGATCACATTTGCTGTTAGTCAGCTCAGAACACTTGCAAAGACCCTATGTTCAGTAAACATGTAATTCTGCCCTCTAAGGTGTAGTTCTCTGTATTTACAAAAGTGTTTTCACTTCTTTGCTCTTCTAGGCTCAAAATCAGACTTGGGAGTCTCCTGTCCCTTTACCTTTGTTCCAGAGCTACCTAAATTAGAGTGGGGCCAGAACACTTTGTACAAGGCTTAGGTTATATCCAGGCTTCACAAAAGATGATCAAGCTAGCTTAAAATCTAGCAAGCTGAGTAGAGTGGTCTGTGCTGTGCATCTATGAAACTTCACTCATAAATAAATAAATATACCCTCAACATTTAGACTTTCACTACTAGTGCAAAGCTCCTTGTATTTCCCACTATTGTCTTCTGGTTTTCCTTCTTCTCCATCCTTCTCCAGTGAACAGTCATCCTACACAGTGCAGCTGCCATGTTTCTTTTACTGCAGAAACCAGGGGAACAGGGCCATCACTCCAGACTTGTTAAATGTTTCTTTCAGTTCTTTGTTTCTTTGCAGCTTCTTTCAGTTCCTACGTTTCTCAAGCCATGTCTTTGCTCTCCAGGTCAACTTGTTCCTGGCTTTTACAGGTAGTTAGTCTTTTGGTTCTGCATATTTTAGGAAAACCATCTGCTGATACTTACTAGTCGACCCCATGCTCTCCAAGAGCTCAGAACTGCTGAATTTAGCTCAATTCTGCTTAAATACCTTATTCCGTAGTGGTACTCATCTACTGCAAAGAAATTGTAAATCCCATTTTGTTCTAGGAACAGATTTTAAAGACTTATACATTCTTATTACATGTATGGTGAGCCAGCTAGCAAGTAAAGAAATACCCTCTTTCATTATAATGCAACCAAGTGCATGTGCAGTTAAATCCACAATTAGAAACAACAAAGTTCCTCGATATACCTGCATTTCACTGAAATGAGGCCATTCATTAAAACTGAGATATTTGCAATCAGAATGCAATTAAAAAGGTTGAGTTTTTTAAATGTGGATTCGTAATTGGATATACAGTCTTCCACTCCTGGGTCACCAGTTCAAATCTATCCCAGGTCAGTAGTCACTGAATCCTGGTACCATCTAACAGCTGGTGGTTTATGTGAAATGAGTAGCCTGTCTTACTTCAGTTTGTACTGAACAGGTGTCCACATTGCAAAAAAGTTACTACAATTGTTAGCTTAGCTAGCAGTCTTTGTATGGGAGCAGAAATCAGTGTTGTAGAAGAAAACTGCCCTGCAGTCCTTAAAAATTATTTCTCCAAACTGGCATTGAAATTTATTGGACAAAATTATACAGTTTATAATTCTCATATGAAATATATATATAAGGGGAGCTAGAACACTTACTGTGGTTATCAAGATATCTCTGTCAGAAACCATAGTTTTGTAAAAAGAAAACAGCCTCATCTAAGTATCCAAAGATCAGAAACCATCTATTACCAATAAACAGGGTTTTTTATGCTCTGCAACATTAAATTTATAACTTTAAAAAGACAATGAATTAAAATTCAAGGCGTTTCCTTGAAATTGTCTCCTGTTCTGTGTTGTAGTTATCATCTGATACTGTCTTCCAGATCCTTTTTGACAATCCCAGTCTTCTATTAGAACAAAGCTACAGTGATATTTAAACTTACTGAAAAGCAAATAGAGAACATTAAAGCATGATATTTTCAACAGATACACACCGTGCCTCTGGGTGAGAGACTTTGACAGATGAGAATCTGAAAAAATTACAAATTAAAAGAGTCACAGAGCTGTACAATTTAATAGTTTTGTCTCGGTCTCTCAACTCAAGAACGTGACACGTGGACTGTGAATTTTTTTAGAAGTTTCTTTCCCAGTGAAGTCCCTATGTCAGTTAGGAGCCTTTTTCCTCCCCTGTCACTTTGTCCCATTGCCACAGAGAGGAGAGCCAGCGCTGGAGGGAGAGGGCGCGGAGCGGCTGGGGGCTGGCGGGAGCTGTGCGTGCCCAGGGAGCGTGCCCTGGCCGAGTGAGGCAATGTGCTGCTTGAGCCAAGGCCACTGCACGGTGCCAGCAAACATCACCCAGCTCTGCCCTGCCTCGAGCACACACCATGGTGAGTCACACACCAGGCCTGGTGTGCTGGGAAGAGGAAAAATGTCAGGAGGACAAGCAGCGAAAGGTGGCCTCACAAGGGCACAATGTTAGTCAGTTTTTCTTCAGCCTAACAGGTGGCTTGTCAACATTGCTGTAATTTTATATAGAGGTATTCAGAAGCTTTAGAGACATAGACTATGGCATTTCAGTTATGTCCATGCCTTTGATACTGGCGCTGCAGTGCTGGGAATGGTATGGCACTATTTAAACTCGGTGTGTGTCAGTGTTGGCTGCACGGTTGTGTGCCTGGTGCCAGCTCAATACTTTCTTGTGTCAATGACTGCTCATGCTGTGCATGTAAAAGGCAGCTGGAGTAGTAAAGCTTGGGTTTCGCAGATTTGTTGATAATATGGATGAGCACCATGTTACAAACATCACAGTAAAAAAAGCCCCTTGCTAATGCATGATGTTCCATCAGCTGAACAGAGGAGTTTAATAAGTGGAGAGATAATCACACATGGTTTAAAGTATCACCTTTGTTAATGGTTCTGGTCCATGTGGACTCTGAGTGTGTGTGTTCTATTTTTGTGATCTCTCAAGAGGATCTATAGTACATTCTCTGAAATCTTTAGGAAGAAATAAGATCACTTTTTTGATTTGAAGAGTAGGTTAAGGAGTATTTTAAATCCCTGGATTATAACAAGCCAACTAACTTGAAATCTGATAGATTTTTTTCAAATTTGTAAATGGTATTATCTTTTTTCAGTTTTTATTCTGACAGATGATTTCTTTCTCATCTTATTTAGATTGAGTAGCTCTACTGACTTTCTTAATTCATATCAGAATGCATGAAGGGAGAATATGACTTCTGCCACATTTTCATTCCTGTGATTGCACCAAGGGTCCTTAATGTGTTTCAAGTCTGATTACATCTCTGTAAAAGGAATTGATTAGCAGTGAGCCTGATGTTGTTTCCTTTATGGTGAAGAGAGGTTTTTTTTGCTGGTGATATCACTGGCACTTGATGCAGGCTATGCTGCTGCGCCTTTTTTATGAAGAAGAAACTGTGAGATTTATATTCATTACACTCCGCCTATCAGCCTGAAATAAAATCATGTTCATTTCTGATTTCTACCAGTAGGTGTAAATGGAAGGGAAAAAAGCTCTTCTAACTGCTCATCAGGATTTCTATGTCAAAAACTGTTACTTGCCTGCTTTAGCTTGAAAATTTTCATTTAAATCTGAACAGTGAATTTCCTTTTCCTGTTTAGGTGAAGGTCCCCCAATAACATTAATTAAACTTAAATTTTATTTCCACTTTATGGCTGTTGTGGCCTTAAAATCACACTGCAGAGGAGATATCCTTCTATAGCAACATCTTATTGTAATTACATTAGATTGCTAATTTGTAGTCACTGAAATAAAAAGTAATCAATTCTAATGCTTAATTTTTTGATCCATTTGCTCTCAAATTTTGCTTAGTGGGTTGCTGGTGGTCTTCTGTGTACTCTGGAGTTGCTTCTCCCTTTTCACTTGCAGCTGCTTTGTTTGATGCCTTGGAAGCTGTAAATTAAAGAAAGAGGAGTGTTTGCTTAGATCTTCCCTAGCAGTGCTTGCAGCACTAAGAGCAGGGAAGTGGCATGAGAAGCACCACCCCTTTGAAATGGAATAAAACTCAAACACCTACTTGTTACCAAGTTTAGAGCATCAGAGAGGAAAAATACTGAGCTTTCTTTGGATACAATAAAAGCAGAATAGATGAGGGAAAAAGAGCAGTGTGAGGGTACATGAATATAGAGAGAAAAGTCAATCATCCTCACTGATTAGGACATCATGATGTTTGTTCTTGTCTGTTTAAAGCCCCCCATTAAGGAGAAGGAATGCCAAGAGGGAAGATAAATGAGCACTTTAAGCCTGCCTGGTGGAGCAGTGCTCAGTGCTGTCTTCTTACTCTGTCATGCAGCAGCTCAGCAGTGTGAAGAGGAGGATGCTGAAGGTGCACCCCTGCCAGTGGATATTCTCTCCCCAGTGTGTGGAGTGGCCTGAGTGCCCAAAGACGAGAATCAAAACTGTTGAGCAGGAGACAAGATAAAAGACAGATAGTCCTTTGGACCCTTATGATACATCCCAGGGTGGTGACAAGTTCTAGGCAACCCTTCTTCTTTCACACTGGGGTGTTGGACACTTTGTCCAATGTTTGCAGTACAATGTGTAGGATTGCTCATTGCTGTGCCAGTCAGACTTTCTTTTGTCCAAAGTCTAGGCCTGTTGTTGCTCACCGTAGCTGCTGGATTCTGGACCCTTAAGTCCACAGAGATAAATGTTCATTTAAGAGATAAAATAAAACGTCATTTAACTAATTTGGGTGTTAAAGGAACAGAATCATAATTTCATGATTCAGTGCATATAATAGCAGCCCTTAAAGTGGAATAGATACGATTTTCATAGGTAGTCACATCTGGAATTACTGATGATGTTAAGGAATAAAAAGCTGGAGAAGTATGACTTTTTCAGGTAAGAGTGTGGAATGAATGATCTATTGAACTTTTGTTCCTGACTGATCAAAGTGTTACTTTCCTTCATAAAAGAGAAAAATGTGTCTGGATTTTTGCCTTATGCTTGCCTGAGGTATAATATTTGAAGGCCACTTCAACTTTAGTGAAAGAAAACATCTGCTAAGGTGAAGAGCTGGGAATTCAGCATTCAAACCCCCTGAATTATTGACATTTTGGTACAGTAGCTTCTAGAGAAAAAGATACTGGTCAGGAACTAAGAGCAGACAGAAGATTACAGATTGATGATTTATCTGGGAATTGACAAAAGATTGATTTAACAACTGCAGTGTGTAGCACTAACACAGGAAATAATTTATTATTATTAGAGCAATCAGGAAAGTTGGAAAAAATAAAAAGTGCAGTCCGTAAGATCAGTCACCGAGTTCTTTAGAATTTCAGTGGTTGCCTAAGATGGTGATAGAACAGACTTGTTTTCAGACCTAGCCTTTTTACTGCACCATTCACCTAGAAAGGCAAACACGGTTAAAGGAAGTATTTTATATATTGTATTGGTAGGTTTTTTTTTTTTAGTTTGTTTTTTTGTTGGTTTTTTTTTTGAAAAATGGGTCTTGCCAAATTGAAAAGGTCTGTCTTTCCAGGAGCATCTTAAANTTGTTGTTGTTGCTGTTGTAAAGACAAGAAGCAATACAGGCAGGTCTTTATTGTTTATGTTTAAAGGGATGCAGACAGTTACCTATCTAATCTCAGACCCTTGAGAAAAACCTGTAGGGACTGTTTGTCTCCTGTGCTGGATTTCTGAAGATGCCTTCAGAAAGAATGGCTCAGTGTGCTTACAAGTTCCACCTGAACACGAGGAAGAACTTCTTTACTGTGCAGGTGGCCAAGCCCTGGAACATACTGCCCAGAGAGGATGTGGAGTCTCTGTAAAAGGACGTACTCAAAAACCCTCTGGACACAATCCTGTGTCATGTGATCTGGGATGGCCCTGCTTGAGCAGGGTGGTTGGACCAGATGGGCCACTGTGGGCTATTCCAACCTGGCTGATTTTGGGATTCTGTAATGCCTTTTATTCAGTCAAAAGCAGCTCCCTGTATGCACCAAATCTATCGTGTGAAGGATTATCACAGAAAGAGCTTGATTCCTAGGATAGTAAAATAATAAACGGCAAGCTAAGGACTAACTCTGTATTCCCACTGTTTTTTTGCCCAACAGATATTGATAAGCACTTGTGTAACTCCTTGGTAATGGTTAAAAGGATAGTAACACCCAATATATGTGGGTGCCATCCAGCTCCTCCACCTTCAACAGTCCTTTCATCTTATGCATCTTCTTAGTGAAGGTAGGAAAGGGAAATGACACTTATTTGTCTATTTTATGTATTAGGCACATTATTACCTTTCTTGTGAATTCAGCATTCATACAGACTGTCTTAGTTACTACTGTACCTCAATCTGTATTAATCACATGGACTGATCTCCATTGGGATCATTAGAGGATTACTCTGTCATAAATCTACTGTAGCAAGTGTTTAATGCATAATCACTAGTAGCAAGTACATCCTGTACAACTGTTGAAATAAAAATAGGTCTTATTGTCATAATCCATTCAGCAGAAAAGGATACTATTCATATTCTTTTATTTTAGTATTTTGAAAGAAGACAAAAGTTTGCATAAAAAACTTTGAAAATTTTATTTTAAAGATAAAGGAAATATTAGGCAAATGTGTGATGTAAATGTGTGTGAATGTTTTTTTTTTACTCAAAATGAAAACAATGACTCACAATTCCTTGTGCAATTGGTTAGTATGCACTACTGCCATACACTGAATATTATATGGGTGAAAAATGATGGTGTGGAGGGACAGAAGAGACAATGGTTGTCATCACAGCTCTTGGCATCTGATAAATTTACCTTTAAATGCATTGTCTACAAATCCATGTGTTTTAGTAAGAGTGGGGAGAACCTAGGTGAGTGGCTAACTTTCACTTGACCCCAGGAGGCCATTGAAATTTAATTTATTTTCTCATATTAGTGACCTAACTAATAAAATTTTCGTTCTGTGTGACTATATAGTTTTCACAGACCTCTTGGTGTTGCTTGTGTCTGAAAAACTAGGAGTTTTTGATGTTGGATTTATCAGTGTTAGCCTTTGACAAAGAGGATTTTGTAAACAAAGCTGTACTGAAATCCCTGTGGCAAACATAAATGAATTTTTGAAATGGGGGTTTGACTGGAAGGTCATGAAGCCATTTTTTGACTGCTGAACTGCATCAAGTAATCTGTGTAGGTGTTTGAAAGATGTCATCTGTACAGTTCTTTCATCTGGTAATCATGTTAATAGTAATAATATTACTGGAAATAATTCAAAAACAGAAACCGAAAATATTTTGGAAAAAGGAAAATTAGTACTAAGAATAATGATGATAACTTATTTAAGATGTTTCTTACTGTGTGTCTGCACAGTGTTATCAATTCTTGCTTCAAGAGCTGTGTCCATCTGATTTTCTGGTAATGTCATTTCTCTCATTGTCAAACTTCTCTCATTGAAACAATTTTTGTCTGTCATGGCTCAGATAAAAAGGTGTGTAACTGAAATTTTATACACTTCTTTTTCTCTTTTACCTGTTTACAGTCTGGAGTCTACAGTTCACAGTCATTTGGATACTGTGCAAAATCCTGCCTTGTCTTTTGTGGGCCAACTTTGTGCATGTGTATGATTTGATTATTGGTGTGGCATTGCTGGCAAGATGCTGTTTCAGAAAACTGAGTTGAACCAATGCTTATGTCTAAAGCTGTCTATGCTGCTGTAATACTTCACATTAGAATATGAACGTGATAAAAAGTACAACTTCAAGGTGCTTGGAGATAGGTCACAGATGCATGAAGATGCCTAACTGCATTGTTCCTCAGTTACTTGATCTTTAAATACAGGTCAGAGGAAATAAGATATGTTTTAGTCTTGTCTGTGTTTGAGTCCTGGTGAGCCCACTTCAAAAGCTGGGTCTTAAAAGGTCTTGCTTTTATCTGGAACACACAAACCCCTTTAGAAACTTTCTTTATCTTTTTGTTTCACTTGACACCTACTCATCAGCTTAGCCAGTGTGCTAAACAGAGATGTTTAAATCCGTCCTTTTATGTGTTTCTAATTGTACTTTTTTTTCAGAAGGGTCAAATTAGAGCTTGCACACCCAGTGCTGTGACAGTGACAACTGATAGGACTGGCACAGTTCTGCCTTTTCAGGCAGACAGTTGGAAAAGCATCTTTTGAAATGTAACCCTTACATAATTTCCTATTCTGAAAGTGCACCTGCTAGGCAAGTTTGTGTTTACTTTCCCATGGGTTGTTTTCTTACCTTAAATATAAGGGATTTTGTCCATTTGGTGAAATCATATAAATATAGTGCCTTTTAAATAAAATTTGTGAGGGCGAATATGTGTGTGTCTATATATGAGAGAAACAGAGGGGTGGGAAGTGGATAGCTCCCTGAAATTTGTAAAAGGTTTCTTTAAACCTCATATAGAAGCATACTTGGACTTTTTTTCTTATTTTACCTATTTTCCTACTATACAAACATTCTAAGCAGAATTGCTTCAGAGTATTAAGAATGCATTCAAAAGTAATAGCATGCTGTAAAATTAGACTAATGTATCTCAGTTGAACAGATCCAGAGTTAGCATTTTAATTATTATGCAGTTCTAGGATCACTTAGTCAAAAATCAGTGGGGTTTCTCTGGGTGTGGAAAGGGAAAACTAAGAGTAGAACTTAAGTCTGGAATTCATACGTATATAGTGTTTTTGTACTTCAGCATTAGTTTGAAAATATGTTAATTAAACTAGAGTAACAGCATGAAATAGCTGCTTCAAAAAGAGCAGGCAGGGGCAATGGAAAGCTTTGTTTAGACATATTCTGTTAGTTCATACAATGCTATTTATGTAGGATCAAACTTTGCTACCAAATGCTGCTTCACTTTCTGTTGTAGGAAGGGCACTTCACTTATGAATTGCAGCTGTTGAAACCAACTCTTATAATAACCAAATTTGGTGGGGTGGTAGGATGTTTAAAATTGATACCTAAGCCTGAATAAACTTTCTGGAGTTCTAAAATTTTTACTGGATTATAACCTGTTGTTTTATAGCATGAAAAATAACTTATGATGTTTAAAATAAGTGATAAATGGGAGTTTGGAATGTGCTGCTTCTGGTAGGATAAGCGTTAGACGTGGAGGTCAGACAAGCTGTACAGGCAACCTTGCCTTTTCTGTAGAATACCTCAGGGCTTCCAGTTTGAAACAAACCAAAAATCCAAACAGTTGACTCAGAACAATTTAAGAAATTGCTTCAAGGTTCTTTTATTTTTTCCTAGTGTAAATTTTAATTTTACAACTACTACTGCCTTCTGTTGTCAATTTCCCACACAGCCTGTTGCCTGTGGTAGCATCATCAAAACAAATTGTGGACTTAGATTTTATTAAATGCCGTCGTAGTACATTAGTTACTGTTTGGGAGTAGTAGGAAAAAAAGTCTGTAAAAGCAAGTTCATCCTGTGTGCTGTCTTTCTCAGGTGAGATGGCGCTCTACGTATGTGCTGTCCAGTCTTGTTTAAATTAATATGTGCTACTAGGCTTTTCCCCTTTTCATTGGTAATGAAAATCCATTCTGTGGCTTTTTCCTTGTTCGTCTGTATCCAGTCCCTGTGGATTCAGTCCTTAGTGACAGGTGTTAGAGAAGAGCTGCAGACAGACGGACTGGAGCAGTCTTGTATTGACAGAGGATGACTGGATGAGCTTGCAGTGGAGGATGGGTGGCCAGCCTTGCATCCTGCCTTGCCATGGTGGAACTCATCATGAAGCAGCTGGTGCAGGCTATAGGCTCTTGAGTTAAGGTCTGTACGTGGCAGAGTATCACATCCAGTGGTACCATCACCAAACTGCTGAAAGATTATTTCAAGCCTGTTCTCATTTTACTCTAGCAGAAGTGGCAATTAATCAGTTTTCAGTCTGTAATGAGGTGTGTTGATTATTTCTTCAAATACAAGTATTTCTGCTTCAAAAAACCCCTTGATGGATGCTGCATTTTTCTGGGTGACCTTTCATTTTTTGTAAGCCAGATGGGCATAAATACTGAGGCACCATCATTCTCAGTGCATAGATTCTGCAGAAAGAAGCTGTTGATAAACACCTAGATAAATATATTTGTACTTATATTAGGGCATTAAAATAATATTTCAGGTGATGTAGCAGGTGCAATTGACTAAGTTTTATTTGTATTCAGTTTTGAAGCAGTCATGTAATTTAGTTTCTTTATTGTGATTAAATGTTTCAATTCTAGCATCTGTGTTATTTAAAATATGGATACTGGGAGGTACAGTATGAGATGGAAATACTTTATTTGAGTATTAACAGATTCACTAAATTACAGAGTTTAACTATTGAAACCAGTGGTTTCAATATTTTAAAAGTAACATTGGTGGGGTAGCAATTATTTCAAAATGGTATTTGATCTGCAGTCCAATGTATTTGTTACATTATTCATTCTTGTATTACTGGAGCTAGTGGAACTCTTTGTTCTGCTCTGAAGTGCGTAATGTGAAGTCTGTGAAGTTCAAGGAGTCCTAACTAATTTAACTTGTATCCCAATGGAACATCATTTCTAGGATATTAAGAAAATAAACAGTGAGGCTAATTAATTTTCCCCTAAGCTCATTATTAAGATGATTTCTTAATTACAAGTAATCATTATGCAGCCAGTTTTGCATATATGGTAATTATGCCTTATACTGAACTTTTTATGTATTATGAAGCAAACATGCTTCAAAGCATGGACATTATCTCTAAAGGCTAAGTGGAGACAAGCATCATACATGGAAAAAAGTAGCTTACGCTCTAAAATACTTTCTAATTAAATGCTGGATAACTTAATTGCTTAACAAATGTGGTCTGAATATGACTTAGTTCTGAGTTAAGACTGTTCTCCAAATACAGTATTAACCACCAGCAGAATCCAGTCTTGAGTCACAGGTACTCCAATACTGTACCTGGCAATATTTATATTAGAATGCTTGCAGTCACAGCAAAACATCATCTTTTTCCATGGCTCCTAAAATAAAGATCCTGAAGACCCCATCCATCAGCTTGTCACTGTCTTTGTATTAAAAAAAGTGAACTAATGAAGATGTGGGACCTCCACACAGCATCAGGAGCCAGTGGCAGTTCTTGGTTTGCTGTCCAAAGTGGTCCAGACAGTGAATGTTAATAGGCTGTGGATTTTCCGACCAAATGGGACTATTACTAAGGTGGGTGCCCTCTGAGAACATTTCCCTATAGCTGTTCACACACCATGTCTTTGGCTTTACTGAAAATGAATTAAGAAGAGATACAATAGGACCTGGACACCTGTGCTGAAGTCAACAGTTGTTTGCCTTCTGCTTGTGTGGTTCCTTGAGCAAAGCTGTATTCATATTTTTTTTAAATCACTTTTACTGAATAGGAACATTCATTGTCAGGACAGGTTTAGTGCAGGCAGCTTCTGCCAATCTGCCTCAGCTGCATTGCAGAATGACACTTTTCCAGGATTATGAGGGCAATTCATTCCTCATGCTAGTCATTGGCCTCGCTGCTCAGGCTGCCTATAAACTCCAAATTTTGATGGTGGTTTTTGTGTGGCTAACAGGTGTTCCTGAGGAATTGGACCACCAAACCATTTGACACAGTAAGGGACAGAAAAGAGTGAATATTGCTCTATATGTAAATGTATTGCTAAGTGTATTCAGTGTTTATACACCGTATTATGAGTTTTGCAGAGAATGTTTTTAATTGACACAATAAAACATTGCAGTTGGTTATATATTATGTGTAAAAAACTATAAGGCTGAACTTGTGTAACAGTTACTTCCTGTTTGTGAGCAATTTTCCCCATTTAATATACTGCAGGAATAAGTTTGATACCAGGAATGCACAATAGTCATAAAAGGCCATTTTGTAGCAACCTACCTGTTTCCTCTTGTGTATTTCCCTGGTGCATACCATCCCTAGAAATGAAGACCAGTGCATATGGACCACCCAAAGAGGTGTTTCTGTGAGGTTTTGGCAAAGGGAGGCAGTGCACTGCTGGCTGCATTCTTCCTCAGATTCCTCCACTTTGCCCAAGCATGAGATGGGGGACGGTCGGTCTTGTGGTTTAGGGCAGACTGGAGAATACGTGGCCTTGGCCCTTGATGGTGTAAACCAGTTCACATCTGATAGCATGGTGTTCTAATGTTTGTTTAATTTTATCACTTCATTGCTATGGCATTTTGAATGTGTTTCTGATTGCTCTTACAGCCCTCTCCTGGACTCAGGTTATCACTGTGTATTTACATCAGCCAAATGAACTGCAGGCATGAGTCAGAAAAAGTGCCTTGAATATTCTTGTCACACTTGCAGTAGGGTAGAGAGAGCTGGAGGAGTGCTGGTTTGGGCTTCAGAGATTTGTACATTTTGTGTCTAAGTCAAGGCTGGCCATATGAAGCATCTTGTAGGAATGAAAGATTAAAATGCTTGCTTTTATAAAACCTTCCCTGAACTTCTAGGTAGAAAGATTTCAGAGCCTGACAGAATTTCATTTAAAACCTCAGTTAATTGATGGCTAAGTTGCTATGAACAGCTTTGGGTGTTGTCCCATTAATTCATAGCTGTCTGATAGGAAAATGACAAAGTATTTTGAATGTTGCTGGATTATGTGACAGTGAAGTCATTTAAATGTGAAACTGATAATACCCGTTTAGAAGTTGTGCAGTGTGTGGCATAGAAAATAGCCATTATTGAGTTCTCCTTTTAGCCTTTCCAAATCTGCTCATTTTGGTTCAAGGGAGTTTGCCCACTGCTGTCTTCCATATGCCATTTGGCAAACACTTGTTTACCAAATGTGAGACCATAGTGAATTACTTTCCTTTAGTTAAGAAATAGAGAAAACAGTTTTATCTTCCTTTTATCTACACTGAAAATCAGTGTAGTAATACTCATGTCATATGGAACTGGGATATTGCCTTAGCTGATAATGTACTTTGAGATCTCTGGGTGTAATATATACTGCATAATGGTATATGGTTTCTAGTGAATATTAATATAAGGATTTATATATTTGTCTGTGACTTCAGCATGCTGTGAAGGTTGTTCCTTGGAGGTTCAGAGTAGACTTAGAGAAGTTATTTCCTTTTTTGGCATGTAATTACATTTCCCCTGCCCATTCTCTTTTTTAACTATTTCTGATGCATGCTGTTAAAATAAATTAGGAAGTTGCAAAGATGTTTCTTCAAGTAGATATATTTATCTTTTTGCCAAACAAAGTGCTGTTTCATAGATTCACTCCTGGGTTTTATCCCATGCGTAAGGACTGGGTCATAATTCCTTGAGTACACTGAAAATGGGATTTTTAGATGTCTCAGAAGAACCCTTAGGAGGTATTAGTTGATTAACTGAGTTGAGGAGAACTGCCAAAGACTTTTGAAATTCAAGAAGCCTAAATTTTTTTATTTTTAGAACTGCAGTGGGGTAAGCCAATTTTCAAAACATTTGCAGCAAGGCTGATCTTGAAGTATATAGTTATATTATCTTGAAGGTCTATGAATGAACCTTTTGTATTAGGCTCTAGTTTGAGATGACCAGAGATTATATTTCATCTTTCCCATCAGAATTAATCCGTAAATGAGGTGGCAACTTATATTCTGGTATATTATATATTTAAGTGGGGGTGATTTAATGATATTTTTATCATCTTGTAGACTAGTTAAATGTTCTTGGTCATGCTTTTTTTTATTTTTTTTCCCCTGTCTTTTTCTTCCTTTTCTGGTTGTGCCTCTTTGCCAGGAGGCTGAGTGTAGAATTTGACTGAAAGAGATGCAGTTTAAGTATTGTAGTGCAGACCCCCAGTCTCGTGTCTCAGAGTACATTTCAGATTTCTTTATATATAGCACAGCCTTATGTGTTAGGTATGATTGCTAGGCAGTGGTTTGTTATCCGCATGCCTCTGTGAGGTTTAATAAGGGAAGGAATGTTTTGACTGGACTATGCAGCAAGAGTGCTGAATTTTATGCTCTGTGTTACAAATCAGAAGATGTCTTTGGTGACACAGGCTGCATGTACCTAGAAAACAGCAGGTGCCTATGCTGGAGAAGACTTTAGTGGGGATATGATCAAGGCCTAGTGCTGTTGAGGTACCTTTTTTTGACATTAAGTCCACCCCAACTTAGCTGTGTGAAGTTTAACGGTACACGGAGGTGACCAGGAAACGTACCACTCGTGTGTGTGTCCTGGTGTTGCTGTTTCTGCACCATCTACCACCAGAAATACCATTTCTTACTATCCCTCTCAAACCCAGTTCAGCTACTCAGGCTGTACAGTGTTAGTTAGACTAGGTTAGATTGAATTTTCAATTACAGCCTTCCTCAAATCTTGTCTTCCACTTAGACCACAAAATAGTTGCACAGACAGCAGCACAAAGGCCAAAAAGAGACTTGTTCAGGGCAATCTATCCCATATTATTCACACAGTATATGTGAGGGGAGCATATCCTTATGGGGTTTTTTAATAGATTTTGAAATTTTTTTCCCCAAAACCAGAGAGTTTAGCCAGAAATGGCTGAGCAACAGAAAAAGCTGTTTAAATAGTTTAAATGGACATGGCAGTCGCAGGAGAGATTTAAGGGCTTACAGTTAAGTTAAAAATCACAAATGTACAGCATTCTAAATTTTTATGTCTTTCAAAATAACACACTTTTTCTTTCTCCTGGGATCCTTTGTGGCAGTGTGATGTTCTGACCTCAGGGCCCTGATAGCTCAAAAGGCAGTTTGATCTGTATGCTATTAGATCCTTCCATTCATTATTCTCACATAATGAACTGTTGCAGGAAGTACTGGACTCTCTTTAGATCAAGCTACTGATCTGAAAGGTGATGGGAAAATCTTCTATAAATAAGTAAAAGGAAAAATCTAAATACCTTCCTTTAAGCAAATAATTGCACTGGCTTTTGTTAAAAGAGTATATGCATAGAGACAAAAATGTTTTAAAAAACATTTTTCAGTGTCTAGCATTTATTGAAGTATATAAAAACTGCAGAGACATCTTAACTCTAGCTTTATTGTTCCTTTTTTTTACTACTTACATATCTTCTTAGAAACCATATATATGGCAGACTATCATAACAATACAATACCTTGTTACCTAAGAAAATGCCTTCTTTTTATTGTTTCAGATAGTTTTTAAATAGTCCATGATAGGAACATCACTCTTAAACATTACTGTTCATCTCTGTATCTGTACTTGGCCTTGCATGCACACATTTCAAACGAACTTCTGAAAAATAAACTAGTTTTCATTATTTTTGGTCAGTGTTCTAATTCTCAGGACAGCACATAGCACAGTTCACACATGGTCTTGTTTCTGAAGCTGTAAATCTCTCTGGAGTGATCTGGTCTCTGTGGCTTTTACCAGCTGAATGGAACCTTGTTTCTTTTGAGCACTCTTTTGTGTTGGTTTTATCATTATGTGCCTCTTACTTGTTAAAAGCTTCTAGAACACAAAAGATGAATTTTGTCTGTGGGCATGTTCCATATGTCAGAAATCATTGAAGAGAAATCTTAAAGTTTGGAAAAGCGTGCATATATTTTAAGGGAAGAAAAATGAAGGAAATGATTAAAGGAAACCTGAGGCAGAGCAAGTACATGGAGAACTCTGTGTGTATTTAAGGGCAACTGTTGTGTCGGGCCATGGTATGCATCACTGCTGCCTCTTGACAGGTTCACCGTGGAGAGACACAAATTAAATTCTTTTGGTTGCAGTTTTGAAGCTAAAAGTGTTTGACTGGTTCAGCCCCTGAATGGTGTTTAAGGAATAAAGGGAAAAAGAGCAGGAAGTTCTAATTGGCAAATTACTTCTCGTTATTTAGTTTGGCTTCCAAATTGGAAATTACGATAATGAGGAGCTTTGTGGGACTTGCCCTTGAAGAGGACCAGGCAGCTTTTTGTTCAATTCCCATTTAATGTGAAGATATTCAAGGAACATATTGTAGCATTTAAGCCATCACTTTCTATTAAACAAGTATTCTAAAGTAATGATTTTTAAATCCCTCTCTGTGGATGGCTTTTGTGATTTTAAGATGTCTAAGTGAAGTGTAGATTGCAAACAAGAGCTAAAAGGATTTTCTTGTTATGCAATATTTAGCAAAGTAACTTTCCATATATTTCTCAAGATGTAATAGAGAATAGTGTTGTATGCAATGACAGGAGGACTTCACATGAACATTATTCTCAGTAACTTGAATATATTAATTGTACATGTAACTTCCCATAATTCTAATTTTTATTTTGTTTACAACTTTGTAACAACAAGTGCTATAGTTAACTGAAGTCAAGGTCGCTGGGAAGGATATGATCCTGGAAATAGTATGTTAAATTGCCATTAATATGTGAATTTTACCTTGCAGATCAAGGTTTGAAACTTGAGCTGTTTGATGTTACATATATTCATTAACACAAAGGAAAAAAGTCTGAAAATAACAAAAAAAAGGAGATGTGAAAACATAGTTCTCTAAGAGAATAAAGTGAGAGTTCTAATTTTTTTAAACATGCTACTACTAATAGCTTTGTGGATATTTCTCTATTTGAGGAATAGCAAAAATCCAGTTTATGGGTCCACAGACACTGGACTGGGACTGTATTCTGTGACACGCTTTCATTCTTCCTCTTTTGTGCTTTCTTAGTGCAAATGACTCATTTCATTTTTTTATCTTTGCAATCTTGTCTACTTTTTGTTCTGTAGACCAGGCTGTATACCTGATAGGTAAAAATCTCAAGACTTGTACCTCCTGAGCAAGGAAATGTTGTAGACAAATCCATTACCAAGTTCTGTTCAAAATCTAAAGGCAGAAAGTATTTAGTGACGATGCTTTTAATGGACCACAAAATAATTTTATGCTATCAAGAACCTTTTCACACATGCCCATATTTTCTTGCTTTAGTTCTGTAATTGACCCTCTTGTTAACTTGCAAGCTCAGAATAAACAATCGTAACTAGCTGACTTTTCACTTTTCAATGTTCACATTAATTAAAATGGTCAAGTAGAATAGTGGAAGGGAGTTAATTTGTTCAGCATGGTCCCTTCTGAATTGGTTTCTTTCAACCCCAAATTTAGCCTAAAGCAAGTGCACTTACTGCCATTTTTTAAAACCTCTTAAAACAGAGGCGTGTGATAGGAACACAGTTCCTGAACTCCAGCAATGATGCTGGATGCCGTTCTCAGGCTGTTTGTTGTTGTTTCGGTCTGAGTAGATGACCAGCGTCTCAGTGATTCATAGTCTCGCCCTCCTGTCCAGCACAGAGAGCTGTTTGAGAGCAAACCTGAAGGCAGTTTACTCTATGGTTTTTCTTTGGTTTAAGCTGCGTCAAGAACAAGAAAACCAAAAAAGTTTTTTTTAAAAAAAGTTTGTTGTGTATGCTGTTTAATTACACTTCTGTGTTACTTCATGTGAGCATACAGCTGTGGATCAATGTATATACAAACTCATATGTACCTTCATATATGTATACACTAATCAAGAAAACAAGAGCAGCTTATAGCAGTAAAATAATTAACTTTCTGCTATTGTGGATAAAAATAGTGTTTGGAATTAGCCCCTTAAAAAATATGGTATCTAATATTCCCCTTAAAAAATATGGTAATTAATGTCGAAGTTTCATAGTCAGGCCATGAAGAGGGTTCTAGATAACCTATGCTGACCTCTTCCTGCATATCACAGGCACTACCAGACACCATAATAAAAATATTTTATTCCTCTGGAAACTTCATGCCGTGAGCAGTAAGCAAGAGGAGCAAACGCACTGGTAAATATCTGAGCTTTCTGTATTGTTCACGTTGAACAGAATATATCCCAGTGGCCCCAAGGAAAGCCTCTGTTCTGTTCTGGAGGAGGGAATAAGGGAATAAACCAAAGGCCCTTGCTCATCTCAAACAGAGGGAGTCTTTCCATATTGGAATGGTCTGATAGTCAGTAATGCCTTGAACGTGTGAACTGGTCACATACCAGTCAGGTGTCTCAAAGGCGGATTCCTGCTGCAGTTTTTGAACAGTGGGGCAGTTCATCTTCTGTCTGCTTTGAACCTGTGGCTGGTCTCTGGTGGCCCTTGGGAAGGCCTGCCCAAGTAGAGGGAACTGACCTCGCCAACATCTGGCTGAAGCCCTGGAGCATGAGATTCAGCCACACAGAGTGTCGCAAAGTGTTACAAGCATGTGGAGGTCAAAACAGCCAGTTTTATTCTCCCCTTTTGGCACTTGCTAGATGGAGATAGGCAGGGAGTGTCATAGATCATGAAGTATCAAAGCTAAAAGGACAGCAGTGTCCCTGCTGCAGGGCCCCTCACAAATAGGCCATTGTTTGGGTTTGGTATTTTTTTTTCTCCCAGGAAGTAGAGGATAAAAATGTCTTAGATATAATAGTCTTTCTTAGAAGATTCCTTTTAAGGTCTTACAAAGTTTAAGATATATGCAGATAAAAGTAAGGATGAGTTTAAGTAGACCTTGTTTTAGCATACATAAGAGACTTGAGAGACATTGTGAGAGGCGTTGCGAGTTTAATTGATCTTGGCAATTCTCACTACCAAATCTTAGTACAGCCTTGAGTATGAATGTGTCCTGCTGTGGAGGACAGTCATGATTAATTAATGACACTAAGGACAGAAAATAAAAGTACTGCTCAGTTCTTCCATCTCAGACATTGCTGGATCAACTTCCTGGTCATATGGCCTTTCCGAATATTTTTTTTACTGATACAATGGTTTCTGTTTCAACAGAAAGCAGCCTAAAAACAGCAGGGGAATGCATGTGTGGGTTTGAGTGGGTTTCTAAGCATAATGGGTTTAGACACCTTGAATGGTGTTTGGAACACCATACAATCAATAAACATATTGAAATATCTTTCTATGCTCTCAGATATCCTTGTGACTTTTGCTGAAAGAAAGAAGATAAAACTTACTAAGCCAAAAAAATAATAATTCTTAGTTTTTGAAGAAAATATATTATGTACCAGATGACTTTTTTGTAGACATGAATGGAAGAGCAAGGGCTAATGACACTTAACATCAAAGAAAACTAAAAGCATAAAAAACGAGGCTTAAACATTGGAGCTTAGTGCTTTTAAGAGAAGTGGTGTCTCTCTGTTTCAATTGTCATCTTTTCATGACTGAATGCCTGTCAGGAAAATGTCTTACAGTGAAATATGGGACCCAGTATATAGAGGAAGTTCATGCTGAAGTTGTCCAAAGATGAGTAATACAAAATAACTCTCTAGCTTAAGCACTTTAGAAACACAGTATGCATAATTATTTGTACTGTGCTGTTTGTTTTCCATTGTAACCCAAGACGTGATTATAACATATCTTGACAGTATAATAGAAATGATAGAAAATTATTTTTTACTCCTCTGTTTAAGAGTCACTTATGCTACATGTAACATTAGTTCTTGGTTTCTCTTCAGAAGTAATGCATGAGGAAGGTGGAATATTTCATGTTTCTACTGAAACAAAGGTGAAGCAGTAGATAATTGTCATCCTGGTGGAAGATTTCATGTCTCTTTTGCATAATTCTGAGATCTGAATGCAAAAGAGAGTAAGCAAATGATCAGCTGTCATGGTATCTTTGGGAGGTTACAAAAAAATTAATACCCTTGATTCATTTATGTATCTTTGTCCCATGACTGTATAAATGAAGATGGTTAATTCTTCTGTCAGTAATCCTACTGCAACTCCAAAAGCAGAAGGACTGCAAACATTGTAAATGGAATTTCACAGGGGCAGTGAGGCAACAGCACAATGTCTCACACAACAGGCCTCTTGGTAAAGTGAAAGAGCTGTCACTTGTAATTTATTGAGTGAAGCACACCACAGTTTTGGAGCCAAGAGTATATTTTTAATATAGCTTTAATGATGCTGTGTCATCCTTCATAAAACCCTACCATCTACAATGTGCCGCATAAGCTTCTGGCAGGGAGGGAAGGTGCAGAGGAAAGGTAACACAAATTGTGCCTCCCATTCTGGGTATTGTGTTTCTTGTATTACTTATTTTGCTGTTGTTTTTCATTGTCTGTCTTATTTTTATTTGCCACTGAGAGTAAATTCCCCTTTCCGTTTATCATGTATCTTTATTGACTTTATTTGTCTAGCAATAACACATGAATCCAGCCATAAATTATGGAAAAATAAGGTTTTTAATAATGAAGTCACTAAAGATTAGTCTGTCTACTTATGGTTCTTACACTCTGAATGTATATATTAAATGAAAAGATACGCTAACCACATTCCAAAAAAACAACACTCAGGTTTTCTGTCTTAAGTCCTAAGAAGTTTTGTGGCTTAGTCAGATAGCTTGGTAGATGGAAGAAAGAGAAAAGAGTATTTTCATCCAGGAAAATCTCACTGAATCACCTCCTCTCTACCTTTGGGGAGATTACTATATATATGTATGTAAAAGAGGAAGGGAAGAGCACAGAGAACTGCAAAAATTGTAAATCCCCTTGGGAACCGGCTTATCCATATTTCCATCTTTATTCATATTTCCTGGAGGCATGTGGCAACAAAAGACAGTCATGAAACTGTAGCAGTTGCAGGAGCCAAGCACAAAACAAAGCCCAAACCCAGCATGTTATATTCCCTGTGGAAGGGTTTAATTGCAGGCACATTCCACCACAAAAAATACATCACAGATGTAGAATGCCTCCGTGCTATCACCACATGAATTTTCATCAACTTCTGCTGGCCTTAATGTCACCAGCATTGCCCAGTTCCTCATGAACACCAAAATCATCCTCCTCATTATACTTTTCTCATGAGCCATAATTAGTTAAGGATTAAATACCTTACAGTAGGATAGTCCTTTGACTCTTCTCAGTCCAGAAGGTCCCAACTCAACCCTGTATTGTCTGTATCTATAAACCTAAAGACATAATATAATGTTATTTCTCCTGTGCTTTCCTGCTATTTTTTTAACTTCTGGCTCTTGACGAGATGTACGTTGTGTTGTAGTTATTCCTTGGATTCAATTGTTGACGAGCACAACATTTCTGTTCCATCTTATTTTTTTTGTCTCTTAAGCCTGCCGTCTGACTCTCTTCATCACTTTCAGGTTCAACAGACTTCTCTGGAAAACTCACTTTTAACTTTTCAGTTGTAGTGTAATGCTCTGTTGGATTTTCATTGTTTGAAAATAAAAGTAAAGGAAATACTGACTGCCATACATAAATACAAAAATGGTATTTAAACAACACGATTAAGAATATTAGTTCTATACATTAAAATACAGTAATAATTTTTACAGTATCCTCAATTATTATTAATAATAATAACAACGTAATAAAAAGAATGTATTCTAAGGAGCCAAAGAAGGCCATGCAGGATATCATGGTTCAGAACATCTCTCCTCAACTGCTTTTTTCCATACAAATCAGATCAAAAGCATTTACATTGGCTTTGTTTTTTAAATGCATTATGCTATTTTTTGCCTTCTGATATCCTCGTTGGCAGTTGTTCTGAGTAGGGACTGAGAGTTCAAAGGAAGACAGAGCTATTTTGTCAAAGCAGATCTTAGTGATGCAGAAGAATTTGAGAGTGAAATAGTTTTTCTTACTGCCGTGCTAATAAAGGTGTACAAAGAAACTGTAGCATGCAGCATCATGAAATGTCACACAGCTTCACGTTACCCTGTGATCATTGTGTTAATACTGCAAAGGGAAAGAAAAGGTGCCAAAACTGTTTAATGCTAGGGATCTTACTGCTCACATTTTATATCTTGGTTACATTGTTCTTTAGGCCAGAGTTTTATAGTGAGCAGAGTTTGTGAACTTTGCAAAACTGTTTTAAGACTGCTGAGGTTTTGTGTGTATGTGTGTGTGTACAGACACGTTTGCCTATTTACATTTATGTGTCAGTACTTCAAAGTGGAATTGATTTTAGACAGAGTATAGATGAGATAATGGAGTTGCCTTCTTTTTGTGACATCTCCTTACTGGTGTGTAATTGCCCAATACTTTGTGTTGATCAATTTGCAGCCTGAAGTGAAAATGTTGCTATAATGTGAAGGCTGTGTAAGTCCTCATGTGGTAAGGACAGTTCTTTTCTTTTGATAAAAGCCATATAATTTCATCTGGTAAATATATATTTAGACAATGCTTGATGGCTAAGTGCACCAGTGTACAAAAAAAAAAAAAGCCTTACCCATAATAGTTAATTTATCTCACTTAAACATTTATACTTTCACCTTTTTCCCAGCTCTTGGTTCTAGCCATACATCTCTCTGCTGGAGTAAATGGCTCTCTAATCTGAGGAGTCTGTTCATGTGTAGCTACTTATAAACCATAATCAGGTCACATCTTAACCTTCTCTTTGATAAAATAAATAGACTAAGTGCTTAAGCTTTTCATTCTGAGGCACATTTCCAAGCCTTGACTAATACTATTTAGCTGTTCTCTGAACTGTTTCCAAATAGTCAGGTTCACATTATAAAATTGATACTAGTACTGACCTCTTAATTTCAGTAAGAATCTAACCGATGTTGTGTGAAGTACAAGCATTACCTCACTGCATGTGTAAGCTAGAGTGGCTCCAGTTGCAGTGCCTGCAGATGCTCCTCCTGTTTGAGTTACTGACCACAATCACGGCAGCCTCTTCGAATTCATAGCTGTCTCTGATAAGGTTACCCTGCCTTAACTCTGCCCCTCACGCTTTGCTCGTGAAGACGTGACTTTGCATTTGGCAGTGGTCCAGATTTTTCTCAGGAAAAATGTGTCTGTATACAGAGTAGTTGCTTCAGTCCATTTTCTCTCAGTACCTGGGAGCTAAAACCATGCCGTAACAGTGGAGGCACTCCAGTTGCTGAGTAGTACTAGCAAATTGATTCCTTTAACTCTGAAGTGCTGGAAAGTTCTGTGTGTGATCTAAGCAAGTAGGGTGCAAGAGAAGCCCTGCTAATGATCAGATTTGGGAGATAGCTGAAGCCTTTTTTACATTTAAAGCAAACTGAAATACAAGGCTAATCTCCACAAGGCAAAGTTCTCATTCCTAACTGAAATGTTTTTGTAGCTTGCTAAGTAGCAATTCTGCTTGTAGTTCAGCAATAGCAAAAGAAGTTTGCAGATGACTGGATATTCAGAAGCTCAATTGACCTGATTCATTGACCTGATTCTGCTCCCAGTGAGTTTGTGCTCAGCTTTAGAGAAGCTAGTTGTGGTCAATGGCAAAGGCAGTTCATCAGGCTTGACATGGAGCACCCATCCATGATGATTTACCCTGCTGAGGAGCACATATTGAATCTTACACCTTCAATGGATGCATTTGGAGCCAGCTCCTGTATCTCTGCCGTGTTCATTGCAGTGCAAAACCAGCACATACCCTGAGGCTCTTTTGAAGATCCAACCTGCGCTGTAATTGGAGAACAAGAAGTTTCTCCTGATATCTATGCAATGTCACGTCCTTTAAAATCTATTTTAAAATATTCAGTGATCATTAAAATTAGTCTTTTTGAATACTTAATTTTGATGCAGGGTGGGCAAATAGGCATCTATGTGTATGTTTGCATGCAAATACTTCCACACCTAAATACGCATGTGCACGCGGTGCAACTTCTGCAAAACCAACTGCTTTTATAGCCAGGTGCATATTAGGCTTCCCTGATCCATCATAATGCCAGTGAGTTCCATGGACAGCCTTTTGTGGAGCTGTTGTTGTCACAGCACTGTGATTATTCTGTATTTGATATTCTCGGTGTGGGCAGGGGTGACAATGACTTTGAAGTAAACACTTAATGGTGTTTAGTCAGCTGTGTATTAAATGTTATATATCACCATACCTTATTGTTTGGAGATTTACATTCTTCCTGGTACTAACGTGCAGTGGCTTGGCTTTAAAAGATACAGAAGTAAACAAAGCATGTTTTGTATCAAAGTATCAAAGACCAAAATTGGAATGTGTATGTGAAATATTTGTTTGGTTTTCATTTGTTGGAGTAGGAGAAAGTTTAACAATTACAGTAGAGTCACATTAGTAGGTAACAACATGAAGCTGTTGGTATGTGAAACTGGGATGCAACTAAATTTATTGATTTGTTCAACTTCAATCATCCTGCAGAACTGAGGTATGGGACTTTCTCTCTTTGTTTATAGGGTTAAAACCAGAGCCAGCAGAGTTCCTCATCATCTTTACTGAAGGATTTGTTTGTGTTGTAGTGGAATTCCCCTAGTTTTTCCTCAACTAGAATGAAGGATAAATTTTCAGTTACGTAATTAGTAGCAGAGAAATACCAGCAACAAGAGTATCAACAAAATTTGAATACAGATAGAGTGATCTATGCATTGTCTCAATCTGGATGGAAGACATGAGATTTTTTTTTAAATTATTAGTGACTGTACTGAATCTCCTGTGTGAAAGACTGATTTTCTGAACTGTAATATGACTGTCTTTTCTAGTATCTCTTACTGAAAACTTTAATCCCCTCTCAGGGAATCTAGCGTGATGCGGCTAAGTGAAGCACTGAAATTTTGATTAAACAGAACTGTTTTCTGTGTTGATTAGCTGAAAGCATAAAATTTTATTGATTTCTGCCACATAGCCCTTGAGTCAGGCTGTGGCTTCCCTTGAGGCCTTTGAAGGTGGGCGATGGCTGCTTTTAGACCCAGATTTTGGACCAGATCAAACTGCATGTGGATAGAGAAGGGCCAGATGAATCTGAAAGTAACATTTTCTGCCGTGTTTTGAAGATTATATGTTTTCTATGCAGTTTTTTGAGCTGTAGTAACTTCAGTTTTAATTTTGCCAGACCAGTAAGAATTTGGATTTAAAAATATGTGTGTGTTGCCTCTGGAGGAGTTGACCTGTCTCTGCAGGTGAGGTATACCCCCTTTATGACACCAGCTTCTATCATTTGCAGCTTGTGCCTTTGAAGTGGTACTAGTGAGGGGAGAGCTGCTGGGGAGTTCACAAATACAAGTAGTGGCTGAGGCTGTAGGCTTGGCTTCATTTGTATTTCAGTTTGTTTTGGCTGATGAACTGAGTCTCCTCAAGAAGATTTAGCATCTTTCACTTCTGAGGTGTGCTGGCTGCTGGAGTAAAAGACTAAGATGGCCAAAGACTCTTTGTCCTCATCCTTCTCTCACAAAGTTACATTGTATCTGAGTAAGAAAGGAAATACTATCTTTCAAACACGGAGAAATTGACAGAAACAGAAAAGAAAACCCCAGACAGTTTCTGTTTGGGAAACTAAGCTAAGTATAGTGCAAGTGTAGTCAAGGACAAGCTTCTGAATAGTATGTCTAAGTAAGACATGCTTTCAAAATTACTGTAAAGTCCTGCAAACTCCCTTTTCCATGGCAGCGTAGGAATGCATGTCTAGGAAAAACAGGTATTAACACTTTGTTCTGATGCTCAGCTATGAACCATGCTTTTTCTGACAGAGGTTTCTGTCACAGTGTTGCATCCTGAAGGAATGTGCTCTCTTCCACTGAGGGAAAGGTAGGTGTTGAAAAGTTTACAGGAACAGCTTTTTATCGCTGTGTTCATTAGTCATGCAGATGCAGTGAAGTCTTTCCCCAATGGACAGCTGCCTGGTTTCTCTTCCTTCTCACTGCCTAGGAGTAAGCAAGGAAAACTTAGGTTTGTAAACCCCTTGGATATAACTTATGGAAGAGAAAAACTATTTCCATCAACTGTACTTAAGCTCTTCTCAGAAAGTATGATCAGGTTTTTTTTTCCACCCTTTCTTCTTCTTAACATGACACCTTTTGCTTACTTTATCCTAAATATAGACTGAACTGTAATCATTGAACTATTCGTTCTGAGCAGCAGTACTGGAGAGAATAATACGGCTGATTTGCACAGATTTCTTGCTCTTTTTCTATAGTTCTGACAATTTACTTCGTGGACTGCATTTGAAATGTAAGCTTTTATAGGGTCCTTTATGAACCTCCTGAACCTCTGGATTTGCTAAAAAAAAAAGGTCCACTCTTCCACATAAAATTTTCTTTTTATGCTTAGTGATAAACAAGTGTATAAGAAACACTTGAATAATACCCTATTATGCAAATTATAAACAACAATCTCTTACATAAATACCTTTTCTAGAAGAAAAGGGGCATTTTGAAATGAAAAATGTGTGAAGTAAAAGAATAATTCACTACGTCTAATAGTTTTTGTTTAAGTGTTGCTTGATTTATATAGGTTTCTCTGTTAAGAACCTTTCCCTTTTGGTAGTCGTGCTCATAATAATGATATTTTTCGACTTTACTGATAAAATAGATAGGGCTTTTTTTTTTATATGTATATATATATATTTTTTTTTTTTTAATGTGGAACCCAAGGCTGGTGTCCTTGGACTACTACATGCCAATAATAATAGCAGTAGAACTTTAAGTGATTATGGCAGCTCTGAAGGTTACCATAAGGTTTGGTGCTTCAGTAATATTGAGAAGAAATAGTGAACCATGTCTTTTCCTTTCTGCTTTGACATATTGCTGCCAAGTTTTAACACACTGTTCCTGAATAGTGTTTTCATTCTTATTTTGAAACATTAAGATCTGTAGAACCAAGTAAGTGTAGTAGCAGTAAGAGTATTTGGAAAGTTTTATTCAGATTTTATTTGGCTTTTGGCACAAAGCAAAGTCTACATGCTTTGGTATGAAAGGTGTTCTTACATACTCTTAATTATGATAAAATTCTTTGCATCATTTGAGGGGATTCATAGCACATGGTGGTTAACTGTAGAGGTCTTAGTGCAGAACTTTATTCTCTGTAGAACTGCTTAGGCCTTTTCCACATGCTCTCCTGTAGAAATCAGGGAGCTGAGTAGTGCACTGCCCTGAGATTAATCCCTTATTCAAACCACAAATGCTGTTCTGCTCCTCTCACTAAATGGAGAGAAGGCACTGGACATGTTGTAGAGATCTGCAGGTGAGACTTCCTTGTCATGTTTACTTGATGGTGTTGGGTGTTCATGCAGGGAAGTGGAGCCACGGTGGTACCATGGTTTGCCTGGCCATACCAACTGGCACACAGGGCAGGTAGGACCACGCTGGGTTCACCTGCTTCTGCTCATGCTGCAAGGAGCCAAGGCAGAACCATTGCATGGCACCTTGAGTCACAGCTGTGGCTCTGCCTCATCTTTTCCCCCTTCTCTCTACCCCTATCTTTTCTCATGGAGCAATTTTGATTATTCTTAAGTAAGTCTAACACTAAAGCTGAAGAGTTAAATAATGCTAATTTTATTTGCTATTATCCCAGCATATCTTTATTGGAATTGAGAGTTATGTTTTCCTAGTCTCTGCTGTCTGTAGTTGTACGGTGGCAAGGATGATAATCACAGTAGGGTTTGTTAGAGAGAGGTGCTGTTATGATGTGGTGAAAGTTGAGAAACGCTGGGAAATCATTGCTCTCTGAAGGATAAAGTATCACTTCATAAACTGACAGCAGTTTGTTGATAGTTATCTGTTTATTTATTGATGAGATCAGCAATTAGATGATCCACCTAAGAGCAGGCATAGGTTTGAATTTGAATTTGTCAATATCCAGGGCTCCAGGGTGTGGCTTAATATGAATTACGTTCTCACTATGATGTGCTAGAGCCAAATACTACAGAGGTACAAAAGTTGTTACCAGAATCTGTTTTACTGCAATGCTTCAATAAAATGTGGCAATCCATGCAACCTGTGAGTATTCTTCTGAGGACAGAATATGGTCCTGAGACTACGTATGCATCTTGGGTTTAGATGTCACAAGCTCTTTGAGTTTCTGATTATACTGGGTGTAATCATATCCTCTTGATGTGTGTGCATGTGGACATACAGTTTACACTTACTGGGGAACAGAGCATGCTCTCCTTGCTGCACACATTTGGTTGTTGGTATGTTAATGGAAGCCTTTGTGTAAATTGAGTGGAAAATATGAGTCATAGTTTCCTTTCTTTCCCTCTGTATATCCTGTACAATAGTAAGGAAGGCAAATTACTGTTTAATACAGAGTGCTTTTCAGAATCGACATTACTTAACATATAGCTTCTTCCTGTCCTTGCCGCAGTGTAAATAACTTTATCAGATTATCAGAGGGAGGATGGAGGAAATAAATTAGTAATGAAACAGTTAAGCAATGACTTCCAAAGTGTTATTCATACTTGTGTCTGTAAAATGCAGAAGTTGTAGTCCCCATTCTGTAACACCATATCCAACGACACTTACTGGACCTCTAATTTAGCCTACAAAAGGGTGAAGAAAAGCTCTCTGCCCTCGTAAAATGCTTTATTATTTACTCTCAGCTGGCTTCTGTACCACAGGTGATGGTGTCCAGGTGTATTTCAGACAGGTATAGATACCAGCATTTGTACTTGTGACATAGGGACTCTTCTTTCTTTATCAACGGAGAGGTGTTAATACACCACATACGAAACACCTTAATTAAAATATGGTGCCCAATGAGTATGTAAAGAAGCAAAGAACAAAAAATATCCTTGTAAAAACATTATTCAAATGACTCTTTTTATGACTAAGCCAAATCCTTCTTCCAGCTCTGTGCATCAGGATGAATTGCAGTCTGTATGCAAAACCATTGCAGGGGTTGAGCAGAGCCTGAAGCACCTGTGGCTCAGACTCAATGTCTTTGACGCTCAGCTTCTGGCAGAACAAGTGAAAAATACTGCTTTGTATGCTAATGAAAAATATTTTACAGTGCATCTGGAGATAGATCCACTAGAGACTTTCTCCTCAGCTTGTTACTTAGAGTTGTAATCATCATTAACACCATAGGAAACATACCATATTTTCCCTGAGGAAAGCATAACCTGAGGTGGCACAAAATATGGTTACTGAGGCAGTCTCATCTGTCCAGTTCTCACATGCAAGAAATTTGAAGATATGGCCAAAGCCAAAGTGATTATTTCCACTACAGACTTTACATGAAGGAAGAGGCTTACTGCGTATCTGCGTTCTCATTCCTCATTTTCATTTAGAAAACTGCTATCTATTAAATCACACAAGAATGTAACTGATACATTGATATTTCTGTCTGAATCAATCAGCTGGTTTAAGGTCTGGACAGAGATGTCTGTGACAGAGTTTTCTGTCATAAACAGAATATTTTTTAGGTGATGACAAGGCAATAGAGCAAAAACCACAAAGGAACTTATCTTTTCACCTTATATGCTTTGCTTGTCACTGGGATAAGTGCAGTTTTTATCTGCAATTGGCATTCTGGTGAATGCTAAAGTTGTTCTTACTCTCCCTCTCATTTGTGTCTTGAAACATGCTTACTGAAGGGGAAACAATAACCAACCCAAAAAAGCCTATACAAATGCATACAGAATGCAGACATTAAAAATATGTAATGTAAGTGAACGTAAGATGTGATTGAGGGGGGTTGATGATGTAGCAGTTATGGCTACAATTAGTCCTTCACTATTTTTACTGTTCATACATAAACTTTATCATTAATTGGAAATGCTTTTTAGACATAAAAGATTTTAAACCAGACTGTAGACTCTTTATTCTTAGTGTTGAATAGGAAGTCATTCAGTTGAGTGATTTTATTGAATGTGCTTTTGAGAAGTAGAGGCTTGGAAACAGACTTGAGAAAACAGTAACAGACATAAAATAAATAATAATTTTCATCATGTAATACTGATGGTTTTCAAAGGAGTTTATTTAAAAACAACATGTGTTTTTTTAAATTGGCATCTCTTTGGATTTTTTGTTTCTTTTTCTGTTCTTTTTTTTTATGGCTAAAGAATTCAACTGAAGACCAGATAGGCAATGTTTAGAGGTTGGATGGGGGGATTTGCCAACAGTAAAGGACACTTCAATGTATAGATACTTTACATAAAGTAAAAGACCTTTGTATCATCAAGGAGCAGGCCAAAGAGAAATAAAACTGTGATTGTGGAAACTGGTGCTGTAGTTCTATGTAATATCAAGCAGGAGAGATCTGTTTTGCACATTCATCTCCTAATAGCTACAAAAAAATCTTGTTTTTTTCATCAGGGGGTTAAAGTAGGACTTGTCTTCCTGTTCTTTTAAGAGAAGTTTTATCCACCCTTAGTTGTTCAGGGAAATACATCACAGGAAAGAGATTATTCACAGTTGTCCAATACTTCTATTACATTTCCTTTCAAAAATTTGTCTTTTTGTTTTCTCTGTTCATCCAGTGTTAAGAAAATATGGAACTTCAAGTGTCATCTTGTGAACTCATTTATTTTTCCTGTCTTTCTGAGCCATTTTTTATTCATAAGTAAACTTGTGAAATCATTTGACTGAAAGAAATGGGAGATTTTTCGATTAATGTGGTTATCAGCCAGGAAATGAAGTTCATTGTGTGTCTTGACTAAATGACTTGACTAGTCTCCAGAGTTCTGACTTATTTTAGATGTATGGTTATCTTAATGCATAGCCTGACTAAAGGATGTTTGTGGAAAATGCTGTCTAGCATTTTGGGTATGCCTTCAGCCCCAGTAATTGATGATTCACCATTGAGAAGATTATTCTCCACAAGAGTGTTTGAGAGTTGATAAAGCAGAAATTTAGGAGAAGAAATTTTTAGTAATTTATGGGTGTACTTTACTGCATCAGTTGCCATTTCCTTTTTTTTTTTTTAAAAAAAAAAAAAAAGGAAAAAATGTGGAAAATTATAATTTATTTTCAGCTATGGGGCTCCAGACTTTCAGGAGTAAATTCTTACAGTGAGCAGAAGTAATTCCTTACAGAAGTTAAGATTCAAGGGCAATAATATCTACGTAACAATTCAGAGAAACTGATTACAGTGTTGTAATGAGCTGAGAAATGAACTGTATTTCTTTTTGTTGAAAAAGTACTGGTTCTATTTTGAGACTGGGATCAAGTAAGACAAGGGAAGTGCGAAAGGTGAGAGAGTGGATACTGATAGCTGAATGGGGCCAGCAGATTGCTCAAATGTAACTATAATGGAATCCTTTTTGCCACCAATATTTTATTTTAGAAAAAATGTTTCTGGCCTAGCGGTTACCATGAGAGCTGTGCAGCTTTACGTATACATAGCCTTTGATGGAATTGAGAAAATGAGCACTCATACCTTAGGAGAGATTTTATAATCACTATGAATGATTGTTATTTAAAAGATTCTCTATTACAAGAATTTTTATTGCTGTCTGTTTCTTCTCACAG
Organism: Promerops cafer; assembly: GCA_013398275.1. NCBI lineage: Eukaryota > Metazoa > Chordata > Aves > Passeriformes > Nectariniidae > Promerops > Promerops cafer. The sequence continues at coordinate 1,167,599 of VZSE01007790.1, read as the reverse complement.
AACCTGAAGTGAACCTAAGTATATTTTCTTCTAATATACTTTGTGAATTTTAATAGATGATACTTGATTTTGCCACCCTTTTATTTTTAGTTAGAAATATTAAATGCACAACTGTAAAGCAATGAGAAAAATAACTAAATGAAAAGCTTGAAGTGATGGTTGATTTAATAATGATTCTTTATTCTACTTTGTAAATAATAATTAAATAATTCTTATTATAATAAGAACTAATAATTAAATAATTCTTTAATTAATTCTTAAATAATTCTTTATTCTACTTTGTTTTTGCTTTTTTTCTCTGATTGACATGATATGTGGATTCAAGTTCACTTTTCTTGTTTTGATAGCTTGAATATGATTTTACTGACCCAATGCAACAGTGATACTGCTCCCTCTACAAAAAGAACCCCCGAAAAACCTGCCAAAGACACACACATACACAAAACCCCAACAAATAATCCCCCTTCAAATCAATCAATCAAACAAAAAAAAGCCCTACAACACAAAAATCATCAGGAATAAACCCCAAACCAGCCTCTCTGTAGTCACCCTCTGTATAACACTGGCGTAAGAGGTGGAATAGCAATGAACAGGGTGGCTTGGACGCTGAAAGAGCAGCACAGACAGCTTTCTGGGCTGTCACTAGGCAATAAGCTGAGCTCTCCTGGGCGTGACAGATCTGCTGGGAGTGGGCAGGATGCCTGCCTTTCCACTGGCTGCCAGGCTTGTGTGACAGTGGCAGCAGAGCCTTCCTTCCCGGGGCTGCTTTCACAGGTGGTGCGAGGGTTGGTCTCTGAAGTCCCTACCCTGGCCTGGCAGTTTTTGCTGTCCAAAAGAGAAAGAGAAACAGTTCAATTCATGTTCTGCTGAAGGTGATTGTCAGTTTTCTTTTGCCCACTGTTTGCCAAGCTGCCTGGACCCGATCCAGTGTTTAATGAGCTATAATGGGATGGAGCTTCTTAGTCTGGCTTTTTCCTTTGCAGCTCTTTGAAGTGTTTACCTGGGAAACTGTCTGCTCAGACAAAGTCTTTAGATCAGCAAGGGTCAACAGACAACTGCTGAGGCCAGCCCTGGAGCCTCGTGGGGAACCACTCTCAAGCTGTCCAGCTTCCCTTGACCATAGAAAAATTCTGAGAGATGAAGAGCTTGTTTAAAGGAAAACCCACATCACTACTCAATGGCAATTGTATCTGAAGTTCTGTGCTTTTCTGCGGTCACTCAGGCTTGCACAGTGTCAAAAAATCTGTGTAATGAAACTTAGAGCTATTGAAGCAACAGGTTAATTATTTCCAGAACCCAGATGACAAATGATCTCAGCTGTAGACTCTTTTTGACTGCATTCTCTTTGCAGTGGCTGAACCGTACAAAAAGAAATTGGAGTAATCGCTAAACCACCCATTCTCTCTGAAGAGAATGGTTTGAGCTGTATTTGGGATGAGAACAGGGAAATAAAAGGTGATGGGAGATTATGACCAAGAAATGTGGAACCAAGTTTTGTTTATGCCTGGCTATGTAGGCTTTTTGGTGTGGTTGGAAGGCAATGAAGGTACAGGTACTTCCCTCCAGTTCACCTTGTGATGAAGCTGGTGGAAAATAATTGGGAATCTGCAGCTAGTTCCCTATATTAGTTCCCTATATTAGTTTTGAAGGTGTAGTTAACAGCCATAGCCAGTGTTGTGACAACTCAAGATATTGAAGCAGCACATCTGACAAAAGATTGGTGTTGAATGACAGTCTTTGATGGTCAGATATGAATGTAAGTAAGGGCTGGAATAAAAGAGCTCTCTCTTCTTGCCAGAGGAGTATTCTGTGCATCTTGAAAAATTGCATTTGTAGCATATTCACAGAATTTGCTCCTTAAAAGCTTATTTTTAAATTAATACCTTTTAACCTATAATTTAATGTTCCAGTTAGTCTTTAAGTAAACTTTCAGTTCCTGGTTACTGTAATGTACAGGAAAACATAAAATAAACTGAAATCTTGTAGATAATACTGTCTAGAAAACAGAAAACTGTCTTATACAGCATCTGCAATGATCTGTTCCCTCAAATTTATATGTGGAACAGAGTATAAATCAAAGCTATACAGAATTTTTCAGCAGAGCCAAACCAAAAAGCCTGTAACAGAAAAGCTACCTGAATTCATCATGAGGTGCTAAAATCAAAGGAAGGTTTTATGGCAGAATTCTTTGTGAAAAAATCGAGAGTTAAGTATCAAAACTCTGCAAAACTTGAATGTTTTCTTCAGCCTAATTAGGTTGCAGTTTCAGTGACTGAGCTATAATTTCTTGTTTAATGGAATGACATGAGAAAGGAAGAGGATTATGAATACAAGCTGAAAATCTCTTTTCAGTAACATTATTGCCTTGTCAAGCAGCAAGACTGTATTTATCACACTTTCTCCTTAGAAATATTATCTGGGTGCTGAAAAGTACTGACTTAAAATTTTACAGAAACAGATCTGACTAGCATTCTAATTAGGATGAATTCTGGCTGTTTTTTGAATAGGGAAAACTACTAAAAACACATTTCCAACTGGAAATTAATTTTCTCAAAAATACAATTATTTCTTTTGCTTGTTTTTATTTTGTAGAGGAGAAGCTTGTTGATACATTTGCTAGTTTGTTTTGTCAACTTTAATTGTTAGCAACTGTACCATCTGAGTGGGGCACGGTATTAGTGGTTTTTCTTTGCTTTTCAAAAAGTAAGCAGGGAAAGACATGCAGATAGGTTTTAACTCTTTGTTGCAGGAGCAGATTTTTATTAGCTAATGGAAACATTTTGAGCTTTTTTTTTTTTGTAATTTAGTAAACATTTAGAGTTCTCATCCCACTAGAAATGGAAAGACATTACTGAAATGTATGTGACAGCTTAATGAGGCAGTATCTACTTCACCTGCTAGCCATTTCTTTCCCCATAAAAAACATTGGTGAGTCTCAAACTTGGTTCAGCTTTTGACAGCAAGCTTTATTCACGTGTTTATTCTGTTGGCAGCATTTGCTTCAAAATACCAGAGAAAAGAAAGAATTGAGTGTTATTTATACTATGTATTAGCAAAGTTTTTAAGGAAAAATACTTGACATAGGGCTTCACGTATTTTTTATTTTTTAAGCTCTTCACTTAATGGAGTTGGAGCATCAGAAGGACAAGATTTTTTTTCTGTGCTTCACATGAAGGCTGGAACAGGAATTAATTCCTGACTTTATTACCTTTGAGGTGGACTTGTGTTGATATCAATTCTGGATTTGGTCTGAGTTTTTTCTTTTTTTCGATGGGTAATGTAATCAAAAGTCTGCAAAGTGGAATTTATGATTTCTAAATTACATGATTATTCCTTCACTCTGCAGCAGAGGAAGCATTAGTTCTCAAGCATGTTCCATAATGTTATCAGTCGTGGGACTCTCTATCTATTGATAAAGCATGAGGTTTTGTTTGGTTTCCAGATAACATAATACTTAGCTGGAATGTAGCACACTGTAGGCAGCAAACAAAGCATATGTTCCTGTACTTTCCCTGCACAATATGACTTCTGCAATGTCTGGAGGTGATTAAGAATATGGAAAACAAGTTCTCATGAATATGACCACATCTGTCTTTTTAACGAAATTCTCCTATGGGGTTTGAAATTCCAGCATTCTGAGCTCCTTAGAAACCCTTTCAGTAACTGAAGGATTTTTCAGAGCAATATTTAATGGGTTGTATTTAAAGAAAACATCATGTATTGTGGCAAAACAGAAGGGAAATAGTGTCTCAGTCATCAGCTACAGGAGCAATTCGTGCTTCCTTCCTCAGTAAAATCACTGGTGATATTAACTGCAGTTTTCCTTTCAGCAGATAAAACCAATTGCTTGATCTTTATTCTTTTGTTTTAGTTTATTTTTCTTTTCCAAAGGCCTAAGATTAAATATTTTTAAGTCCAAGTTCTCTTCATTTGTCTAGTGCATCTTAATCCGTGACACTCGGGTCAAGTGGAAGTTTAGCTTCTATCATGGAATTAACTAGGCTATGAGACAGTGTTACAGTGATTAAATACTACTGTAGGTTTATTCTCTTCCTGCTCTGCAGTATGCATGCAAAATAAAGCTCTAATTTACTTTAGTATTTCTATTTCTTTGTAGTCATAAGGGCACCTGAATAGATGGATGTGCTACAAATAACAAGGAGTTTACTTTACATCAGTCCTGAGTGGCCAGATACTCTCTTGGTGCTGCTCATAGAGAAAATCAACAGCTTGTTTGTCATGAGTTATGTACTCTGATGGCTCTGACATGGAAGGCCAGTGTTCTGCAGTGCCACAAAACTGACAGTCAAGTCCACACATGGAATTCTGCTGTTTTCTACCAGTTTTCTGCTATTCATGTTGCCTACATTTCTTTTGAGTTTTCAGTGAAAATTAGCTAGCTAAATAAGCTTATATTAGAAAATGGAAAAAAACCCCAGCTCCCTGAGATATTGTGAATTTTCTCTGTGGATCCAGCTCTAGCATTTCACTGAGTGAAATTGTCCCACAAGGAACCCCTTACAGTGGGAAAGAGATTAATGTACAACTTCTGTGATTCTTCTGAATACCAAGGTCCTGGTATAAATTCAAGACCAACCTAAATTTTTCTTGTGGTAGAGTTTAATGCTAGTAACATTAAATGGATTATTTTGAATTTATTTCCTCAGACTGGTGTATAAAGGAGAACCATGTGAGACTGCATATCTGTCAAACTTTTTTACAAGGGCCTGGATGTGCCCTGATAACATTATTCTTAAATGTAAGTGAGACTGGAGCTTCTGAGACTATTATTGGTCTTCATTGGTCTTTGATAACAGTACTTCAAAAGAGTTTGTTGAAGGAAGCAGTACATATTTTATAGTATTTAATAGTACAAAAGGTTAAGTTTCATGACATTTATTTGAAAAAATGGTAGCAACTTCAGCATACATTTCCAGTAAGGTGAGACACAAAGAACTGCTGCTTATAAATTTTTCACTAGGGAGAGAAAAGAAAACTCTATCGGAAGCTCAGTCAGCCGAGTGTGTATGCAGGGAAGGCCCAGGAGAAGGAGAAAGAGACAGCCAGATGTCAGCTTGGTGGGGAAATTTTTATCCATTTCTTTTCAGGTTATGGGCTGTTTCATGAGAGAATGAATGGTAAACATATGGAGTAAGTTACAGGGAAGTTATTTTGAAGTTAAAAGCATAAATGAAGTCAAATGACACCTAGACTTCTTTCTAGAGAAAGGCAGTATTGAGGGATGTTGCGAGAAAACAGGATGGCTGAATTAGTGCCATCCCAAAGTAAGGAGATACTGAGAGCCAGGTGGCCTTTTAATCCTAATGTTTCTGTCTTTTTTTTTTTTTTTTTTTTTTTTAATTCCTTGAATACTTGTGTTCTGAAGTATCCATCTCCAGCCTGGTTCTAGGGAAGTGAAGTTAAAAGGATGGTATTGTAGTGTTGTTGGTTTAATAACAACTGTATTGCTATGGACAATAGAGTAGAGAACATTTTGCCACTAGTTCACGTTTTTATGGTCTGTTGAGATGTCATGAGCTGTGATATTAGTTTCAAAATATGACAAAAGTGACAGGTTAACTGAGACTAAGGTTATTGTCCTTAGGCAACTGGAAGGAATTGCCCTTCAAGTGGAGTACCGTGCCACGTCAGGCACAGTGGTACAGGGAAGACTGTGCTGTATGGGATGGTTAACAAGAATGCTCAGTATGGTGACCAGTTTATTACTCAAGGAGACAGTAGGGCACCATTTAAAAAAGCTGTTCCCTGTGTTATTTTGGTCTGTTTTGAAGGCTACGAAGGTCTGTTGACATGTTCCATCTCTTTCTTCGTCATCTTCACATAAAATACTATTTTGGTCTGATCTTACTTTGTCAAATATAACTAAAAATAAACTTTCCTATCAATGTCATTTTCTCCTGTCTGAGATCATCTAGGACTTAGGTCTTAATTGTGCTTTGTTGTTAAGGTGATATGGGACAAATGAGGCAAAATGAAATATTCTCCTTTCCTGCTTGGGGACTATCTCTCCATGGTGCTATATGTTTCATGACTCAATTTTCAATAAAATTGTAGGGGGCTTAGTTTGAAATTAATGCCCTCACAGTCCTGTGCTCACTGCAGAATCAAAGAATTGATTTAGGTGTAGCTAAGTGAAAAAAGCTGCTTCACATTAACTGTTGCAGTTATACAGTGTTCTGTATATGGTTCTCACATAAAAATTGTAGAAAAACAATGGTTTTTTGAACTAGTGCAAGGGTTGTTGAAATCCGAACAGCTCATTATTGCTCCAATGTCTCTGGTTTTATTTTGTTTTCTACCAGAAGCCTCTCTTGAATTGCAGTATTTACGTTCAGAGCCTTTGCTCACAAAGGAAGACTCCCCAAAGTAGGTGATCCTATCCTTGTCTGACTGTGCTTTTACACTGAAAAGTATGAAATAAAAGCCTTAGTACAACCAGTACAAGTAAATACACTTAGTGTGCATTGTAAAATCAGGAAATTTATGTTTATTTTTAAGTACTAAAAGATCTCATTGTATGATTGTTTTGAAACAGAGTGAAGAAAACTTTATGTTCATGTGGACTACTGTATCTGGCCTCCTCTCCCATCTGGCCTTCCTTCCTTCAGCCTCATACCCTCCAAAGGCCTCGCACGGTTGCTTTCCTTGCGTGTAATCTGGCCCTTGAGCTTTATTATTTTAAATTTTTCTTCTCTTACACAAGTCAAAATCTGGAATTCCACTTCCAGATGTTTTAGATCAAGAACGAGAGATAGGAATAACTTCCTAAAATTCAAGGGTGATTGTGTGAGATCTGAAAAGAGAGATGGTGGTAGTGGAAAAAAGCCAGCATCACACTGCTTTGTGAGCTGAAGCATCTAATTGTAACTAGAGGGGAAAAGTAAGTTAGGTGTCAAAATGTGTTTAGTATTTCTTTTTGTTGATACTAAGGCAGCAATAAAAGATGTAGCCTTACATGATGGTGGGGAGAATCAGGAGTAGTATTTGGTGTTTGTTGACTAAAGAAAAACAGGATTTTAATGTAAATATCTCCCCAGAAGGAGACACTAATTATGTGGCTCCTTGGAAGAGGAGTTCAGAAGAGCTTTGTTAATTGTTTCAATGCTGTTCATGCCAGAATTAACCATTCAAGCCATTATTACCTTTCCCTCATTGGTAAAGCCCTCCAAAACTCCTGATGAAATTACTCATTTACTGGAGGTGCTTGGAGGCTTCCTGTAGCCTACTGAGGTCATTTATGCAGCTGAAGGTGGCATCGTGTTTGGGGATGCTGAAGGCACATAATCTGATCATGGACAGTGGGAGGGAGGATCAGATTCCCTCTCTTTCCCCGGAGGAGGTGGCAGCTGGGAGAAGGTTGCCAAAGGTCCAGTTGATTCGCTTCTCAACCCACCGCAGTGAGGTGCCTGTGGGAAGGTGAGTCTGCAGGAGAGAGTGAGTGGAGGGCAGGAACAGCTGGTTCCTGCCGTGCCTGCTCAGCCAGTGGGACTCGGATCTGCTGCTCCAAGGCCACATGGCTTCTGAGTGTGAGCACGAGGCAGCTGCTGAGGAGAGCAGGGGCACAGCAGCGCCGACAGCGGCACTGGGGCACGGCTCTGTCCAGCAGAGATTGGACACTGCTCAGCTGCACTGCCTCCAAGATGGGAAGTAAAGTTAGCCAGCCTCCAGGGGAACTTTCTCTTACCTTTGCGATGGTTTAAGTACAAAATGTCATCCCTCTCCAGGTTTGGCCTTGGGAGAAGGCAGAGGTTGAGGTTGCACATAGTTATTGCTGTTCCTGCAGACCTGAGCTCTTATTCTGTTCAGCACCAGAGCAAGTAACAGTCCCAACCTTAATCAATTAATCCACTTTATATTTTTTTTCCTGTAAAATAAACCAGGTGGCTTGATTCCCAGTTGCTTGGCTTTGATCATTAAACTATATACCTTCTCAGACATATGAGTCTGAGTACCCTGTGATTGGCAAGCCAAGTGGCTCAATGGAGCTGTGTGTTTTCTTGAAGTTTTTGTTAAATTGTGGAATAACACACAGCTTATTTTGAATTGAGACAAAAATATATTTATCTTTGACAGCGATGAAGGGAATTAGTTGTGCATGGGTTTTCCTTCCAAAAGCACTCCTGCTGTACTTCATAGTTTTGCCAGTTTCACATGGAACTTCCTGAATTTCTCTCTCACTACATGTGTATGTGGTATTGAAATGTGGCTAGAGTATTATCTTTACTAAAGACTAGCATGGCTGCCTCCATGAATTGACTGTAATACACTCACTTTGCATGAAAAGCTTGTTCTTATTCCATTAATGGTTATGTAAGCAGTGCTAAAATATTGCCTCTCCCTGTCTAGACATCAAAATACTGGATTTGGAAACCTTATGCTAACACTGAAGTTTTAGAATGAGCTCAACACTTGCTACCCAATAAGTTGGTAACCTCTTTTTCTGTTAGGTTTACCTTCCCTGACCAGGGAGTAAGATCCTTTGAGCTCAAAGTGAAACTGCTTTCCTACTGCCTGCCTAGCTTCCCCTAGAAAGGGAAAGTGTGGTCAATAGAGCAGCCGTTACATAATACCCTGTAGACAAAATAGTGGAGGCGGCACATTGTTCAGTAATCTGATGTGTTTCTTTGCCAAACAGTGATTTCCATGAAAAAACTTGTTGGCATAAGGAACTTGATGCATCATGTCATTTTATCCCTGTCTCTCCTCCTCCGTATGTATTAAATTACTTACAAACAGGTGAAGTGATCTGAGTGAGATTAGCCAGTGTTCCAAGTTTGCTAAACAAAGAACTGGAAACAGCAGGAGTGCTTTCAAGTAATGGTGATGACGGCTGGTGTAAATTTGGGATCAAAGCTGGTCTCATACTAAAAAAAAAAAAGTTTAATTATTATTCTGAAAGAAAGAGAAATGGAAAAGGATACCTATTCTGGTGTGCCCAAGATAATTAAATTAAATTTAAGCATACTTGCTTGCACATTAGGAAATATTTCCCTAGCTTAGAGCACAGCAGGTGGTTCCTCGTGTCTTGTAAGTCACTTCCTTTGGATATGTGGGCTTTGACAATATATTTTTAGAGAATAGCACTGACAAAAGGCAATCCAATTCAGCGGCAGCTAGGTCTCTGAAAACTGTAGCATTCCAATGCTCCTTTTATTCCCTATGGTCTTCCGTGTTAAACCAGGCCATTCCACCTCAGCTACCAAGTGCCACTTTCTCTGTGGACAGACATACTCGGTTGCTTGTGTCTTCCAAATCAAATGCTGGCTTTAAGCAATGTGGCAGCACTGCACCTTCTGTAATAAAAGCAGCATGCTGTAAGTCTGGCAGTTTTTTCAGGAAGTATGTGATTTTGATGAAAGACTCTAAATTACTGTCCAAAGCAAAGAAGGCCTTAATGAACACTCTAACATAGAGCGGTACAGTAGGACTGCATGGAGGAGGTCTGTGGAAAGTCAGTAGAGCATCTGGCCCTCTGCGGATGTTGTTTCCTCATTGTTTCAAATGAATTTCATTTACTGCTCTAAGAATGGCATTTCTTATTTACTTAGGATAATGCAGTATCTATTTAGGAAGTTCGCATGCCAGCAGCAGCCTTGTGATCAGAAACAGCTCCATGCTGTGAAGTATTGCTGCAGTGGTGGTAAATTCCTGTGCAGACCTGCCAATAATATGAATAGTAATGAATATCTTACGTAAAGCCTTAGAACACCTAGAAATGAGATGATGACATAACTCATCAGTAAGTTATTTTCCCTAGATACTGTTTAAAGTCAAATGATGGAATTTCTGTTTGAAGTAATGAGATCAGGAAAAAGAAGTGCTTTTCTTCAGGAAACAAATCAGTTGAGGGACTCCTGAAGAGAAGAGCAAACCTTGTTTGTACCTTGGCCTTTTCCCTTACCACACAACAACCCCTGTGTCCATTAGATTTACCCATCAGCCGCTCTAAACTTTTTGACATCAAAATCTGGTGCAGTTTTTTGTATTTCGCTTTTAGGTGCTGAGCTCTTACCAGGCAAGGGTTGATTTTTTTCTTCTTAGGTAGTACTTTGGCTTCCTTCGTTAGGGAGTCATTCTCCATGAGGAGCTGGATGACCTTTCTCAGGCTTCAACTGTGTGAAGAATGCGGGTCCCACCTTTCCACCTTGGTCTCTTCATTGCTTTGATATGCTCAAAAACCCATGTGTCATGTGGTATTTACCTTGAGCCCAGGCTCGGTTCTTAACCAGGTCAAAGCATTTTAGTATTGTTAACTTAAAGAAAGGAGTACATACAAGATTCCTCTTTCTAGAGGTTATTTTGTGGGAATTGTTTCTTTTCATGAGCCCTTGCCTAAAGTAAAATTGCCTCAGAAATTCTCCAAGTTATGATTAGACAAAAGCTGCAGAGGCTAGAATTAAAATATTATCAGATTTTTTTTTTATCATTTTACCTGATTCTCTACATGTGGCCAATATAAAATCAAATTAAGTGGTATTTATTTTTTATCTTTTCCCCCAAAGGTCTTGAATTGTAAAAGGTTTCTCATAGTTTTAAGTTAGTTCTTGGTTTTTGTCTAGTTTGTTCACCTGACCTTACAGATGATCCACCAAATTATTTTTGTTTATTTTTTTTTTTGTAGGTTGAATTAATACTTCAAAGCTTGCTTTCCCTTGTGGCTTATTGGGAAATGAAGTATCACAATATGCATTCAAAGTAAGAATTAGTAATTCTGTTTGACTAATCTCTGAGCTCTCAAAACTTTTCAAACAGATGGCATGAAATGCATTGCCAAAGCCCCTGCTGCTGAGTGATGTAAATTATTTAATTGAACTCTGACAGCTTCCTAACCAAACCATAAACCTTGCATTGTGCACTAGGTATGCATATGGATTAAGATAAACTGTTCTGTAAGTAATAATAAATGAAAAAGGATCCCCATATATGTTGCAGGAAGAGTTATAAAATATAATGCTAATATTGGTTATAAACAAGACAGTCAGTTGCTATTAGCGTACCATAGTGCATAAGGGAAAGGCTGTTTCTACCTGGACTCCAGCAAGGCCTTTGACACTGCCTCCCACAGCATTCTCCTGGAGAAGCTGGCAGCCCATGGCTTGGACAGGAGCACTCTTCAGTGCATTAAGAAATGTCTGGAAGGCCCGGCCTGGAGAGTGGTGGTGACCGGTGCTGCATCCACCTGGCAGCCGGTCACTTGTGGTGTCTCCCAGGGATCAGTGTTGAGCCCAGCCCTCTTTAACACCTTTATCGATGATATGGATGAGGGGATGGAGTCCACCATTAGCCAGTCTGCAGATGCCATCAAGGTGGGGGGCAGCAGTCCTCTGCTGGAGGATAGGAGGGCTCTGCAGAGGGACCTGAACAGGCTGGATCCATGGGCTGAATCCAACAATATGAGATTTAGCAAGACCAAGTGCCGGTTCTGCACTTTGTCCCCAACAATCCCCTGCAGCACTGCAGGCTGGGGACAGAGTGGCTGGACAGCAGCCAGGCAGAAAGGGACCAGGGGGTGCTGGTTGATAGCAGCTGAACATCAGACGGAGTTGCCTTGGTGGCCAAGAAGGCCGGTGGCATCTTGGCCTGTGTCAGGAATAGAGTGGCCAGCAGGACAAGGGAAGTCATTCTTCCCCTGTACTTGGCACTGATGAGGCTGCACCTTGAATGCTGTGTCCAGTGCTGGGCCCCCAAATTAGGAGGGATGTTGAGATGCTGGAGAGTGTCCAGAAAAAGGCAATAAAGGCTAGCGAAGGTCTGGAACACATGAGGAACAGCTGAGGGAGTTGGGGGTCTTTAGCCTGGAGAAGAGGAGGCTCAGGGGAGACCTCTTCACTCTCTACAATTCCCTGAAAGGAAGGTGTAGCCAGGTGGAGGTCAGTCTCTTCTCCCAGGCAACCGGTTATAGGACAAGAGGACACAGCCTTAAGCTGTGCCGGGGGAGGTTTAGGTTGGACATTAGGAAGAAATTCTTCACAGAAGGGGTGATTGGTCATTGGAATGGGGTGCCCAGGAAGGTGGTGGAGTCACCATCCCTGGAGGTGTTTAATGAAAGATTGGATGTGGCACTCAGTGCGATGGTCTGGTTGACATGGTGATGTTCAGTCATAGGCTGGACTTGATGATCTCAGAAGTCTTTTCCAACCTAGTCGATCTTGTGATTCTGTGATTATGATGAGGAGGGAGCTGAAGGTGTTTAGCCTGGAGCAAAGGAGGCTCAGGGGTGACCTTACTGGTCTCTACAACTGCCTCAGAGGAGGTTGTAGCAAGGTGGGGGTCAGGCTCTTTTCAGAGAATCACAGAATGGTTGGAGTTGGAAGGGATTTCTCAAGATCATCTAATCCAAGCCTTCTGCTAAAGCAGGAGCAGGTTGCACAGGTTTATGTCCAGGTGGATTTTGAATATTTATGAAGAAGGAGAGTCTACAACCCCTCTTCTTTGATCTCTTAACCTCTACTTTTCCCAAGAAACAAGAAGTAGGATGAGAGGAAATGACCTGAAGTTGTACCAGGGGAGGTTTAGATTAGATATTAGAAAAAAATTTATTCTCTAAAAAGGTTATCAGGCATTGGAACAGGCTGCCCAGGGAAGTGGTTCAGCTACCACCTGTGAAGGTGTAGATGTGGCATTTAGTGGACATGATTTAGTGGTGGACTTGGCAGTGCTGGATTAATGGTTGGACTTGATCCCAAAGGTTTTTTCCAACCTAAATGGCTCTATTATTCTAAGCTGATGTTATTTCAGTAGTGACCTCTTTTTTTTTTCCTAAGGTCTTTAAATGAGGTATAATAATGCCCCTCACTTATGTAATCTGGTTTGTATTTATGTATTAAATAGTTGAAAGTACAGTAAGAATCTATTCCTATAGGGGAGAAGATAGCTGTGTTAGCTTGTTACGTAACTGACCCTATAGTAACTACAATGAACAGTTCAGAAAGGGTAGTGAATATAAGTTGTAGGGTGCCTCTGTGTATGGCAAGGTACAGTTTTCATGCATTGAGTGAACAGTTGCTGAACATACAGACTTAAGCTTCTTTGCTGAACAGTTTGGTAGAAGTAGCTGTTTCTTTGCTTCTTGACAGGTAAGGAAATAAAATCTGAGAACAATATACATGAATCCTGCTATGAAGTATCAATAAAAGGAGAATTGGAGCTGGACTTTTTATAATCTTTGGATACAATTGCTTTCAAAACCAGAAAAGCTTTTAATTCATACTACTCAGTGAAGACTAATGTTGCAAACGTCTATCCTTTATTGGAGTTTGGTATTAGATACTGTGGATTACTTTTACACAGAGATGTAATTTGTTCAGAACATTCTTCTCTTTCTATAGCTACAGTGGTTTGTCTCTAAACGTGCTGTTCTGCCTTCTTTTCCAACAGTGCAACCTTATAATGTTTTCAGCTCAGTACCTGACTTCAGCTATCCTAGCAGATAACTGGAAGGCTGCACTTGTTAAAGGAGGAGAAATGTAATAGCAATCACAGTGCTGACACAGAATAAACGAAGGACACAGTTTTCTAGAAAATGGAGTCATGTAATAGCAAGAGGATTAGAAAACAGTGGGACATCCAGTCTGCAGAGCTCCCCTGAGACTTTTTCCTCCTAAAACTACTTGGAGAGATGAGCGCTTGCTTCCAGCCACATTCACAAGGATTTTGCTTAAAATGCCATTATGGAGGAAATTAATCTGAAAACATAGTTTATGAAATAAAAATAGAAGAATAAAATGCAGATTCAAAAAAGAACATGCCAGAATCACTCAGATACACGTCAGGCTATATCTAAAGCAATATGAATATTTCTTTAAGGTCAGAATTGACTTGTATTTTCTCTTTTTGTCCTTGACTGAAGGATATTCTCACAAAGTATTTAAAAGATAAACAGAACAAATGCACGAAAATAGGTTTTTAAATCCATCCATAATGTGTTCTCATGCTCTAGGATGAAAGAGGATAAAATTTAGATTCTACCAGACTTTTTGACTGCAGCTTTGTTCCAACAGAATAGTCTTAGAGACAGATATTTCAAACATAAAATATGTATATGTTCCCTAGCCTTTTTATTGAAACTCTTCTTTAGTTAGTGGATGAACAAGCCTGTTACAGAGTTTCTAAGGATTGAGCATTAAAATGCAAATTTTTTTAAAAACTATTTTTTAATTGCATGCTATTTTTCTGTAATGTTGCTTTCTAGCAACAACAAGCATTGAATACAGTTCCAGAACTGGCACCTCGGAGAATCTGATGTATACAGTGCTGAACCTGAACTAGGTTTTGTGGAGAAATGATTCTGATGCCTTAGTAAGTCTCTTAAGTCAAGAACATATGCATGGCTACCATTGGATGCTGTCACAGGACAGTCAGGAAGGTCTGTTGTCTCTGAACAAAAAAGTGACCCAAAACAGAGAGTGCCTTTGGTTGCTTAGCGTTCATCACCTTCTTCCCAAGCTTTTTTGGTGGGTTTTTGTTGTTTTTTTCCTCTTTTATTTAGCCTCTGCTGCTGTGTCACTGTAAGTAAATAATTCCTTCCAGAGGAAGAGAGAGAGAGCCTGCTGATAGAGGCTGGGGTCAGTTCCTCTTAAATGCAGAATAAAGTAGATTCTCTGGAGAAATTTCTTGTGTTATTGTGAAGCTTCTAGAACTCATAAAATAGCTCTAATAGCTCTGGGCTCCCAAAATAGCTCTACTGTGAGACTGCAAGGTATTTGTTTGTTTTGTGGGCTAGGTGCCAGATTATTTCCACATAGAAATGCATTTGGAGAACAACTTCACTGGCTTTCTTAGCCCTGTCAGGACATTCTGTGCAAGAGTGCAATCTGCTCTCTCTCCAAATTTGTTAAAGTGCTTTTAATTGACAGTGAATTTATTTGCTGAATTTAGCAGAAATAATTTGCTTTTGGTAAAAAGAAATGATCGTGTGTTTCTCAAAAGACGAGCCCATCCATGTAGTTGGAGAGCTGTCACTTTCCACCACTTGGATCTCCATCTTTTCCCAGTATAGGTGCTTTAGGAGTTCTGCCCTCCCTGTGCCAGGGAGACGTGTTAATGCACTGTTGTACAGATGCCTGACTGCACCTCCTTCAGCTTTGGTTTGGCTCTTTGGCTGGAAGGTTGTAGCTACCCTGTTGGCTGAGTTATTTGCAAGTTGTGTAAAACCAAGATCACATTTGCTTATTGTGTTGGTTGACATTGGTCTGTGGGACTGTCTGAGCACCAGGAAGCACAGATGTCACTCACCAGCAAAGAGTTGGATGGCACTTAGGTTTTATTGGGTGGGGAGGGAGGGAGAAGCTTGCTGAGGCTTTAGTTTTGAGGGGATTCTTCTGAGTAACAAATGGTAAGTTGTGTGTCATGCAAGCTTTGATTTAGTCTGTAATGTAATGCTAATTTCACGTCTTTGCATTTTTCAGCGCTAGTCACCTCTGACACATCTCTACAGAGTGGCCCTTTTTTAGTACAAATTGTCTCTCAGGAAAGATAAAATTGCCTATACTAAAAACCTTTTTTCGGAATTAGTGGTTTCCTGTTCTGGTAGAAGTCCATTTTGTCAGTTTTTGGAATTTTTTATCAGATGCGGAAATCTTGTTAATGCTGAAGAAATGTTTGTAATAAAGAGAAAAACCTGAAAAGAGTGAAAATTTATTTCTCAGGAGGGCATAGCTTTTATCACCAGAAAACCAGTGTTTGGTGGATCCTTTGCTGACTGTGGAGCTGTTTCTGAAAGCTTCCCTCCTTCTAGGGACTGTCTGTCAGGTGCAGCAAAGCATTGAAAGGGAAACCTCTCAAAGTGAGGAGGCAGCAAAGGTGGTGGATTAAGTGGTGTTTAATTGCCCTAATGCAAATAAGGAGGATATTTGGTACTTTGTGAGGACTCAGTACCTTCACGTTTGCATCACAAGTACCTTTTGTGCAGTGGCCTTTGTCCATGCTGTGCATACAATAGTGACTGGTACTTAGAGCAGTTAGAGAAAGGTTGATGTAGTTGTGGTTGTCATAGCTCAAAAAATTCCACCTGGGGTTTGCAGACACTGCTTCAACCATGACACAGCCAGAGAATACTGTGTCAGGAGTTGCTGAGGGTGAGTTGAGTTGTGAAATGGGAGCTTTTTATCAAAAATCCATCACGTGCTGTGTTTTTGTGCTGCATGGGAAGACTAAGTTTTATGCTAGTACCTCAGTACCTTGTGTCTCTGTTTTCATCTATTCAGCAGGCTGATAGATAAATCACATATTTTATATTATTAGTTTCTGGGAGATGTGCCAGCTGGGTCTGTAAAAAGTTTTCTGTAATGATATTGTGAAAGAAAAAATTAGTCAAAGGATGGGATGACATCAAAACCAGGGTTTTTAAAGCAGTGGAAGAAACAGTGAGATGCAAAGATGTGATGAAGGGGATTCAGTGAAAGTTGACCACCCAGACTGGGGAAGTGCAATCCTGCTTTTAAAAATTTAACTAGTTGCCCTAAATAACGAAGTTCACCTCTCCATAAGTGTTTGTGTTGAACTGTTATGAAGTATATAATTGACCTTATCCCATGCAGTCATCAGATTTTCCATTCCAGCAAATTCAGTGAAAAACAGAGTGTTATGGAAATTGCACTGACCATTTTCTAAAGGAGTGTTTTTCATAAAATGAAAATATCTGAAACCAATTTGGGTATCTGGATTATCTTATTACTAAAAAAACCCCAAAACTTAAGAAGTTGGGATATAGTGATATGTAATATGATATTTGAAACATAAAATGAAAAAAGTCTCTTTTCATAAAATGTAGTACTTTGTTCTGTGTTTTTAAAGAAATCTTTAGGTATGGCAGTTCTGAGTTCTGTGCTTTCATCCTAGTATAAGCCTAAGCCACTCTCTGATCAAGTAGTTTGCCAAATATAGTTATGTTTCCATAATATTCTGGATGTGTGCCTAATCTCTTCTTCACATATGACTCCTGATTTTTACAGAGATTGACATCAAGAGATGTTTCTGAAGTTCAGGAATGTAACTGATACCCAAATTTCTCCTTCACATGCTGTTGACATCCAGGTGAAGGGTCTATTTCTGTAATAATCTGAGACATTAGGTTCTTCTGCCTGTATTTGGGCACCTAAATAAATACTATGGCTCTCAATACCATCAGGGGTTCATTAACTTTCAGTGTTTCTGTTAGCAAGTGTTCAGATTTTGGGCTCATTTCTGATGTAAGATATTCAACAGCAGAGTGTTGTCCTTGGAAAATCTTTTACTCAGCTTGCTACGTGCAAGTCTGGCGACAGACTACTCAAGATAAGTGTTGAAATGTGTCAGCCTGTTTGAGAAGGTAACTAATTCAACTTAATCAATTTCTAAAGAATGAAATTGGTTAAATGACTGTTTTAGCTAAAGAACTGTCATTTGTTGCAGAAGGTGAATGGAGTGTTTTGCTACCCATTTTACTTAGGCTGTGAAAAGCTGATCCAGTTGACCCTACAGTAATTTGGCAACCTTAGAAATGACATGAAGGTTCTTCATGTCTTTCTAAAGTTCTTACAAATACACGCTGCAATTTACTAATTTCCCCCCCCCGCAATTAAAAAATTAGGAAATTATTCTATACATTGGCCAGTGCAGTTATAAAAGGTATTTTTATTCTTTGGGGTTTTTTTTGGTTTTTTTGCTAGTATGTGTGTTTAACCTTACAGAAGATTCTTCAAGAATACAATAAGCATTGTTTTTCCTGATACTGGAAAGTTCTCTTCTGTGTCTGTCTGCTTCCTTTTGCCTTCATCACCCAGTACCTCATACTCAACCCAAAATAATCACTCATTTGAGTGCTGTTAGTTTTAAAAGCTCACATGATGTTGATTGAGAAAATAAACATTCAAGTATACTTTCAATCTAGCATATTCTTCTAGGCATTCAGACTGAAGTGTTAGTATTTCAATTGAAAGTGACAGGGAAAGTATTTCTTTGTAACACTTACGAAGAAATTACCACAATGGTAACACAACAAACTAGAGGTGAAGGAAAGTGTTCATTTGCATTTCAGTAGTTAGAAGGGCAGTATTTTAGTGGTTGCCTCATATGCTAGCAATGTGCCTTTTAATTTACTCTTAAGTAAACACAGATGAGTGGGATTTTTTTTCACCACTAGTTTTCACAAATTTCTGATGAGCATGGTTAAGTTTGAATGATGGACTTGTTACTTGCTGGGCTAATCAGTGCATAAAATCGCTTCCAAAACGAACAAGTAATTATGTGGGGTAGGATATGGAAGGGAAATAAAGTAGTAAAATAAAGTTAGGAAGCTGTTTGAAGATTAAAGCTGCAGATTAAACATTCATGAATAAATTATCAAAGGCTTTATCTAATGGCTAAACCTTGGAAAAAGCTCGACAGCACTCCTGTGTCTGTTTTTCTTGTTTGTCTAAAATACTTACTTTATATAACTGCAGAAAGGCTCTCTTGTTCCAGAGAAATAATTTTGTTTAAAAACATTCTGACTTTCTCCACAAGTGATTTCTGTCATTTAAAGGAAATTTTTGTTTGTAAGAGCATACACCTGGCAAGTTTTCAGATGTGAGGCACAGGGCTCTGCATTTTCTTTTAAGATTTTTTGTTGTTAGCCTTTCCAAAAGAGAACATGATGTTTGTGTGTTACATTGCAGACTTCATCTGCTTGGGTTTTTATAAGGTAATGTAATACATTTTTTTTTTTTTTCTCCTGGTTTCTTAATTCTTCTAAGAACATTTATGAAGCTGTTCTGAGTCTTTATATTATTATATGTAATATACTGAGTTGCTAGACACTGAAGTAGTCATGGGAGATCAGTTAGGTGGCCACTGGGAGAGAATCACACCCCATGTTGACATACAATCTATAATATACTTATCTGGCAGATACAGTAGGCACAGCAATTGCTATTTTACAGAAGGGCGTGTGTCACAAATGAGAGCTTCAGTCCTACACTTCCAACCTGTCCTGTGGCAGGGGAGTGGGATACTCACTCAGCCAGGTGACGTGCGCAGTGTGTGCATCACAGCTCTGTGCTACACGCAGCAGTTGTTCTCCTCAGACTGCAGACCCTACAAGGTATCTGAATTCCAGGCATCACATTTCTCCCCTCTGACCACTCTGTGGGCCCTGGGACTATTGGCTTAATTTTTTATTGCTCTCTCCATTAGATCATTGGCGCAGTCACATAGCCCCAGGCCAATCTCTCTGACTTCCTCCTTCCTTGAGGCTCATTAGTGGTTGCTGCTGTGGTTTCTATCACCTCTGGCTGCCTGCCTGTATGTGATATAAGAAACGTTGCCTTTGTTATCCAGCACATGCTGGATTCATCTAGTCAGTTTGAGCTGGACAGGTTTGGTTAAGTCTCATTTATTTAGGTGGTGCCTTGGGTACATTAACACCAGCTGTTGTGTATTGTGTAAATCAGAGTTCTGGGCAGAATATTAACTAGAAAGGCTAATGGCAGCCCCACAGTAAGGCAGTACAGGTGCCCGCTAGTTATGAATAGTGTAATAAAGGAAGTATTCTGCACTACCCACCTGTGGTTCTGCTCTCTCCATCCCATCGATGCCAACCTCTGTGTCCTCATGTGGAAAGGAGCCACAGCATTCAAGTAGTTGAGTGGTTAAAAATTGGATTTTCAAAGGTATTTTGTAGAAACTTTTTTCTTCTCAAATGTCTTTGCAGTACAGAAATACAGTACTTTGCCAGTAACTTGAGTTCTGGCAAGATGGAAGTGTGCCTAAAGCAATATTCCTTTATTTTAAGACTGACACTGAAAGGTGGTTTTGTGTTTTTCGTTGACTTGGATAATTTCTTAGTGATTTTAAGTTTATTCTTTTTAGGTAGGCAGCAACTGTAAATTGGCTGAAGAACCTGCAGAACATCAGAGAAGTAGCTACTAATTCAGTGGCACTTGGCTGAAATCCTTTTCTAGAAAGCAAGACAGTATCTTTCAGTGCTGACTACGCCTGTACTTCCAGCTTGTAAACTCACTTTCTCAGGGACCTTCTTGCCTGTAGGCTGATACTTAATTTGTTCTAAGTGTGTAGTAATGATCTGAACACCACAGTATGCCTTTTCTCCTAACCCAATATAAACGTATCATACATAGTTCCTGTATAAATGTTGAACTATATGACTCTATGGTAAAGAAATCTTTGGACATATTTCTACCAATCCTCAGGTTTTTGAGATTTAAGATGATTTAGGAAAGAGGTATGGAGTTGTCTGACCTTTTTTGCAGAATGTACCAATACCGTAAGTACCAAAAATCTTGCAGATCATATCTTTAAAACTGGTGGAAACTTTCCTAGAATAGAGCTGACTTTTTGTAGATACAGAAATGCTGATTCAGATTCAGAGGGGAACTCTCAAAATCATGATTAGAACTTTTTTTCTTCTGTACTGTAATATCTTAAGGGAATAGAGGAAATTCAGACTTTTGATTTTAGTGGTGCTCTGTATCCAGCTCCTGTAGTCCTTGTCTGTAGGCCTGTATAAATGTTTTCCTTTGCTTCGTTTGAGATGCTGAGGAAGCAAAGTACAGAAGAGGGCCTCTAGGTCGTAACCACACATCCTGTATATGACAAATGAGCACTTAGGTTGTTTCCATTTTGTCAGGAGGTCTGTCCTGCACCTGTGCAAATGATGGCTTGGGAGGTGGATCCGGAGTAATGCACTGGGTCAGCACATGGCAGTGGATCAGGCTGGTATTACTGAGGCAGCATGTCTGGATGTTTTGCAAAACTTTTGTCTGCACTGATGGTTCTATTCAGAGATATCAGTTCAAAATCATTTTAGTGCTGAAAAGCTTTAAAAGTGACTAAAGTTTTGAGTAGTCCTGGGGGACCATATTGACTCTATGTATGAGACTCGTACACTGAAAGGTTTCGCAGAATTCAGAAATGATACCCAGAGCATGAATCACTAATGCCATTGCTGAGTTGCTGGGATCCAGCCATGATTCCTGCATTTCTTGAATGTTGCCACTACATCAGCTTCTGAGGACATTTTGTCCAAACACCGGGAGGTTGACAGACAGGTCCACGTTTGGCCTGCAGCATTACTTAGACTCTGGAGCTGTCAGTGATGAAATTGTATAGCATGGGCTCAGAGCTGAGTGTAGGTGACAGCAGGTGTTGCATTAGTCACTGTCTGATAACCCTTTTCTTGCCTCAACCCCTGCTGACCGGCACAATGCAGCACACCATTCCACTGGACCTCTGATTGAATCTGTTTGAGGCACTCAGACAGTGCTCTCTAGGTGCCTGAAAGATGCCGGTGGGGCTTTTTACTGGCTCCTTGAAAGATCTCTGAAGGTATTGTGATTTTCTGTTTCACTAAAACTGGATTCCCGAGCAGCAGCTGATGATGAACTAGTCCTGGTTTGCTCTTTTGCAGTATGTTGATAAATATCTCAAGCTGCTTTGCACACATCATATTTACCAGCATCACCCAGAGTCTGTGATGGTTGTGCCCGGGGCCTGGAGAGGTTTTACAAGCAGCCTAGAATCACGAAGAAAAAATCAATTAAGAATCTGGAATTGTGTCCTTCCATGTTATTCTGGCCTCAGTGTGTGCTAACAGCACATCACATTGATGGTCTGCAATGAAGACTTCATAAAGGTAGCCCACTTAGAAATTTTTAGGGCTTGTTGGTGCTGCGCTCTGCAGACCTTTGCAAAGACAGAGGAAGCAGCTTCTTGTCTCATTATGAACATCTCTCAGGTGATTTTAATGCCTGATAGTGTGACCCCTCTGAGCAGGATCTGTAGTGGAAAGTTATCCCTTTATGGTATTTAAAATATTCACAGCTTATATATGTGCTTACCTTTGGGATAGCTGTTCATAGTTAGTTATATTTGCAGAAACATATATATTTGTCTAAAAAGATATTAATGTAAAATAGGGAGGTTTTTTTGTGTTTTTTTTAATATGGCTGCACATATTTTTTTCCCCATAAAATGTGCATCTGGTATGGTCTCAATATTTATTAGCTTTTCCATGGTTAATCATGTTTAAACAGTGGATTTTGGTTGGGGTGGGAGGCACAGAGTGAATTCTTTCTTGTTCTTTATCCAGGACTGCTTTCTAGACTACTCCATACTGGTTATTTTCCCCATTTTGTGAACCAGATGATGTTGTATGAAGATGCTTAGAATTGCAGAATCATTTTAGTTGAAAGGGAGCTTAAAAGGTTATCTGCTTGAACACCCCTGTGATGTGCAGGGATCTCTTGCAAGAGCAAGGGACCTTGCACTTTGGCCCTTTTGAACCTCATGAGGTCCCCAAGGACCCATTTCACAAGTCGGCCCAGGTCCCTGTGAATGGCATCCAGTCCCTCAGGCGTCTCACTTGCACTGTCTGTGTTACTGATGGAGCCCTTGCGACCAGCTGCTTTATGTTCACAGTCCTTTTGTCAGTTGTACAGGGTATTACAAGCCCTTTTCAGAGACTGTAGGTTCGAGTGTGTAAATGGGCAGTTGTGTTTTATTTGCGGTACCACAGATACTGTGTTTTATTAGTGTTGCATTAATAAGAGTAAGCCTTGGGAAAACATCTTGGATCACACTGCGTTCTGTGGTAGCTGAGTAACAAAAAGATATTTGGAAGCCAAAAGACTTCTTTCTAGCTGTGAATACAGCTGGGAACTATTGCTGTGAATGACTTTCGTCTACCCTTTCAAATTTTAAAGGTCTTTTGCCCTAGTCGATGTAATATGTGATCTTCGATCTAATAAATGAAGTGGGATCCTACTGAGGGTCCTGTTAAACTTAATGTGCCATTCTACTTGTATGCTCCTATTGCTGTTTTGTTAAGAGGGTTGGCTGTTCATATCTTGATTTTCTCAAATATATTGCACTGTAATAGTCTGTAAGTTTGTTTAGCACCTGTTCAGGATAAAGTGCTGGCAGGGTGCACTGTAGAAATTGCTTTATAATGTGACCTATGAAAAAGGCTGTAGAAACACATTACAGTGCTTTGAAATTGGCAGAGTCCTGTGCCATTCCAGCTTGCTTCCAAGAAAAAAAATACCATTGACTCTGGCAAGATAATGTGCCCAGATATGAAATCCATCACCTTAAACAATGAGAAGCTGACATAGCATTGTAATTGTACCAGTGTGGGCATTGTGCCCAGCTGCAGATGTCTTTAGAGTTCATTGCTGTAGACAGGAATAAAAATCCCAGTGCACGTGGCTATTGTGGAGTTGGCATGAACTCCTGAAGAAGAGAGCTGGCTAATAAGAAAATAGTTATGCCTCCTGCAGTGATAATGTTAAGTCACTGATGTGAAAACATGCATAGTTATCTGGGCTGATACAAACTATTGCTCTGGAGGAGGTGATGTTTAGATGTGGCCTTTTAAAGTTCTTGCACTGCTTGGTAAATGATCACTCTTATTAGCACTAGTGAATTTTGAGAAGTAGATCTTGACATTGAAATTTCTGAAAAATGTCTTTAAAAAGATTTTAATGTTGAAAAAAGAAAACCTGTACATACTGGGTTTTTTTTTTTTTTTTTGTTTGTTTGTTTGTTTTTTGGCTGGTTTTGGTTAACTTTGAGGGTTTTATTTTGATTCATTAAGTACCAGTATATATTTGTTAATCCTGTTGTTGTAAGGTTTGACTTGAAACATCCTAGAGACTGCTGTGATAGGGTAGAAACGGTACATTTTAATTTCAGAAGTACCCACAATACTGTGAGGAGATTAAGTATTTTCAGGCTTGAAAATAGAGTAGTGTATTAATAGTATGAACATTCTAGATAATAGGTGTTGACCTTGCACTGACAGAAACAGTAATAAACGTAGTAATGTAATATTGTTCTCATAAATGATAATCCTATTAAATAAACTTTCCAGATTCAGCTGATTATGATTTGCGAATACGAACTACTTAATCTCTTCCCTAATGTAAGAGTTTGGATATTAAGGGAAGTAGAGACAATCCACATTGGAAAACAGAAGGCAGGTTAGATGCTTTTAATGTTCTTGACTAAGATTTTGCAGTAGGTGGCTGATCTAAGAGCTGATAGTAAATCTCCTATCTCCACATGCAAAGCGTAGGAATTGTAAATACAGAGTGATACATGTTCTAATTTGAGCTTTTAGCTTCTATATTTTTCCAATTCATATGTTGATGACATGATCCTGAGAGCCAAAATGAGTGAGTCCTGATAGAGGGAAAATAAGAAATTACTGCAAAGACGTTAGGGGTACTGAAAAGTTTCATAATATTCACATATGCAGCAGGATTCTAAATTAGATACCATTTTCAGTCTCAGTTTCTTTAGGCTGTGAAACTGAGTTTTTGTTTTGACTGAGAAGGTAGCTTGAACTCTTAAGAATTTTTGGTATAGTCCTCAGAATGCTTGGTTGCTGTGTTGATGTGAAGATAACAAAGTAACAGTTTTGTGCTTGCCAGATTTTCATTACTGTAATAAAAAAACCCCAACAAGGAGCTACTAATTTCCAACACTACATATTATATCCTTCAATCAAAAACTGCTATTCTTCTGGCAGGTACTAACTGAAGGAAGTTTTCAACATATGGTTTGGCAATTGGGAAGGCAAATTGACAGTTGCTTGTGATGTTCTACAAAATGTGAACAAGGGTTAAGAAGATTGCAACTCTTAATCTGACTTTTTTGGTAATTTACGTAAATTTGAAAAATTAATTCTAGAAAAATTAATTCTGTAAAAAAGGTTTGATGCCTATGCACTTTACTGCTAAGGGATGTCTTGGTAATCTCATGCAAGGAAAAAGTATTGAGATAACTTTGGTCAACTGGCTAGCTTTTTCATTGTGCGAGCATGCTGTGAAGTGTCCAGATGCCCTTAGGTCTCATGGAAAGCAAAGAATATCTGGAGTATGGTTCTACACTGAGTAGCAAGCAAAATTAAGATAGTACAGAAAAATGAGACTGATCCTTAATACGAGTAGGTGCAGGAGGGACACGGTGGTGACTGGATTTCAA
This sequence comes from Promerops cafer, assembly GCA_013398275.1. Taxonomy (NCBI): domain Eukaryota; kingdom Metazoa; phylum Chordata; class Aves; order Passeriformes; family Nectariniidae; genus Promerops; species Promerops cafer. Next base: position 1,142,615 of record VZSE01007790.1, on the reverse strand, counting down.
GAAGAGGGCAAAATAGAAACATACTTGCACCTTTACTGTAATGAAAGAGCACTTTGTCCTCCTGTATACTGTTTTCTACCCTGTTTTGTCTATATGGTGCAAAACTTCTTAGTGGAGGAATGATACTTTCGTAGTCATGACTGAAGTTTTCAGCTATGATGTCTGGAAAACATAGTGATCAAGATTTTACATTACATGCTGAGAAAATTACTTGGGTACCAGTGCTAATTCAGTGCATCTTGATTTTCTGTATGATAGATTCATTGTGTGAGAGAACTGCACAACAGCATTGAACAAACTCTTAGAGTTGTTTATGCAATTTAGAAGACTTTGGAGGTAATTTCATTAATCCCCTGCTGCTCCTGCTCTGAAAAATCTGTATTAGCCAGAGAATATAAATACACGAAGATTTACACAAGCTCCATTTACCTGCAATTTTAGTAGTGCTAGGACACTGTTTTCCATATTCAATCTGTTTCTTCAAGCAGATTTAATAACCTTGTTTTTCCTCAAGTATTTACATAGATTGGATACACTTGCATACTTTAACATAAAAAATTTGGGATGCGCACTTCCTGATTATGAAAAAGAAATAATGACTTAATAGCCTTAACATCTATAGCAAAACACTTCAGAGGAAATAAGGTTTTGCTATGCATGGCAGTCTGATAAATGAGGCAGCTACTTATGAATTTGTTGTCTCCGTGGTTTTTTTTTAGATCAAAGGTATCTATTTTTACCTTACTCTTTTTTTCATTTATTGAATGGTGGAAGTTATGTTACTGTTCTTCAGAGCATGAAGCAGTGATTTCAGTCTTATTTAAGACAGACAGTGTACCAGTGGCACTGCTAGTAATGGTGCCAACAGCAACTGGGTTTTACTTCAGCATTTTGTTCTCTAGCTCTCAAGTGCTTTATAGAGGAAATTGTAATAACCTGTGTACTAAACACATGTTTTTGTCTTTGTTGGGTTTAATTTTTAGAGGAAAATTTGCTTACATCTTGTTGTAACTTAGAAGAAGTAAAACATCTTATTGAAAGCCTGAACAGTCAGAATCAGGGTTTGATCATAGGGTGCCAGTTGCATTTACTGATTGTTCCATAAGTGAAGAAACAACCTGTTTTGTTGGCTGTTGTGCTAATGAGATCCCAAAAGGCATAAAGCTTTTCTCCCTCCTCTCTTGCCCCACCACATGTTTGATTTTAATAGGTAACAGCCACATGACTCAGTATCTGGATGTCAAAGTACTCTTCATGGTGAATTCAGCAAGAGTTTCAGGAGCTTAAGAATGAATAGACCACCCCTGTTGAACTCCTGTTGAGTCTTGAAGTGGCCCTGTTGCAGATTTGTCTTCTCATCTCTCCTCATCCAAAAGCAACTTTATGGTACATGTTTGACATCACACCAGTAGCTGAGTGGATGCTCTTTTCCACAGGAATTAATATAATCTTTCAAAAGGATAGATCAATAGTTAAAGGTCTGCCTTTATCTAATAAGTGAACGTTGCCCTAATTTTAAATTGTTTATACATTTTTTGCCTTTAAGATTTCTCATGACAGTTTCTGAATCTGTCATCTAATTCAATTACTCTTGTTTGGACTAGAGACTCATATTCACTAATCATGAAATTCTTTTTTGTTTTTTTTGGTTTTTTTTTTGTTTGTTTGTTTGTTTGTTTTTGTTGTTTGTTTGTTTTTTTTTTTTTTTTTTTTTGTGTGGACCACAGGAAGGGGCTGCCTCCCCTGAGTCTGCCAAACCTTGTTTCCTTTGCTGTGTGTGTTTGTGCACTCTAGCACTGTCTGCTTTGGGGCTGTGTTTGAAAGGCCGCAGCAAGCAGGTGGCTTTGCAGTGTCTTTTCAGATGGGTAGGCTTTTGCTGATTGCATTCACCATCACTTTATCTAGGGTAGATGCTTTGGTCTTAATTCAGCACTGATGTTTGGGCTTTGATATTCAGCAGATGGTCATGACCTTGTAGTAACGTCTGAGAAATATTGCCAGACCCCCTAGTATGCTTGTTCATGAGTGGCATCGAGGAGCTGGTCTGTCTCTTTATCCAAGAGAAATTATTCCAATCACTGTCTGGCTTGCCAAGTAGGTTTATATGCAAACTATAACATGTTCCAAACATCATTGCCAAGTTAGTGTTTTGTTCAGGAACATATGAGTTCATGTCACTGATTCTGGGATCTAAGTAAAGCTGTAGCCTTNTTTTTTTTTTTTTTTTTTTCCCTGCCTGAGAGCTCTGTGCAGATGTTTTCCCAAGGAGAAGACTGGACACTTTTAGAAGGTCTGTGGCCCTTGCTAGGAGATGGCTGTAACTGTAAGGGGGTATGAGGATGACTCACTTCCCAACCCAGTCCTAAAGTTTAAACTTTAAAAGAAGATTCTTTAATTACTGCTTAACCTTGACAAGTTAATATAAGTATATAATAAATATAACTTCCCATTATATGATGAATATAGCATTTCCCTGTCTCTAGTAAAATGCAACACATTGTCATAGCAAAGTGCTAATGTTTAACTTCTTGTAAGTTCTCCTTTCAGGACGTTTAGGTATAGCATCATATAAATTTATTAACTCTGGACAGCATTTTAGATGTAATGCAGAGCTTAGTGCTTTTCAACATCCCCTTCTTTTAAGGCTGTGTTAAGTCATACTGTCCAGTTTCACTAAGAAAGATGTTTGTAAAAAGTGGTTTATTCCTTTTGTGACACATTGCATATGTCACATCTGGGCAGGTTAAGGCTGTAACTTTTGCTCAAACATCTGTACAAGGAACAGCCTTCCATTATGGTCAGCTCCCTGAAGGTTCAGTTGTGATGCTGAGAGCCAGATTTTCAATAGTTTTGCATGTCAAATTTGTTGCAGTTGACTTGCAGGTAAAAAGCCATGATCTCATTGTTTCCAAGCTTGTTATGTGTTACTGTCGTTTCACTCCGAACGTTACTGCATATAGCTGCTGGTGGAAAGCTGCAGTTGTGTTCTGCAGATAGAAGACCAAGAGCAGATTGCCGTGTTTGCAGTGAGAGGTGTTTCCTTTGCAACTGGCTTACACTCATCCCCACTCACGCACGGATACAATTTAGAAAGGTATGCTGATATCTATAATTTGATTAACTTGATTGACTTCAGTCCCAGCTTTTACTCCGTGCTAGTAGTAGGTATGTAAAAACTTTGTTGATGTCTTCATTTTACTTCCTGAAAATACTGTGAGTAAATTTTGCACCTTATCTTCCTGCATTAATAGTAAGTAATGTGTAACTAGTGTGTTATTTATTATCTTATTTACAGAGCAGCATGTGTAAACTATTATATGTTAAAGGACAGTTAGTTTTGCAATATATTATGAAGACTATCCATGACAAGTTTGTTCTTTGAAACTCTGCCAAATCTTAAGATGTTTCTTTTAGATTCAGCACTTGTCCAAGTAAAAGCCCCACTGCTTCAGGGGAAGATTTGCCTCAGTCAGAGCTGATAAGGCCCTCTGGAATTGCCTATAAAGTAGAAAGCTCTTCTGTGTGTGTGTACTTGACTCTGAGCGTATATTTGTGTGGCTGGCAGTCTAAAATGATAGCTCAACTCCATTTGCTTTGCTTGAGATGGATTTTTTTTACTTATTTATGCTGCTAGTTCATTTTCTTGGTATGAGTAAAGGATGAGATATATAAATTAATATGAACAGTTATCAGATTTTTGGCGTCTCTTATTATGTCACTAGAAGGATCTTGAGAAAAGAAAAGGGCACAGGTTCTACCTGTGAAAAGGCAATAATAGAGTGGATTAAGTTCTTTAAGTTCAACGTGGGGTTACAGTTGGCTGACAAAGTTACAGCATTGGATGGTTTCCAAGCTACCGTAGATACAGCTGGTCACAGAGAAGCAGCTGAGAGCATCCATTCTCTTGTGCTCCTTTCTGCAAGTTCTCCATATGTGGGATGTGTACTAAGATTTACATTCATATCAGAAAATTTTTGAAACTTAAAAACAATTGAAAAAATATAATGAAACAAGTCACTACAGTGGTATAAAAGACTTTTATGCATTAACTCTTTAATCTTACTCTGAGCCTGATAGTACAACTTCCCTTGGTTATCCTTTTAAATTGTCAAAGAGACCTGCACAGCAAGAATAATCCAAGTTCTGGTTGGTTTTGCATCTGCTGGAGTCTTCTTTTATTGTCATTATGCACTGCACTCACATCTCAACCTGGAGTAATGTCCAGTGGATGAAAGACAAGCTGCTATATTTCATGAGTGTAGTCTCATGAGAGTGTTTAAAGCATGGGAGATTGCCCATTCTTTGAAGGTTTTTTTGAGGGAGAAAGTTTGCTATTGGAAATAATTGAGACTAAGGAGCAGGATGTAGCCCAGGATAATAAAAATATTTTACTGGTGTCTGTCAGGTTGAATATGCATTGCCTTGGGAACCAAAGCCTGTATCACTGCTAAAGTTCACAGGCAGCTGTAAGATGTAGACCAAAGTAAATATATTGCTTCCTCTTTATAATTTTTGGTCTTTTTCATTTGTGTACCTCCTGTGTTAATTCAGGCAAAATATTTGGAAGCATTTGCCTGCAGTTTGTTGTGTTCCCCTTCTATAGGTGAATGGTGCATCAAGAAAGGGAATTTTTTTTTTTTTAGATTATACAGGAGAAACTGACGTTTGTAGTTTAGGAATAAGGCAATCCTAGCACAATTTTTATTTATGTATTTACTTTTGCTTGTAAGCAATAATTGTGCTGCTTTGCTGCTGTTATGCAATAGAGACTTATTGAACCGTTTAAAACACTTATTATTTTTTGTAATTAGAACTAACTTGTGCAGCTGTCACTAAGCTCCTCGTCAGATGATATATTTATTATGATAGAAATGAGAGGAGGCACGTGAGTAAGACTTTGAAAGGAATATGCACTGCTCAGGGTAGGGTTTTATGTTTAAATGGGTGATCAGCATGTGTGTGAGACCAAGATGATTGCAGTACCAGTGCCTGACTAGTTATGTGCTGCCTTTAATCCTGTGATATTGTGTTTCATTGTCTCCCAGTACACTACTGTCACAACTGAAATAAAAACCCTCTGAATTCAATGAACACTTTAATCTGTCATCATAATCACGAACTCTTGTCAATCATGGCTTAAAAGTTAAGCATGCGGATCAAATCTGCAGTAAGAGGAGACACCTGGACTCCACATTGTAAGTGGAGATAGTCTAGGAAGCTAAAAATTGGTTTCATTTGTGTTGTACAGTTTTAACTGAATACGGTGTTGATGTTGTTGTTCTTTGTCTTTAAAAACCTGGAAAGATTACTCAGTGACTTTTCAGGAGAAAATTTTTAGAATAAAATGACATTGATATGACAAATTATGTGATGGGAATTTTACTTGTTCATGGCAAGACTTGGGAGTTTAGGTTTGCTCTTGAGCTGAGAAGAAAAATCAGAAAACATGGAAAAGTTGAGTACCGTATAAAAACATGCCGAGTTTTACAAATGCACTAAAACTGAGAGAAACTACAGTCACTTAAAAGCACTTTTATTAATTAAAATCTGTACTTGTTGAAAATTGTAGCAAAATTCCCATTTTATGATGAGCATTCAGAGTAATCTGAATTGTGATCCTTAGGTAATTTTATTTTCATTACTGCTAGTAAAAATAACATCACTAGTTGTTATCAGTGTTGTGAGGACCTGACATATTGTTAGCATTGCCTCTTCCCTGCAATTGTGGCTTACCTTTTTGCCAAAAAGCAGCTGTAGTCTGTTGTTTTTTCTTTGCAAGCAGGACCAGATGTTAAAGAATGAAAGCTAAAGGAAACATATTCTGGCTTTACCTCTTCTTTGTGAATTAAGTCTCACATAGCTGTAATTTGGAGTGAAAGACTGAGATTTACCTTGGCTGATACCAGGTCTGTGTGACCTTCTGTTACTGTCATGTGTGGTTAAAAGATGGCAACCCAACTTTCACAGAGTTAGAAGCCTTGGAAAAATCATTCTTTTCATATGCTGAACATATCCCATGTTTGCACTGAGTTGGGCTATCCCAACTGCTCCAAAGCAAAACTAGCAGCCTGTGTTTCATCTACCAAGAGTACCAAGAGTGTCTAATCCTGGTGTGGGTGCTTGAGCAGGACTTTTTTCCCAGTTGTTGCTCCTAGCTTGCTGTTGTACTGGGCCTGGCAGCTGAGAGCCATATGGCCAGCAAGGAAAAAGAATCAAAAAAAAAGAGCAAAACAAGAAAACAAAATCAGACTTATGAAATGTGAAGGGAAAAGGACATGAGGAATCTGGTGGGAAGTTACAGCAGAAGGAATAAATTTATGTAGGACTTGTGAGGAAGTAGAAAAAGCCTTTTTAAGTCTTCCATGGTGTGGGGATTTCAGCCCTTGTGTGGCCCACATTTCTAAGCCTATGATCACACTGCTGTGACATGGGAGAGGTGTCCTTTTCTCTTGGGGAGAGAAGAGATGTACACATTAAGTCAGTTGAGGAAGCTTTGAGGCCATGGGTCTCCTCAGGTTAAGAGTGAGCCTTCAGAGAAAGACGTGACCAAAGTCTCCCATGCACATGCAAGGCCATGAAGGACTTAGATGAAAAATCACTCAGACACATTAGTAGCATTGAAGCTACAGCCAGCATGGATGGCTGCTCTCTGCTACTGCATGGAAAGGCACCTGCCATGCACTGGGGTTGAGGGAGGTACTGGCTGCCGTGGAGAAGTCCCCATTTCACAGCTGCACAGCCTGGAATGCTGCAGTCCTTCTCTGTCCTTACCTGTAGCTGGTGTTGCTCTGTAAATAGTAGGGAAGAAATGACTCATTCTTGGAGATTAAAATTTGACTGTCTACTTGAGACCTATTGCATCCAAAGCACTGCATTTGAGAAGGATAATATGCTTTGTGTCATTGTTTTCTTCTGATTATTTGTCATTTTCCTGATGGCAGAACTTTGACATTGAGATATAATATGACTTCCTAAAGTCATGGATGGAGGATTAGCTTTTAAGGACTTCTGATTCTGAGGATTTTGCTTTTATGCAACTACAATTGTACTGTGTAGTTACTTTACCATCTGGCTGGCTGTGTGTCCTCAAAAAGTGTCTAAATTTCTTTCTAACGTTAATTTAAATTCTGTTGAGGCTGAAGAATAATTTAATTCTGATACCTTATTTCCTCCACGTTATTATCTGAAAAAGTTAAATGAAGCTTAAATCATTTTTCTCAATATGACATATGCTTTTTGCATCATAGGGCCAACTATTGATATGGCATGATAATAATACAATGGAATGGCCAGTTGAAATGATAATACTTTCATGCCTTGCTAGTATAGAATAGCTATCCCTACACAGTTCAGCTGTCTCTCAGCAATATTTTTCAGCCAGGTGATAGCAGCTATTTCTGTGTTTGCAAGATGACCATGTGTGCTTGGAGTGTTATATGTTCATTAAAATAGTTTAACAGCCTTACCAATAAAATTTAGTCTGTAAGAACCATCAAACTGTTCTAGCTCAGGCTTCTGGGATCTATTTCAGACTACTTAGGCAAAATAGATCATAATTATATCTGGATACAAATGGTGGGATCTGACGTGCATAATTTCATTGGTTGACTTATAAATGTGAATCTTCACCTCTGACAGTATTTTAACTATCACCAGTTACTTGTGTTCTGCCACAGCTCTGTGGTGATGCAGTAACCTGTAAAAAATGCAAAGTTCAAGAACCTACTCTTTCTGCATTGTTAAGTCTTCCTAAAATGAGCTCATGTAAGCAGCCGTGTTTCTTACCTGTCCTTTTACTATTGAACAAAAAAGAAAGAGAAAATGTCATTATGACTGAATTTTGGGACTGTAATGCACTGTGAGACTTCTGTGATTCAGGAAAGTTGTGATGTATGTACGATTAGGTCAGTGAAGGCACTCCTAAAACTACAGCTGTGGCCAAGGACATGGCCAAAGTGTTGGCATACATAGGCATAAAATATAATGCAAAATGTGCTGTAGCTCTGTTAGGTAAACAAGTAGTTCCAAACACTTCCACTGTTCCTACAGAACATGAAAATGACAATAACATAAAAATGCAGAGAAAAAAAATGGTGTGGGGAGGATTTGTAGACAGAACAACTTGCTCTCACACCTCTTACGTGTGTTAATAAGGTCATGTGTAGTATCTGTAGAAAGCAGATAACCCACCTTATATTGTGGCTTTAAGAGAAGATACATGCACCTGATATTTTATGCAGTGTTTAATGAACTCAGGCTTCAGGTTGGGATGGGAACTGGTAGCCAGCAGAGCACCTAAAGGGGAATATCCATTAAGAACTCAAGCATCTAGCCCCAGGGAGCAGCACCAGAAGCATTCACAAAGTTCTCAGGCAGCTTCAACCCAAAGAATTATCTGAGGGGTTGGCAGGGAAATTGTGACTTCAGACACTCCCGTGCCTGGATCTGAATAGAACCAAACAGGTGTAATACATTCATGCCAGAAAACTGTATCTGTGAGGAGTGCAGCTGGAGGGAGAGAGGAGTGGAAGTTGTGTGGTGTTTAGGGAATGCTCAAAACCCAGGATTACTGTGAACTGTTGAGTGTAACTGTTATAGGAGGAAAGCATCTTTGGATTTACAGGTGAGATGGAAAACAGCTGGTGACGAGTGGTGTCCCTCACAGCTCTGTCTTGGAACTGGTGCTCTTTCTTATCTGTGTCAGTGGCATAGACAGCAAGATTGAGAGCACCCTCAGCAAGTCTGTAGATGACGCGAACTGAGCAGTGCAGCTGACACGACAGAAGGACAGGATGCCAGCCAGGGGGACATGGACAAGCTGTAGAAGTGGGCCCATGAGAACCACATGGGGTTCAACCAAGTCCAAGGGCAGAATGCTGTACCTGGGTCAGGGCAATCCCAGACGTGACTCGAGACTGGGAGAACTCATTGAGAGCAGCCCTGTGGAGAAGGACTTGGGGATTCTGGTCGATGGCAAGCTGGATGTGAACTAACAATGTGTGCTCACAGCCCAGAAAGCCAACTGTATCCTTGGCTGCATCACCAGAAGTGTGGCCATCAGAGTGAGGGACCTGGACTACTGCATCCAGCTCTGAGATGCCCAGCATAAGGATATGGATCTCTTGGGGTGAGTCCAGAAGAGGCCACCAAGATGGTCAGAGGGCTAGAAACCTTCTCTTGAGATGACAGGCTGAGAAAATTGGGCTTGTCCAGCCTGGACTCTGTGGAGCCTCTATTGTAGCCTTTCAGTACCTAAATGGGGCTTATAAAAAAGAGGGAGAACAACTTTTTACACAGGCAGAATAGTGCTAGGACAAAGTGCAACAGTTTTAAAGAACAAGACAAGAGATTTAGATTAGATGTTAGGAAAAATATTTGCTGTGAGAGTCGTGGAACAGATTACCCAGAGAAAAGCTGCAGATGCTGCTTGTTTTACAGTGTTCAAGGCCAGATTGGATGGGGCCCTGAGCACCTGATTTAGTGGGTGGCATTCCTGCCCATGGCAGGGGGTTGGATCTTTAAGGTTCCTTTCAAGCCCAACCTTTCTATGATTGTGTGAAAATATATATGTATATGTGTGTGTCTAGGCAGGTCTGGCTATTCTACAGGTGACAATAATGGGGTTCTTCCTCAGTGGCATGTGGTACTAGTGGAATTCTGTTACACTAGATGCCTCTAGTCAGATGGTATTCAGCATGTACAGAAATGGTACAAATCTGACTTAGGGCAGTCAGGTTGCTTTGCTGTGGGGATCAGACAGACTCATTTTTGACATTTCCTCAGCCAAGTTGCATAATAGCTTCTGACATGTATCCAAGCCCGTCAATGCAATGATACTTCATGGTGAGCCAAATAGATGATGTACTGTGTGTGAAACAATGGATGTTATTTATCCAGCCAAGACTCGAACTGTAGATGATTTTCCAAGGTACGAAGTTCAGGCAGGCTGTCACAGAGAGACTGAGGTACAAAGAAGACTGACACATCAGGTGGAGTGGTTGTGCAGAGTGTGAGGAAAGACGAGTCCAAGTTTTATATGAGTTAAAAAAGCGGAGAAAAGAGGGGAGACCAGAAAAGGCTGATGAAGCAGCCTGGAATAGATCCATATGTAGAGTTTATATGAACATGCTCAGCTTTGGAGATAGAAATCTTCCCATGGATGGCAGTGCTGTGAGAAGGGACCACAGATGTATCTGTTGAATCTCAGGTTGCCCAGACAGACATCCACTGGGTGTGTGCTCAGCCCACCGGCATGTTTCAGTTCTGTTTGCTGCAGGTGGTGACCATCCCAGCAGGTGGACGTTGGCAGGATGGGGCACTTAACATTACCTGGAGCCACCACACTGCTTGTGGCACGTTGTGTTTCACAGGAGGAGGTGTCAGGCTCAGCAGCTGCCACTCTGCTCTGCTCCCTACCTGCAGTGCTGGCCTGCGTTTTCAGCTGGGGCTCCCACAGCTCTGAGGCAGAGGTGCCACTTTGCTGGGGAGGCTCTCCTCTCCCTGTGAGCACTGAGGGGTTGGCTCTCTTCAGTGCCCTACTCCTTCCTGAGTCAGTTTGACAGGGAGAAATGTGAAGTGGGATAAAATTATGACAGCTGGGTTGTACTCTGGAAGCGGAAAGGAAAGAGTTGGATCCATTTACAGCTTGGAGTGATGGAGCTTGAAATGCAACCAATAGCAGTTATTTTACCAGTGTCAGAGTTGAATCAGGAAGGATGGTTTGGTTGGTATAGTTCAGCTGATTCCTGGGTATTTTAATCCAGATGATTTCAGCAAGGCTGTCAGTTTTATGCCTGACGATACTGAAGTAATTCTACTACCTTCAGCAAATTTGCTCAGGATTTATTCTGAGAATGTAGTTGTGTTAGTTCATTTTTCTGACAGGCAAAAATCCTGTGTTGCTGTGAACTTCATGTGAAATGGGATGTCCTTTGAAATAGCCAGGAAAATATTCTTCTTGTCATGTGCACGTGGAATACTTGTTACCTTTAATGAGTCTATGTATGACACAACATATGAGTGATGTGCTGGGCATCAGTAAGAGGGAGCAGGGTTCTGAACTCTAGTTTTATTCTGATGTTGGTGCGTGGTTTGGTGTAGCTCTTACTTGCAATGACAATGAATAGCTTTTGGAATTTGTTATTACCAAAGGTGTTTCTTTTGACTTGATAATACCACTGTAATTATTTCCATAATTAGGACAAACTTGACTTTCTAGATCAGCTGGTGACCAAATGGCCAAGCATTTGATGTTCCTGGCAGGTGCTGATAGAGGAACTACATGTCTCGCCCACTAAATGTGGTGTGTTTTTTGCTCTTTTTTTTCTGTCTGCTGTTTCTGAAATGTAGAATTTGTTTGCTGTAAATATATCAATAAATTTAAAGAGTACAGGTGGTTTTGTCCATTTTGTGCGGGGTGGGAGGGGCTTGTTTTGTTTGTGGTGTTTTTTTTGTTTGTTTGACAGACTCTTATAGTAGAGTAGCTGGCATTTTGTACTAGAGAAGATAAATTTAGATAAATAATTTACTTTTTGTTTCAATTAGCTATTAATGTCTTTCAATTCCAAAATTCCTTTCATAAATATGGACTAGCAGTGGCATTATTTAAAAAAAAAAAAATTGAATGGAAAAAAAATTCTAGATTTTCTGTAGATAGATTAGATTCATAAATGAGAAAGAAGATAAGAATTAGATTCATAAATGGCTTTGGAAGAACAAAATAATTTCAAATATTTTGAAACTAAATTAAGTTAAAAATGAAAACCAGGTGATCTGCCATTTTACTCTTACTCCCTACCTCTAGGTAAGTGTAGTGATCCTGGAAAAACAATGTTTTGCCAAAGCTGGCTGCTAGAAACAAGCTTTTGTTTATTGCTCAGTATCCTTAGTGTTTATTAACCCAACTCACTTCACTGAGATTCAAACTGCTATTTTTCATGTTAGTGTTTATAGTTTTAATATGAAAATATATTTTAAAACAAAATACCCTGGAATAAATTCAGTTCAGCATGGATATTTCTGATACTCTTGAAGAGACTTTTTTTTTTACTCCAGGCAGGAAAGTTCAGAGTAGTTCTGTCAAGTTGAGTGTTTTGTGCAAGCTGTAAAAATCTGTGGGCTTGATGTAAGCTGACGTTGTCCGTAATACAACTTAATTTGCTGCTCCTTCTGCTGTGATGAGTCTTCACCAAATCCTCCAATTAGTGCAAGGTTATAAAATTATAGAGAGGTGGAAAATTAATATTTATAGAAAATTCCCAAGGTTTTAATAGCTTGAAACTCTTGCAGCCACAGATGATATGTTAGCAGTTGAGATTAGAGAAAGCAGCCTGTTCAGGAAAACATGAAAGCTTGTGTACTTTCTGAAGCCATAGGTCATCTAGCGATGACCATAAATTTCAGAGTTAGTTTTCTGTGAATTGAAACCATCTGTGGTAATCTGTTTACAATGAATTAGTTTGTATTGGTAAAAAGTAAGTAAATAGATAAATATACAGAAACTATTTCCTCAAATGCTTACCAAAATCTAGTAGATGTTTGCAAGATCCATCTCACACCTCATAATTAATTAGAGTTTTGCAAATGCCACCACCTTGACAGACTTGAATAGTCCACAAATTTAAAAAACTTTACTGAGAGAGAGAAGAGACACATGTCGCTCAGTGGTCCTTAAATACTGCTGGTCTGATGGTCAGGGGCAGTGGTATGGTTTCATTAATACTGGTCTAAGTCCAGAGTAATTTTCCTAACCTCACCAGTGTGGTTATTTTGGAAACATAATAATAACAATAATTTTTCTAGCGATTCATACATTTAAATCTAATAATAGAATAACGTCTTAGAAGGGATCAGCATTTGATGTCAGAGGAAAGAGCTGAACTGGACCCTGTTATTTGCTGTCCCTGTATACAGCACAGTACTCTATGGAAGTCTGGTTTTCTGGACAGATTTCATTCCTTCTTAAAATTCATAGCTTGAAGTGACCTTCAGGATTTTCTCTTAGTGGCTTTAACGTGTTTTGCTGGTGTGTAGCCAAAATTTTTTAGTTTCAAAGTGCCGTTCCTTTCTCAAAAGCAAACCTGGTATTACACTTTTTTGTGTGTTTGCACACCTATAGCACAGTTGAAGTTTAATAAAATAAAATATCTCCACCCTGTTAGGAGAATATTTTTGCTGTATGCACAATGACACGCCATTACCTGGAGAAGAGCGTTCCAAGTTCCTCCTGCACATCCCATCCGTGTTCATGTTAAGTCCACACTGCTCTACATCTGTGTTGTGAGCTTGGGTGCAGCCCAGGAAATCTGCAAGGAGGGCCTCTGCAGGACTGTGTGCATGCAGGGGGGACTCTTAAGAAGTTTCAGTGTCAGTTGTGGGGGGAGAAAAAAGGAGGTGCATATAGAAACTTACCGTATCTGTAACACACTGTTTTCTGTGTAAGAAGTTTCCACAGGTACCCCTTACAGGAGGAAGTTGCAAGATTCTCCCATACTTAAATTACGCTTTTGCTATTTTTCATGATGCCAAAGTACTTGTGCTACTGATTCTGAATATCTCATGACATTCTTGATTGTATAATATTGTTGTCTTAAACTTCTGTTGCATCACGCCACTACTGTAATTATTAGAACAAGCAAGAAGGCTTTTAGTCAAATATATAATGCTCTGGTAGGAGTAAACCTCTCTACATTCAATACAAGAGCTACTTTTCTATTTTCTTTCTCCTCCTTTCTCCTCCTTTTTCTCCTCCCTTCTCCTTTCTCTTTTCTTCACTTCTCCCTTCTTCCTTTCTCTTTAAAGCAATAGTATTTTATTCACCTGGAGAACTAATGCTGTTTCATATGTATCTTGAAATTGTTTCACTAATGCTGCTTTTCAGCATCTTAGTCTTTTAAGCCAGACTGCTGCAAATATGTAATGCAAATCTATTTAAAAGCTATGGCGTGATGCTTCAGATGATTTGTAAAGTTTAAAGTAGCAGGCCATTTGCACAAAACCACCTGTGCATCTCATATCCATTACAAACGGTGAGATACAGCCACAGCAGAGGTACTTGTGCTCCTGCACGCATCGCTGCTTCTGGAAATTCCACCCCTGCGCTCGCCTCTCTTCAGCAGCTTTGAGAGTCCCACCTGTGGTTCTCTTTTCAGAGCAGCCGAGTTTCAGTACTTCTGTCACCCCCACAGCTGCTGCTTCTCCTCCAAGCTGTACATGGAAAAGTGCAAGTGTGCTTTCCTGGCATTTTCAGGAACAGTATGTCAAGGTTACCAAGAAGAGGGGAGAATGTGTTTGCAGTCTGACATCCGAGACCTGTGCTTTTTGGAAAAGGATATTGAAGGCAGAAATGAGGGACAAAAAGGATTTTTCCGTTTTTTTTATTTATCTTTTTTTCAGAGGGGACAGCAGATGCTGGTTGTATTATGTAAATATTTGTGAAGAAAGGACAATGAGAAGTAAAGATTTCTCAGCAAAAAGCATACAGCGACTAAGCCATTGTGTTGGCTGACAAATAATCAAATATAAACTGAAGGCAAAGCACCACACACTGGGTCTGGCAACATGTACATTGTTGTTAAATGTTTGGGGGATGGCAAGCCAGGTGATGATTTCTTCATCTCTTGCATGTTTTCAGATAGAGGCTGAAAGCAAATTCCAGAGGGTTTACTCTTATAAATAAATACTAACCTTTTGGCTTAATACTGGAATAATTGAATAAAACGTAATGTCCCACAATATATTTGGTTTAGGATGACTGAAGGAACTGTGCAGCAATTCTGAGGAATACAAAGATGTTTTTGAGAGAGGAAAAGGAACAATTTCTTCTATGGGGTTCATGGTGGAAAGCACGAGAATTGATGGGCTTCAGTGCAGCGAGTTGGACATAAAGAAAAATGTTCCACTTGTCAGAACAGTGAAATACTGGGGGAAAAAAAAAGCCTGTGGAAGTTGCAATAAAGATTTAGATGCAGTTAACTTTTTCCTTGAAAAAGACGGATGAACTGGGTGACCTTTAAAGTTTGTCCCAGCCTTTTTTCAGGGAGTCTGTAGTGGGTACCAGAGCTGTCAAATTTATCACAAACTTCCTAAATCTTGTTTGGGTTATCTTTCACCCCTGCTCAGCCAAAGTCTCTGAACTTCATGTAGTACATCAGTCTAATGCCCTTGCATCCAAACAAATTATATTCTGTGTGTAATTTCAAGGGGAAAAGTTACAATCCACCATCTTCTTTTTAGGTCCTCCAGGGAAAAGAGGTAAGCGGGGAAGAAGAGGAGAGACTGGTAAGTTTTCAATTTTGTAAGATCTGTTGTCATTTGATGTCTGGTTTTGTGAGGATGCATAGCCAGCATGCCTTGATTTTTAGCTGTATTGCATGTGTCCTCTGAAAAAGAAATCTGAAACTTGTCTGGTAAAATTTTGTGACCCTTGGCATGTATCTGGTGGCCTTCCAGATATTTCTCTGGTCTTGGGCATCCTTGATTTGTAGCCACACTTCATAGTGCTCGACGCAGTGCCTTTGGTAACAGGTCTGTAACTGTCAAACCCTTCAGGGGTTTTCTCACACATGCACAAGTTCGAATAAGTCCATGTAAGTCAGTAGTTGGAATACTCTGTCAGTGTTACATCAGGCCCCTTTGGTTGGAGGAGAACAATTTTAAAAGGAAATTTTTTAAAGGAAATAAAATTCCTTATGTCGAGAATGTTGATAATCAGGAACATAATGTGATAAGTAGACTACTCTGTATGAGAGAAGTTGTTTTATAGAAATGAGCAGTTAAGTTCTAAAAGAAATAAGAAAAACATTTGTGCTTCCTTACCCTATACCAGGGAGTTTGCTGTTGATAGAAACCTGCTGGTGGTGTGTAGCTTGAAATTTCATTTGAGGCAAAGTTATGAGATGCTGAGCACCTCTTGCTGTTGACATTCACAGGAATTGAATCAATTACCTTGCGGGATTGAGTTTTTCATCAAGGTGAACTTTCTGGAGGCAATGCAGTAGAAAATGAGCATTTCTAGTCTCCTTGGCTGTCTTGTCTAATCTGCCAGATACGAAAGTCTTCCAATCAACTTGATCTCTGTAAATCTTCTGTAGCCTTTCTTATTTATGTAAATGATAATTTATCTGGCTCTTAAAAACTACTTCCATATCTTCCTGAATCACAAAACTAAAACCAAGCCCTGCCAGAAGTTAATACAAATCACCTTTGTGTTTCCATTCATTGTTGTCTTGGTATTTACTTCAGAGAAAGAGGCTATGATACAGAGGGAAATTCTGTGCTTGAAGATTGGGTTACAAATGATCCTGGAAATTACTTTGTGGGATGCTCATTGATTCCTTTTACATCTCAAATAAACACATGGTAAACTATTAATAAAGGAAATGGATCTCTCATTTAAAAACAGACCTGCACCTTAAAATGCTGTTTGTTTGCCAGAATAAAGAAATTACCTTAGTTGCTGGACAATAAAAGTTGCATTGTTAAAACCAAAAGGCTGTCAATATTAAAAGCAATCTCAAAGTACAGCTGCTGCTGTTTTATACTCCTTTTGCACTTCACTTTATTCAGAATTAGAGAGAAGCATAAAAGCTTAATGAAATGCCATTGATTTGGGAGCTGCAGCTGCTCAGCTTAATAAGACTGAAATAGTAGATTTGATTTGTGGCCCTTTGATAATGTTTCCAAGAACTGCTACACAAAAGTCTTTGAGGTCCAAATAATTGAAAAAATGTGCAAATATCACTTCATGAAGTGTGACATGTTAATGGGGAGCATTTTATATGTGTGCCTTGAGAGAGGAAGGCAATGAAAAGAAAGTTCAGCACTGTCAGGTGGCCACTGAAACCTCTCCTCACAGGCAAAGTTGGAAGTCTGGAAGATGCTGGTACATGTATTCTTGACAAGATGCCCAGGTTAAATGCCAAGGGTACTTTGTGCAATTCCGTGGCCAAGCTCTGATCAAATTCTCACTGTATGGTTACCTGAAACTGGTGATGTGGTTACATATGCTTTACGTGGAGCCTAACTAAATTGTAGTCCATGGCTGGTATTTTTGGACTGGCATGAAATTGCATGGAAATGAATGGAGAAGCAATTTTCATAAGATTGCATGACTGTAATTGAAGATTTGTTAAGGTAAGCGCATGCATTTAGGCAGTAGTCATATTTACAAGTTTCAGAGCACTACCAAAGCACAAGATTACTTAAGTGGGAAAATGTGTGCCCTGTATTACCAGTGCTGCTCACTGACAATCCCAAGGCCTTGTGCTTGACTATGTGTGTCTTTCTTCAGTAACTTCTTACGCTTATGTGTTCTTTTTTCTCTTTTTTTACCCTTTTTTCCTCTCTCCCCCACCCCACAGGACCTCCTGTAAGTACAGTGATACATTGTTGGTTCTTCCAGAATCAGGGAGAAACCTGTTAGATCCTGTTAAGTTATCAGCGTGATAAAATGATCATGTATACTCAAGAGGGAATTTTGATATTTATACACATACAGTATCTTGGAGCTGAATAATTTAATCAGAAAGTTCATTAAGAAAAAAGTCTCTAAACCAATAAAGCTTTATGTTCAGCGCTCCAGATTGCCATTTGGATTCACAACTCCATGTAAGTATGTTATGTTCATTTTGCCTGTGACTTCATAACAGATATTTTACTGAACTATAAAAACGTGTGAGTATCCTGTCTTAAGCCCAGACCTGGCCACTTTTGCTGGGTAGTAACTTCCTCTGCATTTATCACAAAGTTCTGGGGTACAAGCTCTCTGTTCTCTGGGGGCATACAGGCTGCCCAGCTCACTTCACTGTAATTGCTACTGAAGCGAGTAAGTGCTTGTGTAAAATTATTATTAAATAGTACTATTCAATTTAGTAAGTCAGTTGCATCTTGTGCTAATTCTTCTTGTGAGAAAACATTTTCTCTCATCTGAGGTTTTGAGGTTGTTCTGTTTTTTGCTTGGGTTTTTTTGTATGTCTTTTGTTTGCTTTTTTGTATATTCCCAGAGTAGGTCAAAAGTCTGACTTGAAGGACAGGACTAAGCACATATGTCTCAAACCTTTGTATCTGTCATGCCGTCCATGTGCATCATATGGTGTAGGAATGTGACTGTTAAAACAGTATTTCTTTTACAGTTTGAACACTTGTATGTTTTTTCTTTAATAGATACAATATTTCCAAAATATTTTCAAGACCCTATCATCTGTCTACTCTATGCTACATGCATGTTTAAGAAAATTTGATTAATATGTTGAATTCCTGCTGTGACTTAAAGATTTTACTGTAAACTGCATATATTGAGTCATGATATTACTTATCCTTGTAAGACTTTGACTATGTGCTCAGCAATTCATAGTGACAAACTCATTTAACAAGCCATCAATGAAAAGCCAGGCTTAACGCATAAAGGTGCTGTTTATTTGAAAGAAACACTGTTTTCCCCAATTTCTTTTGCAGTCCTCTTATGAAACACAAAGAGCAAACATAAATCATGATACCAGCTATTTTCCTGTACCAAGGCAATGTGGCAAAAGTTCACTATATGCCTCATTAAGAATGTCCCTGACTTCAGCTCCCCACTGTTTCAGTATAGGTACATTAAAAAAACCCCCAAACAATCAAACAAACAAATAACCCCCCCAAAAATAAGTCATAATCTTGGCAATATTAACACAAACCTGAAATAGGTTCCAAAACTGAATAATTATAAGAAGTATCCAACTTTAAATTCCAAGTTTCATACATGAAACCTACGAGACTTCATGTTGCTGACAGGCAGTAATGGTTTAGTTTGTTATAAGGCATAAAAAAGTGTAGTTTCTCTTCCTAATTAATTTCTGTGTTTACATAGACACGGGCTAGGGGCAACTGTTGTGAACTTAAGTGTTGTTTTCACCTGGGAGACTGTGGTAATAGTTTTCATTTAAAATATCAAATATTTGTATATCCCGCATGAAACTGGAGAATTAGGTGTATGTTGCACATTCAAAGGCTGCCACAGTGCTCTGTTTATTTTCCTTGCACATGACTGAGTGGCACATGTAATATCAGAGGCTGGAGATTTTGAATTTTTTTATGATCTTTTACAGCAATCTCGGATTTCTTCTTTGCCATCTATGTTCTAGTGGAATCTAATACTTTACTACCTAAGCACTAAACTTTTTTTTTTTTTTAAATTAACTACATATTGCCGGTCAGTTTACATGGATAATTATCTTCATAAAAAACCAGAATTTCACTGGGCATCAGAAGTAGCCAGTAGCTTTTTTATCAGAGGGTTTATATAAGTTGAAACACATAATTTCCATTGCCAAAGCCTCGTTTCTTCACTGTGTAGTACCTATCTCGTATTTCTTGGTTTGAAATATCATCACGTGCAAAAAAATCAAGCAATACGCAAATTTTAATTTCCTGGTAATGTACTCTGCATGTTTGTTATGTCATATGTCATGACTGTGTTGTTAATGTGTCGTACCATTTCATCTCATTCAACCAGGGTCTACCAGGGCGAAATGGCTATCCGGTAACTCATCATATATTTATGACAGCAATTTATGATTACTCTAAAATCCTGTTGGTATATTTTGGTTTTTCTTTATTACTGTCAAAAGGACTCTTTTTTTTTTTCTTTTTTTTTTTGTTTCTCAGATGCCTAGAAAATGTAGGATTTTCCTTTAAAAACAAAGCAAAATAAAAAGCCTGTCAAGTTTCTGAAAAGAACCAGACTATTTACAATGCATAAATGAGATGCACTGATTGTTTGATGTTGTACATATTTTGTGTTGAATTTCTTCATTCTTGCAAATACAAAATTCATAATTAATTTAAAAACATATTAAGATGCTGCATCTCAATTTTCCACATTAGAAAGCATATGGAACCTCTGAGTCCTTTCTTTTAATTGTCTCCTGTTTCACTTGACTGCATTGTTCAATGCATTTTGAGCAAAGTAAAGTGTTATGACAGAGGTTCTAGTAACTGGCTGCAGTGACTATCACAGAGTAATTTTTGATAACGGATACAATTCATTTCTGTCAGTTTCATTCATATCTTCAGTATTTATTGCCTGAAAAAACATAATATATGAAATAATGCATCTTTCTAAAATCTATTCATAATACACTTATTTCTAGTAGTCAGGAAAACTGTCTGCAGTGTCCCATTCATTGAAAGAAGTGTATACCTGCTGTCATATGGGTATTGGAAACCAAGTGACTAAATGGGTTAATAGATGTGCACAACACAGTGGCTGTTCCAGTATAGTAATGATCTTATTTGTAGCACTTGATAGTGTAGCTTAAAGGGCCCTCCCAGATTGATTTGCCTATGCTTTTCAGACAAAAGATATTTAATTTTTCAGTGCGTTTTAAAAATGTTTCCATTGGTAAAATATAAATTGTATACCTTGAGCACCTGCAATTAGAGGAGAATTTTGTAGAACCACAGACTTGCAAAATGGTTTGGGTGAGAAAGGAAATTATTGGATCATTTATTTCCAATCCCTCTGCCATGGGCAGAGACACCTTCCACTAGACCAGGTTGCTCAAAGCCCCATCCAGCCTGGCCGTGAACACTTCCTGGGATAGAGAACACTTCTAGGGATGACTACATAGCTTCCATAGCTTATCTGGACAATCTGTTCCAGTATTTCACCATTCTCATAATTAAAAAAAAATCTTTCTTATATCTAGTGTAAACTTTCTTTTAGTTGAAAGTCATTACCCCTTGTCCTGTCACTGCAGGCCTTGGTAAGAAAAAGTATATTTGTCCACAGATTTTTTCAGGGCCCCTTTCAGTGTTGAAAGGCTACAATAAAGTCTTTCTGGAGCCTTTGCTGAACAACTTTCTCGGCCTGTCTACACAGAAGAGCTGCTCCATCCCTCTCATCATCTCTGTGGTCCTCCGGACTTGCTCCAGCAGGTCTGTGTGTTTCCTTACACTGTAGGCCCCAGAGGTGGACACGGCCCTCCAGATGGGGTCTCAGAAGAGTGGAGCAGAGAGGGAGAATCACCTCCCTTGACCTGCTGGCAACACTTCATTTGATGCAGCCTATTCCAATGCTTTTACCTGGGCAGGTCTGTAATTGCAGAGCGGTGTCACCAATGGATCATCATCCAGTGTCCATCTTTACAGTTACAAGTAGTTGGAAGTCAGCTGGTGAGGAACTGATCACCAGTATCAAGAAACCTGCTTGGATGTACTAAAATCATTATCAGGTTTCTGAGTTCACATTCCAGTTTCTCTTAGAGTAGTTGATCTGTGTAGGTGAGTACAAGTTTGTTTTCTTGAAGAGGTTTGTTGTGGGATCTGAAAACGATGAAGGTACTGCAGAGCCATGGTGTTGAGATTGCTGGGTCTAATGGTGTTGTTGTGGGGAAACTCAGTCTGAATGCATTTCTCCTCATGTGTGATGTGAGCTGTCAGTAGTATTGAATGCTGCTTCTTCCGGCTTCAAAATGACTGGGAATAAAATTTGGCTTTGCTTCCTGAAAGTTGTCACATGGCTGAGTGTTTCAGTCTTTTCAGTTCCAGTCATACCCTCCTGCTTTGAATGGGAAATATGTAACTGCAATGCCATGTACTTTAAAAGTACTTTTACAGCCCTGTAGAGGTCTATGAGAAGGCTATTAGTGCTCCAAGTTATTTCTCCAGAGTCTGATTTAGCTCCTGTAGAAGCCTTTTTGCTTAAATCTTTATAGGATTTTATGGGATAGTCTGTGAGGATAGTGAGGTGTATCTGCCACATATAACCTAAACCCGGTGTAGCTCTCTTGCAAAAGCAAGTGGCTATTTTCTCCATGACTTAAGTTTTCTTTGCCTGTGTTCATTCTAGTTTTTAAAGATATTTTAAGAATAATTATAACAGTGAAAGGAATTACGGTGAGAAGTCTTAGTTCCCAGGAGGATACAGCATCAAAAATCAATAAAATAAGTGGAGTTTACTGCTGATGAGTAACACAGTTATTAAGGTGTTTATAAAACCACGATTAACTGGTTATTATTTAAGGCACCAGGAATACTAAAGAAGTGTACACTGGTACAACTCTTTTTTTTCCTCATAGCAAGCTTTGTATAACAGACAGTGACCAAATTCAGAGTCGTGACTCTTTCAGCTTGAGTTTAAAATTGAAGTAGACTATCACATCTACTCAAATAAAAGAGGGAAAAGAGTGCACAAACATTGGAGAATGAGAAGACAGGCAGTTTTTGCAGGTATTTTGTATGACAGTGTCATTTTGGAAATAATGCTACTTGGAAAAAGGTACACACTCAAACACATTCCCCCTGAAGAAAACCCACACCAAACCCTCTACCCCAAAATTACCCAGCTGCTAAAAAAAAAAAAAAAATACTGTCTTGTGAATGCAGTGAGGAGGCCAAATACACAAACCATGGGGTTTTGTAAACCTCTGTAGGCTAAATGGGTCACAGATTTTTACTGTTTTCCATTGAAAAATTGAAGCAAACAGCATTTTTTTCCCTACCACTTTTCCCAAGCTGGGGCACAGATCAACCATCCTGGAAGTTGGTGGTGGTAAAGCTTCACTTCTTCAAAATTAAGTTTCAGAATATGGAAATACCCACAGAGCATTTCTTCATAAACAGAGAAGTGGGGAAATTTCTCCTTCATCTCTCCATGACAGTCAGTATGCAGAGCACTTTATGCATTTACAAGACTTTCAGGAGCTGTGGAAGGTCATAGCTACTACAGGTGACCATGTGCCTTGATTAAATCCCATTTCCTCTAACATCCTTGTTTCATTTTCAAGAAATATAGACAGATTCTTCTCTTGAAGAAAAGAAAAATGTCTAAGTTGGAGATTATTCTTCTGAAAGTGTCAAATACCATCACTTGATAAAACCTGAAATGTAGATCTTTGAAATTTCACCTGTCAATTAATTTAAAATATTCCTAGCTCTCAAAAGATTTGCCTCAAGATAAAAAAGGGGCAAAGCTTAGGACTGCAGTTAGAGAATTTCAATTATTCTTAAGTCTGATACAATTCCTTCTAGATTACCAAATGTCTTTGTCATCACACTTCTGATTTTTGCACCCATAAAAACTTGTCTCAATATACCATGAGAAGAGCTGTTATAGGAATTTCAGGTTGCTGTTAAAAGTCTCTGGTTTTTCCTTACCTCATTTTCTGTTCCTATATCACAAAAGGCCAAGAAAATTCCAGATAGAATGGGATTTGAGTTGGAAGAAATAGGCCTGGTGGGGAGGAACATGAAAACCACCCTTGTGAGAAATTGGTAAAAGGCTTTTTTTTATCCTGCTGTATTGCTTTGTCTTTGAAGGTGCTTCATACTTTGTTTTCTTCTGTGTCTCCAGTTAGAGACTGGGGCTGCCTAGGCGCATGTGTAATAAGTAGCAATGTCTCTGGATGTACATAAAATTAATCTCATCCAAGTGCAAGGTTTTCAACCTCAGATACAATGGCAAATCAGTTGCTGTAAAACAAACAGAATTGGAATAATCAAAAGGGAAGAAATGAGCAAAGATCATGCGTTTTTCATCTATGATTAAACACAGCCTGTGGCAATGTTAAGCATTTTTGCAACAGTTGTATTTCTAGTAGCTGGTCAGATCTTCTCTGTTTCAGAATCATACAGAAATATAAATGTCTAAGCTCAAGGAGCAGCTATCTCAATTCCTGACATTACCCTGAGGATTTGGCTTGGTGATCCTATAGAAATTTCCCACTTTATAGCAATTTCTTTTCTTTCTCAACAGGTGTCTTCACAGACCACCTTTTATTTCTGGCATTTGCCCAAAGTAACTCTTAGGCATATGGCAGCAAAACTTTCACAATAAATTTCAAGTTTGGTAGTGAAACACTGATAACTATTTCAGGTTTTAATTTTTTTTTTTCCTTTTAAATGAACAGAAAATTCAAAACATACGGAATCTCAACAGCTTCTTTTTACTGTGATTTTAGTATATGTTTTCTCAGTTTATGTGCTTTATCCTTGTATTCAGTCACAACAGAGGTGATTGGCTTAGGAGACACGAGGTTTCCAGTTGATCCATTTGCCTCTGACTCCTTGCTTGTTCTCAGGGAGTGGAAAGAGATACAAGTGGTCAGCTGTCCATCTTAAACCACATACAATACCAGTGTCCTCAACAAACCTCAACACTGTTCCCAAATAGATGCTTCAGGTTAAACAAGTGCAGTGTTAAACTTGCTGCCATGCAGGTTAACTTTGTAATATTTCTGTGCCATGAGAACCAGAGTAAGGTTGTAAAAATGTGGAAATTTTTGTAAACATACTGTAGCTGAGGACATACTGATCATATTCAGCAAATAAACTTCCAGTTTTTCCTACAAATTGTGGGAGGATCTCTAAATCTGCATGGCTAAGTACTAACTGTGGCCTCTGTAATCATGTCAGTCACGTTCATACAATAATGGGTTTTTATGACCTTTGGTTCTATAAATAATATGTATTGCAATTTGTGAGATTGATTTTTTGTATGCCAATATTTTCACAGTGATTGAAGATAATTTTAAAAGATGATTCTAACAGAAAATTTTGAGACCTCTTAAAATTGCAGTTGCTATTAATTCTGTATCACAGGAACGAAGCTACACATCAGAGCACCTTTATTAGCCACTTACAAGGCTGTTGCCATTTTGAATGAACTGTGGGCTAAATCCTCTCATTCGTTACATTTGTGTAATGCTGACTGCATAAATAAGAGCAGGCCGTGTTTATTTCTGCAGCTCCCTGGAGGAAACTCAGAGAGCCCCAAGCTATTCTTTTTCTGTGACTATGATAGTGAAGGAACAACTGCCTCATCTGCAAAAGCCAGCAATATAAAAAGATATCTCTACCCATTTCTTCACTGAAAATTATAAAAATAAATTGCCATAGATAAGCTAAAGGAGAAAGTCCACATGGTGATTTAAGAAAATTACTTGTGCTGCAGTAAATGCCTGCCTACATAGTGTGTCCTGGTTTAAATGCATTACACTTTCTAAATTATTTGAGTCCATTTTATATATGGCATTACAAATAAAGATGTAGAAAACTAATAGAAAAATAAAAGAACATTGTAATGAATAACCTCAGTGAATGATTAGTAATAAAGACAATTGTTGCTATATCCTGGATCCACTAAGACCCTCTTTGAACTAGCAATTTCCATCTCGGATGCATGGACTGTGCTATTATAAAATCCACATCTCTGCATGGGACTTTTTAGATGTCAGTGTGTGATTAAAAACGGAGTGTAAAATGCTAGGATACTGAAGGCTAGTGTGAGTCAGTACATTTTTGATTCACTGCTGACGTCAATTCAAAATGACACAAACCCATATATCTATCAGATAAATAAAGATTTATAGCTGATGGTAGATAGATAGGGGGTAGGTGTAATTTAAGAATGAAATGTATTTTTTCAGTAATTTCCTCTGCAGACTTAGAAATTTCCCTCTCTCTGTCATAACAAAGAATCTGTAGGTAGGTAAAGGAATTAAGCTGGTTTGTCATTTTTTTGACAGCATACATACATTTCTGGTCTCTCTGGGCTACTCCACTGAGTTCAGCTTGGCAGCTTAGCAGGTGCCATGCAGAAGGCTGTGGTTAACATCTTCACATTTATGCTTTGATAGGCTTAATTAATGCTTGAATTGTACCTACAGTCATTCATACTTGCTTTTCGTCAGGCCTGCCACTTGAAATTTTCCAGTCATTTCCTCCCAGTGCATGATGTAGCTCTCTGGTATAACAGAACAAGCTTTATGTATGAAATAAACCTTGGAGCAAAATTTTGTGTTCAAAAGATTTTTAATTCTGTCTCATTTTTCTATTTATGTTTGACAGTTGCATGTGGTTCTAGAGTGGTTAACCTGTGGTGGTTAAAAATGCCTCTTGGAATTTGTCTGAACTGTCACTTTCTCACAAGAAGCTTAGAAATTCAAAGACAAGGTTAAATCAATTACGGTAGAAATCCTGTATTTAATTACTTAATGGTTGGGCTTGACGATCTTAAAGGTCTTTTCCAACCTAAATGATGCCATGATTCAGGTTTAATCTGTCACAAATGTGAAGGAAAACCCTAAGCTACCCTTTAAGAATTCTTAAGTCATCAGTTCCTTCCCTGGAAGGGGGGTTGCACAGATGATTCTGACATTTTCTTTCATGCTGGATTTTTAATTTTGATTTATGATACTCTGAATGATGTGTAAAACTGTATTACCCATAGAGCTCCCAGATGACTAATCCTATGTGGGAGTTTAAGTGCATTGTTAATCCTAGCTGAGGTCAAGGGGTGTAAAATTTCATTGTAGAAACTTGTTCCTGAATTACTAGACTAGATGGGTTGGATTCTGTGATTTCCAGAAAGTGCAAGGGAATTTTTCCTGGAAGCACTTCTGCTTCCCCGTGCAGTCAGTGTTCAGATTCCATTTAAGAGAGAGGCAATGTGAGGAGAGGAACATCTGGTGCAGGCAGTCACCTAAACTGGCTCTTCTTTAAAAAGTTGAGTGAGCAACTACTTCCCTACTGGGAATCAGATCATTCTCTGATAAACCCCTACTAGGCCCCACACTGGACAACATCATTCAGTAATCACACAAAAATTATTTGGCTAGTGTTCGTCAAGTTTAATAGGGTTCTCAGCTGTATGGTTTTGGATTCCTTTTTCAAGGCCAGGAGTTAGCTGGTAGATCAAAGCCTTTAAGTACTTTTTCCTCCATTATGGGGATCTTGAGACAGGCACATTTAGTGTGTAACTTTGCCTCTTGAACCACAGGGAAAATTCTAGGCTGTTTCTTGGACTGTTCTTTTGTTTCTTCACCTTTCTGGCTGTGCGTATTGAAATCAAGATTAGTTAAAGGCATGTCTGAAAGCAAACATAGTTGTCTGGAGAGAAAGATGTATACAAGCAGTATGGAATGTCAGTTGGAAGGTTTTTCTGTGACTGTGTAGGGTACAGATCATAAATCACCCTCAGAAAATGGTTTTGAGATTTTTTTGTTGTTGTTGTTTTTATTTTGTTGGTTCCCTCTTCCTGCCCTCCCAGTTTGGCTTTAGGTAAAGCAGTTAACATTTATTATTTTTGCTAGTGTTGAAAAAGTACTACAAAGTACTGATAATCTAAGAGAGAACTATTGAGTTAAAAAATTGGTTTTGGATTATTTTGTACATTTTCATGGTGGCTACTCCCAGTGTAAATGAGAGGAATTTAACTCTTTGCTGCTTTGACTCATGAAAAACTATCATGTGCGTGAGCACGCCTGAGTTTGATGTAGAAATCAGTTTCTTTCTGCAGCATTATATTCTAATGAAAATAAACGGCTGTTGGAACTCTGGAATTCTAGCAAGTGAATAAGCCTAGGAAAAATTTGGAAATTCTCAGAAGTTACACTATTTATCTGTACCAGTTCTTCATTTTATAGATCTGTTGCAAGTAAGACAAGCCAAGTTTTAAGGGTAGATTCTTCTGCTTCTCAGTGCACAGACTTTTGTGAAACAGGAGCTGTATCACTATACTGGACTTAAGCTTACATTCAATTTCATGTTTTAGTTCAGTAGTATTAGCTATGTACACTGAGGTTGTGGATTCCAGCAATTGGAATGATCTTAGTTTGTCACTTGCAGTTTGTTTCACAGGGTGATATTAATAATGGTACAGTTTTCCATGAGTGAGAGATAACACTGAAGAAAGTACTCCAAAAGAACCAAGAGTAGCATACAGTAGTTTAGTAACTTTTGTTGTGCAAAATGTAGTATTTATATTCCTAGTCATTGAGAAAGTGCAACTGTAGCTTCATTTTTTTAATAGGAAAAAGGCACGAGTCAGGCCTGTGGTTTTCATTCAGGTACTCTGACTGATTAGCCAGTCTCCAAAGAGAAAATTACCTCAACATTTCCACTTCCAGCTGTGTGGATCAATTATCCTGATTTTTTCTAATCCACTCTGAATACTAGATCCCTGCCTTTAGGGTATGTTAAGTGTAATCTGGTACAGCCATCACATGCAGATTTTTTCTCCCTAGATGGGAATGCAAAGAACCACTTTTTTTTTTCTTTATGCTGTCACCAGCTTCTGCCAAAATCCTTTTATAATCTTGAAAGCCAGTTATGTCAGAAGAAAGTAATGAATAGTTTTTATTTGGAGGTATTCATATGTGGATCCACAAAATGTAAGAGAATAGTCTAGAGAGTTTGAGATTAAATAAACTAATGAGTTTGGTAAATGCTTGGAGATCTTAGAGTTGTTACACTGAACTATATTCTGCCTTTGGATTCACTGATTGACTGATTGACTGAAACTAGGAAATAGCTGAGAGGAGTGTGTGATTTGCTGGAGTATGGCTCAGAAAGGCACAGGTATAACAATACTTGGATGTTCAAGTTTTTCTGGCTGGGGGGTAGCCCATGTTCTATTGTAAGTCAGATTTCAGTAACTTTTGCTTCCTTGGTTAAATGTTTTGTTGGTTGAATTTTGCTTTGTTTCTGTGCAGCAGTTGTCAAGGAAGGAAGGAAGATTTCTCTCTGTGCAATGAGGCTGTACTTGGAGTTTAAAGGGAATTTAGAATCAAAGTAGTCCAGTGTTTTGTGTGACAGGCCATTAGGACTGAGGTCTTAGATGGATGGCACAGGGTATTAAGATGGTTGGTGAAGTACTATGCAGCTCCTCAGTTAATATATCTAATAAAAGCACAGACTTGGAAATAAAGCTGCTGTATGCCTGTCTGAGCACTTCACAAGGCTTAATGATTTTGTTTTTGAAGTCACAGCAATAGAAATTCCTTGTGGACACTGATGGTGATTTGTGTG
This sequence comes from Promerops cafer, assembly GCA_013398275.1. Taxonomy (NCBI): domain Eukaryota; kingdom Metazoa; phylum Chordata; class Aves; order Passeriformes; family Nectariniidae; genus Promerops; species Promerops cafer. Next base: position 1,113,827 of record VZSE01007790.1, on the reverse strand, counting down.
AATTTTTTTTTTTTCAAGAACCAGACATAATCTTTTCTTGAAATACAAATTCTTTTCATTGCTACATCCCTCTTTCCTTGTTAAACTGGGGAAATAGAACAGGTGGTGCATCATTTAAAAAATATATAGGGAATTGTTTCAGGAAGAAAGAGTGAAAAAAGCTGTATTGCATCTCTGAATTCTGCTTTATTTCTGTGATTGAAATAATAGTTGTAAGAGTGCTTCCTATGGTTTTATCCGTGATACTTTATGCTTTTTGAGAATTTCAAGTAATTGATTCCAAGCCATTTTGGAGGTGGCATGGTTGTATACAGCACCAACCATTAACAAGTGATTTAGGTATGATGTGATTAGAACAACTGGAGTGTCTTTACATGAGCTGCATGCATATTTGTGCCTTTTAAATCTCATAGGTACGTGCCAGAAGTATCTGAATGGACTTGCATGTACAGAATTTTATGTTCCAGTATTTGACCACATATGGCTGAAAGCACCTGCTTTGCAGTTTAAGTTTTAATGTATTGTATCTGCACAAGCTTTTGTTCCTCATCCTGGAATTCTTCAAACAAAGCTTTCTTCAACCTCGTGATAGTTGAAAGAGATTGGGGTTTTATCTTTGGTGTGTTTATTCTTAAATGCTTCAGTACCTTGGCTCTTAGTTTTGTTCTCTTTTAAAGCCTTTGTTGTAACTGTTCTCTTTTATGGAGATGTATCCACTCTGGTTGATGTTCTTCATTGGAACTCAAATGAGAATTATCTATGGCAGCTGTATTTTTTCTAAATTCCCTGGGAGACTCATTCAGAATATTTACCTCTGTAGGCAGATAAAAGGAGCATGATGGTAGGATTCTTTTATCCTAATGGAGCAAAAAATTGTTTTATGTTTCTGCTCCTGAGTTTGTCAATCTTCAAAAGCTGATGTTTCTAATGAGGCAAGGTGAAAAAATTGGTCTCTGAAGGTTACATCCAGATGATACTGTGTTATGTACCCACTATATTTTTAATTTTTCTTAATAGACCTATTTCCCCTAAAAAGAAAAGATTTATAGGAGCCAAAAAACAGGTTGACTGAAAGAAGTGAAATGGATTTTTATTTACACATTCTGTAAAGCCATCAAAACACAGGTAATAAGTAAGACTGTTCTTTAACAGGGTCTCAGTGAGCAAATGGATTTGCTTCCATGGTGGTGTGAGGAGACACATTCTTCAGAATTACTCCAGAAGAACAAAAATCTAATTCATCAAAGTCATCATGGCACAGCTGTTACAACAATCTATCTCCTACTGAACGCTAGCCAGCTAATTTTTGAGAAGTGACATTTTTCACAGTTTATTGTTTTCTCATCAACATGGCACCAACCACATCAAATATAATCACCCAGTGATGTTGGCATTGATGAATTAGCCATGTGCTTTCTATTTACAGATACAGGACTTTCAATTTCTTTGGGTGAAAAGGGAAGTTTTAGGTAGAATGTAGGAGTTTTCTCTCTGGTCTGTGTGAATGTTTTCCATGTTCAAGTACTTGTTAAGCTGTGCTGGAATTCAGTAGCATAACTGAGTATTTTTACAGAAACACCTAGTTCTGCAAAACTTCACTAGACTGTTTCAATGGATTGTGGGTGGGTGATGCATTTTGGCTCCATTCTTTACCATAACTTGAACTTTAACATAACCATAACATGTTGCTCTTACTCTTTCTGGGGTCAGCAGTAGTTTCCCTCTGCAGTAATTTGCCATACAGATATGACTGTACAAATGTAGTAGATGCTGGTAAGAGGCATAAGGCTACAAGGAGGAGAACTGTCTGGAAATAATCTTCTTGCTAGTCTGATGTATGAAGACAGCAGAGGTACTCCACAGTTTGGGATTCACAGTTATACAGAGCCTNATGCTGGTAAGAGGCATAAGGCTATCCCCATATATTGGGATTCACAGTTATACAGGTCTCTTTTTTTAATATTTATTTGCAACACATACAGTGTTGGCCATGATAAACAGAAGCATGTCCACCTGCAGTCTTTGAGAAGAGAAAGTTCCTTCCAACTTGGATCTGTCCAGCTCTTTCTCATGATTCTTTTGCATATGAATTTTAGCAGCAAGAGCAGCCATAGTGCTGAGATACTCAAAAAATGCATCTGCACCACAAGAAACTGCCTTTCAGATCTCCTGCATAAACTATAACAATAAAAAGTATCTTGGCAATTATTTTTCAGCTGTGAAACATGCTTTTGTAAAGCTGTGACTATAATTTTTCTTGCACAGAACTCTTTGTACTCCCTTATTGTTACCATATGCGGAGCTTTTTTGTAGTTCAGCCACTCCCTGAATAGCCAAACTCTGAACAATTTTTTTCTTCCTTAAATTGCTTACTTCTAGACATAACCAGTCCATCTGATAATTGCAAAGGAGCTGTTGAGAGTATTCAGACTGCAAATAGGGCTCTCAGCTAAGAGTCTTGCAATGTAGAGTGATGTTGCTCCAAGAAAAAGTTTTGGAAACAGTACCTGGCACTTCTGGTTTACTTTGGAATATTTAAAACTGTTCCTCATCTTCCATTTTTTTACATTATTGATAATTTTCATCACCTAATTTAGGTTAATATGGACACTGGAGCCACTTCATGAAATTCATAGCTTCAGGTGACTTGTCCATTTGTTTCTTTAAATTCAAAGTAACTAGAAAGTATGGAAAAATGCAAATATTTTCTTTTCTGTCAGAAGATCAGCAAAATATGTGTTAGACGGCTGCCACTTTTGCTCAGCAGATAACTATTAACACTGGCATATTGATTTACATGTGCATGCTGCATATTTCTCTGCACTAAAGGTACTGCACTTGACAGGTGGATTAAAATATAAATTTTAATAACTTCTGATTACCTTTATGCTCAGGAACTGAAATCTCAATATTTAGAACCTAGATTAGGCATGTTGTAACTTTTTTGGCTGATGGAGCCTTAATCATGGTGCTGCAATTCATCACTCTCCAGGTTGTATCAGGGCCTGGCTTCCAGGACTCGTCTGTGCTTCCACAGTATGCTTTGAGAAACTTGATGGCTTGATAAAGGTGATCTTGTAGGACTTTTTTTTATGAGAGAGTTGATACATGGCTTGCAAACAGGTGAGAGATGGCTGGGATTACAGGGTAATTCTGTCACGGTATTAAGAAAGCCTTTCCATGAGAATGAAATCAGTGAGGTGTTTTCAGGAGGGTTTGTAGTTCAGGTCTTGAATGATGAATTTTGCACCAGTGTTTTGAATGAGTCTAGGAAAAACAAGATGTTTCTGATGGCTTATTGTGATCAAGTCCCTAGCAGCTAAGATGGGATACATACGTTTCTTATCCTGGAATAAGGTCAAGGAAATCAAGCACCCTAACAGTGTCAATTTTTTTTTTAAAAGAAACTCACTTCATTTAAACCTCTACATCTCTACTTCAGAACACAGTTACACTTTGCAATCTCCAGGTGATGATCCATCTAGCTGAAGTTTATGTCTCTGGTAGTAACTGATACAAACTGCTTGAGGGAAGAATTCAGGAAACTCTGAAATTGACTTTTTTTGAAAGAGCCTTGTAGTGCTTCATTTGTCATTGTCAGTAATTTTGCTTTTTGCAATAAAGGGGTTTTAGAGAGGCTCATCTTTCTTGTACTCTTTTAGTCTATTCTTTGTACAGGAAATTTTTCTCCTGCCCAAACAATCTGGATTATTTTTTTTGTTTGTTTGGGGTTTTTTCCAGTAATATCCTGACTGCTGGCCAGAGAGATTTATTGCAGGTTGATTTAGTACACTTTTCTTCTGCCAGACATGGAGCAAGTGACTTCTGTACCTGGGCTGTTGTCTCTCAGTGATCTTAACAGTAACCATTTTCAGTCATTGAAAAAGAAGCAATAATGTTTAATCAATAGAAGAGATTTAGCTTGTTGATGATCTTAACTGTGCTCATTGTTCACATAAGCTCTAAAGCAAAAGTTCACTAAAAAGCAATTTCATCAGACTTGCTAGGAATCCTATATATCCTTCCTAGGAATACTATATTAAATCTAATAAAGTAAGCCTTGATAAACCTGTAATTAAACAAAGAAAAAGAAAGAAATACATCATTTAAAGAAAGAAAGAAATTCATCATTTTAGTAGTATCATGATGAGGAAACCTGACAGTGGTGTGTTTTTTGACTTTTATTAATCTAAAACTGAAATAGGTGTTTTGAGAAGGCAATGTGTCATCTTTCACCTCACCAGAACTTAGTGGGGATGATGTGCAAACCTGCGGCTTGAGACAGATTTTCTTTTTTTTTTTCCCCCTCCCCATAGGTATTTTTAAGCTCAGTCTGACATAGTAACTGGCATGCAGCTCATAAAGCTGCTGTGAAGCTAATTCGTGCTTTCTCCTCAATCTCCAATTGTGTGTGCATTAACATGAGAGATTTTCAGGTACCTGGAAGTAACAATCTAACAATTGAATTTATGGTAGGTTGTTTATAAATGTGGAAACATTTAGTCACGTAATTTTGTCAGGGTAAGAGTTTCTGATTTCTGAGAAAACCAAACCAAACAAAAAAATCAAACAAAAAAACCCCTTTCTTTATATAGGCTGTGTTCTTTTAGCTTATAAAGAAGGAATCATATCTGTTTTCTGTTTATTATTTGTCCTGGTTCACAACTAAGTGTTCTGATGAGTATTCCTTAGATGAAAAAGATCACTGAAGTATGAGTTCAGAAGTTATACCTTCTTCTTTTTCTTTGCATGGAGGTGTCTTTTATCACATAATAAATTTCAACATATAATATCTTGTCTTACCTTTTCAGTGAGAAATTTCTGAAGAAATTATTATTGCATTAAAGCTGCTTAAGTAATAACATTTGCCATTATTTGACAGAAACTCTCCAAAGGTTTCTGATGCCCTTGCTTACATAGTCACTTTCTAACAAAAACCCCTAAAATCCTTAAAATATTTACCTGCAGAGTAACAACGACAACAACAAAAAGATATTTTTTTAAATGGAAAACAGCTGATTTTGTGAAGCATTGAAAATCTGCTTAAAAATATTTTTCTTTGAGAGACATCCTCTTTTCAGTATTCTTGAGGAGTGGAAGCTACTTTGTGCAAAACCAGACTGAAATGCCACTCATACTCTCCTACCTCTCATGTGTTGTCTCTGTCCATAATAAGGTTATTAGACAGGTAGCTAAGTGCTAAGTAAATAGCTGGGTACTATTTGGAAAAAAAAAAAAAATCTACTGTACAAACAACTTTTGAGGGTTCTGGGGAAAAAAATAAAAAGGTGTATGAAATAGTGTAAGTAAATAGTGTCATGGTTTAAACTGAGCTGGCAACTCAGCACTCACACAGCCACTCACTCAAACTCCCCTGGTGGGACGGGGGAGAGATTTGGAAGACTAAAAGTGAGAAAACCTGTAGGTTGAGGTAAGGACACTTTAATAGTTAAAGCAAAAGGTGTGCACGCAAGCCAAGTGAAACAAGGAATTAACTCAGTGTTTCCCATGGGCGGGCAGGCATTCTGCCATCTCCTGGGGAGCACAGCTCCATCACACCCAGTGGTTATCTGGGAAGACAAAGGCCATCTGAATGTAAGCTTCTTTCCTTTTTCTTCCTCCAGCTTTATACGCTGAGCATGATGCACTGTGGTGTGGGATATCCCTTGGGTCAGTTGGGATCAGCTGTCCCAGCTGTGTCCCCTCCCAACTCCTTGTGCACCCCCAGTGCCCTCTCTGTTGGGGTGGGCTGAGAGGCTGAAAAGGCCTTGATGCTGCATAAGCACTGCTCAGCAGTCACTGAAACATCTCTGTATTGTCAACACCGTTTTCAGCAGAAATACAAAACACAGCACCACATGGGCAAAGACATTTAACTCTGTTCCAGCAAAACCCACTGCATCCAGCCATAGCATACATTTAAAAGTGGTAGTGGAAACCTAGGGGAGAAACGCACAGACCAGAAGAAACACTTTTAATACCATCTGTACTATCTACAGTAAGTGAAAAAATATTTAGTGTACATGTGTTGTCTAAACCTACTCATCCAGTTCTTCTTCTTGATGCATTGTCTTGTCTAGTTTTCTAAACTACACTACAGGGATTGTGTTAGGAAGACCATGTATTTGGTACTTCTTGTCAAAAATTACTTGCTAATCTGTAGTGGCAGTTATTTTATAGAACAGAGCAGAAAGTAGTTTTATCTACATAGCATGGCTCTGAAGACATTCAGATTTAAGTCAAAGACTATGGCTTGAATTCTTTCTTTAAAAATGAATGAAAAAATTAAACTGTCCTTATCTCAAGAAAATTACTTGGAACTCCACTGCAATCTTGTAATGAATTCCAATAAATATTGTCATATATGGGATTTTTCTCAGTGCATCCTGAAGCAACATCATTTACTATTTCAGCTCATCTTTCTCATCCAGTCTGTATTTGTTGTGGAGATTCTAATCTTCTATATTTTTTAAAAAGTGCTTTCTCTCTCTTTCTAACACTAGAAAGATGTAATTGAGGAAAGAAGGAAATTGCCATGCTTGGCTGTTAAAGAGTCAGTATTTTTATAATGAAGGAATAGTATTCTGTTTCACAGTATTTTTTTCTTCTGGAAGGCAGTGTATCTCAAGACAGTTTTGCTTTCTTCCTGTATTCTACAAAGCAAATCCCAGAAGACATTTTGAGATGTCAGCCCAAATAGCCCTGATACAAATGGAGTCATAGGAGAAATTCCTATGATTGTCCATTCCTGTAGAGAAGCAGATGCTTCTCTACAGTCTGCTGGGAATTTCTGAATCTTCTTTGAGAGGCTCTTCGAGATCCTATGTACAGTCCTTTAATTCAAGTACAGGAGCTATGTAGCATGGATAAAGAGCAGGCAAAAATTCAGTAGTAATTTTAAAACACTTGTCATTGTAAAGGAGCACAAATAGTATTTTTTTCCTATGATAAAGAAACATTCCCTAAAAAACAGTGCTTATATTCACAATACAAGTGATAGAGGTGCAAGAGCTGTTGAATGGTCCCTGTAAGCCAGTTTAACCCCATAATACTTCTTTCTACAAATACTTTCATAATAATTTTCTGTATTTATTCATTGTAAGAATAATCAAATCTTTTGGGCTAATCTTGCAGTGGGCCTAACAGTTAAACTTACCTGCTGTCCCACAAAGCCCTGAGGGGAACTTTATACACTTAGCACAGCCTCGCTGTTGAGTATTTTAACTGATAGTATCTCTATCTTGTTTTTGAGAAGTAAAGTTATTTGTAGCCAGAGTTTAGCTTAGCCTTCATTTCTGTACCTGTAGCAGACTGTGTGTGTAAATATTACTAGGTAAATATCCTGTAGTACCCAGTACTAGAAAAAAATCTGGGATAACTAATAACTTGGAAATGCCTTAATTTTTGGGCATGGGGTTTATAGAACCATATTTAGAAATTTGCTAAATAATTATGAGAAAATCAGTAAGTGTTATATGTGTGCTGCATGTGTGGAATCAAGAGGCACAGAGGAAACATAATAATAAAATCTCTACCATTTGGACAGTGTTGCTTTTTTCTTCCTTGCTACCAGGGAAGGACTGTTCAGAGATAACATCTGAAAGATAGTGTAGGTCATCCCAGCAGTCACAAACTTCCCTAGGATGTCGGCACATAAATAAGGTATGGCCATGCAGACAGCCAGGATACTGATGACCCGTTTTACACTCTCAGCATGTCATCCACTCATGATGTGACAGGAAACTGCAGCAAGGGCTGGCGGGAGGGTGAGGTAAGGCATTTTATTCCCACAGGGCTTCCCAGACACAGTAACTTGTTATTGGATCTGACAAGTAGGTTAGTGCACGGGCTTCTTACAAAGCCAATACTGTACCAAAAATAATGAGTTCGACAATGTGTGCATGCAGCTGATGTCCCTGTTCGTGTTAAGTATGTCTGGAATTTTTTGGCATAGTCCAGGATCTAGGGTGGGAGAAGACAGATACTTAGGGAACTCACTAGATGATATAGCAGGAGTTTTTCATAGTGCATATTGTTTTCTTGATAGCTTGTTGTACTAGCTCAGTATATGTCTACCTATGTAGTACATATTAGTCATAGTGCAGAAGGTATGAATATACACTCCTGGATGAAATAGTCACCAGAACCCCTGCAGACCTGAATTAAACTAAACTTTTACACTGATTGTTGGCTCACAAGCCGAAGTAGCGCTTAGGAAGGGGGCTAAATGCAGCAAGGATGAAATAGATCAGCATAAAACCAGCAAATATGTTATGTGCTCTCTTCTCAGCAGCAGTGATCCAAATCTAGCTGTGTGAGCAGTCAGCCCTAAGGGCTGTATGCTTAGGAGAGGCAGACTGGAGAGGGCTGCCTGTGAAGCTTCAGGGGGAAAGTCTGGATGCATTTAAGAGAAAGCTTCTCTCCAGCAGACACAAAGTAGTGTCTCATTTGCATAGGGCAAATACCTGAGAGCTCACGATTTCAGCCTAGAACATTAATTTAATGGCAGAAAAAAACTACTCTGCTCTTATTCTATTGCCAGTGAAAGTTAACCTGACTGCTCATTGTCAGAAGACACAGCAAATAAACATCACATTTAAAATTAATCCAACTTTCTTCAGCCCTCCTCTCCTCTGATCACCTAAACAAGCAGTTGATACAAGACCAGTTACTCAGTTACAGCAGTATACATCCACTTTAAATCCTTTGTATAATTTGCCTTCATATAACTGCAACCAACTTCTGGGCTCTTAAGAAAATAAGTAGCATGCAAAGTACTAGTGAGGAAAATTCCATGTTTCCCAAGGGAAAAAAGAGAAAGCGGGGTAAGGCACAGGACTTCTAAGACAAGGTGTAGGTGGAAATCTTTAGTACCCCTGTGAACAGCATGAGCTAAAGTATCTTATTAACAATAATTTATATGACGTTAATTTAAATACAGATTAGTTATGAGATTTTATGTTGCAACCACATAAATAAATAGGCTAAGTAAGTAGCTGTTTCTGTTACTTAAAGAAAAATACTCAAGCAAGATGCATTATTTCATATGTTTGGTTATGTAGGACTACTGTGATTTGCCAGACTAACAATTCCTTCACTGCGTGTTGAACCTCCCTTTTGTTAAACACCAGCTATTGCCTGGCTATGTCCCACCATGCTATTTTTATTAATTCTGTCTTAGGTCTGCTTCTTTTGTTGTTTCTTTTCTGTGCCTTCATTCTCAAAATGTATTGCATTTACCTGCTGACATAGTTACTCATCTTCTAAAGTCCACAGTATTCCCCAAGTCTGTTTTTTTCCCCTCATCTTCAGTGTTTCTCTGATTTAACTGTTCCATTTTGTTTTGACTTTTGATTATCCCAGGGTCCGATTGGTATGGATGGAAAGCTGGTAGGTGATTTGTTCAAAACCAGTGTAATTTAGGTCTTTCACATATTCCCCTCTTTGCTTTTTAAAATTACTTATGCTGAAATGTGTATTAGTCAAATACTGGCTTCCTTCAGCATAACTTAGCTCAACTCCAGTAGCGTGGATTTTTAACAGGTTGCTGAAAAGCCACTTGAGTCTTATGTGCCTATGCAAGGAAATAGAGGTCAGCTCTGCTCCTCCTTTTCACTTACCATTTTCTGTCTGAATTAGATTGGAAGGCAGATGTTCCTCCTTGGGTGCTCTGTCCAAGGGTAGTTTGGTGGTGCCTTTCAAATGGCAGGATATCACTTCTGACTACATTTCTGTGACTCTTCCTTTCACAAATTCTTAATTTTTGTGTTTTAATTTCTGTGCCTGGATTGTGTTGGCTGATTAAATCTGAACAGCCTGATGTCCCATAATTAAATGCATTTGTATGATATTCCAGATACTCGTTAGGGATATGCTGCTTGAATTAAGTTAGAAATAACATTTTATTTTATACAATGCATTTGTTAATGCATTTGTACATGTGTGTATATTTTTATAGCTTTATGTTTAGATGTACGAGCTTGGAAGTTTATGTTCTCAGCTCTTTAAAGATTAACACCATGCCAAGGATGTGAAAATCCAGTTTTGGCACATCCTCATGCTATCCCTTTCTCTCTGTCTCTTTTCTCCCTTCCCAGGGCACCCCTTTTCACTGATACCCTGGATACCTATTTTGTTTTTTATCCTTTCACTTACTACAAGCCCCATTTCCTTTGAAAGCTCAAGTTGTTAACTTGCAGTGTCAGCTTTCATTTTCTCCTCTTTCTTTCCTGTGCTCCCTGAGGTTTCTTTCTACTGTTAAGTAACTTGTCTGTAAAGTGTGCAACATGCAGTCAATAAGCTTTTTCTTTAATCTCTTTTCAGGGGATTGATAACTTACCTGTTGACTTTAGTTACACCATGGATATTTTCTTTTTGTTTTAATATCATTTATATATCAGCAGCTAATAATAGGTTCAATTGCTAGGAAGGGATGAACTGACACCAGTAGAAGACCTTCCATCATGGCAATTAGAATAGGTTGCTAAATCCCTTTGTTTGCCTCAAAATAGTGTATTAAGCTAGTAAATAGGAATATAGAGGGGAAAATGGTTCTGGAGATCTTACTGAAACCATGATGTATTATGCAGCTATACCCACTGTAATAATTTAGATTTAAAAATAAAATAAATAAAAAAGCAGCATTCAATTGGGATAATCAAGTACATGAGCAATAATCTGGGGTTCAAAGCAGCAGCCACCAAAATGCACCTAATCAGTCAGTGGTGTTGGGATTGATCCCTAAATGCATGCAAAGACAGCAGTTAGTTGGTAGCTAGAATCAATGAATCAATTTTAGAGTATGTAACAGATTTGAATAAAGAGATATTCATTAGACAAAAATCAGAGTAATGCTGACTTTTCAGTCTTGAACAGTCTTATTTTCTCCCTGTTGGTTATCTAAAATTTAGAGAAAGACTTAGAGCTAAAACATTTTAATCCACAAGTAACATGAACTGGGGGCGATTTATGCAGCAATGAACCAGACTGATTTCAGCAGTCCTGGGGCCATTTTGGGAATGCAAGCAGATAAATTGAGATTGAGCTTGCTCCAATGAGTTATAGTATCTGATTGAATTCATGTTAGAGGGCTTTTTAAGGAACACCAAAGTAACTCAAGGAGCTTTATTCCTGACCCTTTCACAACATGCAAAAATGAGAAGGCAAAATTAACAGCGCCTTTTTGTGTCCCACACTTTGAATTGCTGTTGTGTGACAATAACCTTTTACAATTAAAAATGTCAGTGTTGTGATGCTTTTCTACCCATGCCTCTGTAAGAAGAGCTGATGAGTTCCATAATTCAGTGCTTGCTGCACGCTCTGGGTAGTGTCACTTACTGGATCACTTGTGAGAAGGGAAAATTCTACTGTAACTGCAGTGGATAGTAGGGCAAGGAGTAGATAAGACCACTCAGAAATATTGAATGATTGGGAACCATCGTAAAAACCAGAAAATAATTACCTTCACCGATGCAAATTTCCTTCCATGCTGAAGGAGCTAATAGCCAAGGGGTTAAAATCATCCTGCTTTTGAGTACTTTTGTATTCAGCATCTGCATTTATAACTAAATGCAGGATAATTGTAATATTGGCAGCATATATAAACTAAGAGTAATGCAGCTATTATATTCCCTGATATCTCATAGAGTTTTCCGCTGACATGAAAATTCATTGTCCTATAAAAATTCCATTTTCCAGTTTTTTCTATATTGGAGACATGAAAGAAGAGTAATTATACTCAGTATCCAAAGGGCAAAGTAGTGATGCTATTGAGATTGAGAGTAGAAAACACTTTTGTGGGAGCATGATTGCAACCCTCACCTCATATTCAGTTCAGGATATGTTTGTGTTATGTGTATATGTCTCTTGTATCATACAAATAGCATGTACCATGTGGACACTTAGCAGCCTCTGTGTTTTAGATGATGGAAAAAAGTCAATTTTCAAATCTTATTGTTAAAATATGTATGCATATTTATTCTGTTAAAATATTCCGTTTATTTGCTTTCTACTTCTTTAAATCAACTCTTTGTTGAAACATTTTGGTAATTTCAAACCTTCATTTAAGTTTTGGCTTTTTTAATATATATGTATGTTGGAGACAGCCTTTAATGATTTGGTCAAAATCTATTGCAACTTTAGATATTCTTGTGAGCAAATGTCTTCTGAATTTTATGTATAAAGTTTGCAGGCACAGACCTCAGTTTAGATAATTAATACAATTTTACTGTACCAGCTGCCCAGTACTGCATCAATAAGCAATTCCTGATGATTTTAAGATCAGTTATAGCATAAAATAGCTTAAAACCTGCTGTGAGGGGAAGATTGAGGTAATATATGAGTGCTGAGGAGTCTCAATCATATTCATTAACCCAGTGTGATGTGTAACTTCATAGAGCTCACCAACACAGAAAATTTTAGCTAATACTTGAACTACAAACCTCAGCCAGTAAGTTTTTGGGTTTTTTTATATCCTCTATGGTGCAGTTTTGTTCTAAGTAATGAATAGAAAACTGCAGCATGCACAACAAGGAATGCTTTATGCTGCATTCAGTGTAAGGATTAGATAGTCACAATAATTCTGTATTTTACCATTATTCTTCTGTTATGTGATTCCATATATTTAAAAAATATTTTAAAACCTGTGTGTGAATTTTAATACCATTTTATTGTGGTTTTTAATTGGCACAAAATGTTTTATTAGTTACTATAAAAAGCATTTCTTCATTTGCTTTTCTTGTTGATAATGGTTCCCAGTTGAAATGCTTTTGCCCCCACCCCATCTAAAATCTTAAATCTAAATTCTGAATCCAGAATCCCAGGATGGTTGAAGTTGGAGGTCTTCTGGTTTAGCCTCTCTGCTCAAGTAGAGCTATCTTGAGCAGTTTGCCCAGGATCATGTTTAGATGGTTTTTGACTGTCTTCAAGAATGGAAACTCCACAATCTCCCATGGTCCTGTGCTTGGTTAACAGTAAAAAAGTGTTTCCTGATGTTCAACAGAAAAGTTTCAACTCTCTGTAGAAGTACCTTCCAGCTGAAGTGGTTTTACAAGATTTAAAAGAAGGCTCCATGCTCAGTTTCTGTCAACAAAAGGAAACGTAGTTTCAGTTTACTGAAGTATTATTTTAATTGTCATAAAACACCAGAAGCTAAGCTAGCCCTAGGCATTTAAAGGAATTCTTTCTGAGGAAAAATATGTAATTATTTTTCTCTGTCTTACAGGGTGAGCTGATTGTCTGGGTCATGTTGTTTATAGTCACAGCTACTGTACTGTTTGCTAAAATAATTCTGCTTCATGCAAGTAATTTCTATTAAGGGCACTAAAATAATTCATGACTTTCACTGGCTTTTCTGGTCTAGGGAAATTAGGGATAGGAATTCTACTCTATAAGGGCTTTCAGCAAGAAGAAACACAGTTCCTTAGTGTGCAAAGGGTGCCTCACCCCTTGTCCACGGGTGATCTAAAGGGCATGTTGATAAGTAAGAGAGAGGAGATGTATCAGCTGAATTCTTGGATTGACTGACAATAAGCTCATCTCAAACCTTTCACAGTTGCTGGTTTAAATACTGGTTTATACTTGCTTAAAGCTATGGTGCCTTTAGCAATGGCAAAAAGACTACTATTGGTCCAGCAGTGTGTTCCTTGAGTTTTGAGACTTTGTTCATTCCATAAGCAGTAATAGTAAATAATTAGCATCTCCTTGAAGCATGGAGGTGAGCCAAAAGAGAGAAATCAAAGAGGAAAAAAACCATAATACCTGCTTCTGAATCAGCTCAGCACCTCTGGCATCTTTCTCACTTGAGAATTGTCAGTTAGGTCTTCCTATCATTTCCAAATTGTTATGAATATCTAAAATAAGAAGTTTCTCAAATGCAGTTTTGATATGTTATTGTAATTTATTTCTAGAATCAGTTAGTTGCAAGAAAGCTCATCAGTATGAATTAAAACACTCAAATTCAATATCAACTTAAAAGTCCAAAGTTTGACTTCAATGCAGTCACTGTATATTTTGTTAGCTCCTTATTAGAGAGCACTGTAAGTATTTTCTACTATTTAAGGAGTTCATCCTTGTCATAACTTTCCATAATCTTTTGTTTTTCTTGGTTTTTTTCAGGGTCAGCCTGGTCCTCAAGTAAGTGCCATCTTATTTTCTTACATAAGTAACAGTTAAATGCAGGGCCCACTGAGCTCAGGTTGTCTACAAAGTATTTTACTGTATTTTTTGATCCTGCTGTAATAAGATAGAAACTGGTAACCATTGCATAATTATACAAGAAAAATATTTCCCAAGAGAGAAACATGCCCCCACATATGGTTAAGTTCCCTCAGCTGTCTGACCAGATGGTGGGGTCAACAACATAATACTGAATAGAGCAAATCTCCTAACTAGGGCTTGAAGCTTTGCCACCAAACTTTAAAGCAAGATAAAATAACTTAGCAAATGTGTAGCAAATGTAATACTTCAACTGCTTATTAATCACATGCTAATAATGTTGCTATAATCCAGGCAGCCCTCAGTTATTTTAAATATTGCACTGCTAGCTATTTTGATTAATTAGATACACTGCTTTGAATTAGTTCTGCTTTATTTAAGAATAGTAGAACCTTGTCTTGTGAGCTGTAATTGAAGACGTGAAAATCTAGGGACCTAACTTCAGTTCTAAGGGAGAAATAGACCAGCAGAAAGAAAACATTACATATAGCAGAAATTAACTGTGAATTATTTAAATGCTATAAAAATATGGAAGAACAAGGAAATATGAAAAAAAAAAATTACAAAGCCAGTACCAATGCCATACTTAGTGAAATCAGTGGAGAAACTCAGCCTTTTTGTATGCTCCATGTGCTTTGTGGGAAGTAAGATTTGGTCTGTGGAACTGTCTTAGCACAAGTTAGTTGCCCAAACCGGGATTTCTGTGTGGGCCTTTTATATTTCAGAATCATAATTGAAAGTTAAAGCTTTACCACCTTATTGACTGGCAATTTTTTAAAGTTAATATTTTCATTATGAGAAGCAAGCATTTCTTTTAGATTTTTAGTTTCTAACCATCATTTTCTGTCGAAGGACAGATTGGTTTACAAACCACTTGGCCTGAATGCCCAGTATCCTTGCATTGCCAGGCTCCATTTAATAGAATTGTATAAGATGTCCATATGATACTGGAGATGACCACCGCCCATGGCACTTAAGTTTCACAATAGGCTCTTGATGTGTGGACTACACAGAGAGGTATCTTCAGCCTCTGTGCTGCTGGGGGTTGATGAAGAGAGAGTTTGTAATTCTGTGTGGCACCGTAGCTCTGAACAAGGACCTGCTGTAGCTCTGCTGAGGACCTGAGGCTGATTCTTGAGCCTGTGGGCTGCCCTCTAGTTGATGTTAACTTGTGCTGCCACCCGTGTCTTTTCCTTCTGGGTTTGGACCCCCACCTCCCACATTTCAGTGGCTTAGAGAGTGTCCCTTGGCTAATGCTTGTAAACAGCTGCTCAGTCTTTGGAGCTCGTATCTCTACATGAAATGCCCTGGGGTAGCTGTAGGCAAGGAGCCACCGTGGAGATGAACGCTGCCATCTCCTTTGTGGCTCCTTGGAGATGGCAGCGTTCACTGCTGTTTCAAGGACAGAAAGGCAGAGAAATCTCATCACGGGTGTAAGAGAAGTGAGGTGCAAACCAAAGAAAAAGCCCTCTGAAAATGTTCCCCATATTGTTTTAAGAGAGAATTCTTACATGTTAACTTCAGTAATTCCTCCCAGTGGAAATGCTCACCTCTGGGTCATCACCATTGTCCTCAGCAACACGCACCATTGTTCTTAATAATGTCTTTTCCTCCTTTTCATCTCAAGATGCTCTTATTGTGTCAGGAGGATACGTGTGTACTCAGTCACTTCAACTGGCTGATTGAGTCCAGGAATAATTCTTGTGGGGGCACTGGTGGGGAAGACATAATGCCAGGAAACAGAGTCGTGTTCAGCTTTACATTAAGATGCCTAAACCCAGCAGCTTGTGTTGTGTAGGTGTTGGCCTACGAGGTGTCTAAGCACTCCTGGCAGTCAGTGAAGGTTAAGCCAATACTCAGTGCACCTAGAAACCTGTTCAGCTCACGGTAAACTCCTTGGGCTCAGTTCCATTGTGACTTGATCGAGCGTCTCGGGCCTTAGCCGCTGGCTGTCCTACGTACACGGGCTGGAGTCTGTGTTGGACTGTGGTTGGAGCTGTCAGTCACTGACAGCTGTCTTGGATACTTAGGGAATCTCTCACATGACACTAGCTGCACACATTCGTGCCTCCTGATTCCAGATTCTGACTGTAGGCAGCTACTGAGTCAGATAACCATTCTGCTGAATTGCTTTCTAGCCAGTGTTGATATCTACGTGTCTCAGGCAACTACATGGAGGCTGTACGTTTAGAAGTTTATCCCCTTAAACTGAAACTCAGATCCAGATAACTTGGTGAGACAGCAATTATTAAATATTAAAAGCAGCGTTTTTTAAATATTGGAAGCTGTGGTTGAAACTCTCAAGACTTTTAAAAATTAAAAGTGTCCACAGAAAACAGAATCTGTTCAAATGCAGATAAAATAATTCAAAACCCCTCGGCATGTTATTAAGTAATGCAGGAACTCCAGCCTATTTTGATTGTCAGCAATTTCCCTGGTCTTAACTGCTTCCATGAGAAATTCAAAATTTAAAGTACTGATCAGTTTGGTTAGTAAGTAAAGGCTTCCTGGCTTCAAAGAACAAAATTGTTACACTGATTGGAGAAGTACTTAGAAAGTTTCTGATGTCCTAGCCATGCAAGTCCATGCTAACAGGGATAAATTCTAACTCTTTCTATACTCACTGTTTTACTAACCCCTATTCTTTTTCTCTATGGTTTTATAAAGCACACACTAAATTAATCTAACACACACCTAATTACTCCTATAATTTTAATTTTTTTACTGCTTATTTTCTTCAAAAATAGATGACAAAAAATAATTTTTCTTCACATTTTCCCATTTTAAGTAACAAAAAGCTTTATTACAACTTATAGATGCCNCAAAAATAGATGACAAAAAAATAATTTTTCTTCACATTTTCCCATTTTAAGTAACAAAAATCTTTATTACAACTTATAGGTGCCTTTTTTTTTTCTTCCAGAAAAAGCTTATGGTTCTATTATATCTCTGAAAAGTAAAGACCACAATAAAAAACTGAAATAATTTCTAAGCTAATCTTTAAAAAAAGAAAGTCCCTTCTTACGATTTTGGTTTTCTGTTAAAAAGAAAGCTACTTTAAATACATTGTAAGCTGTGTTCTTCTGTAGAAGAGCGAGTAATAAAATATTGAATATTTTTGCTGAAATTAAATTCTGACTTTTGAGTGATCAAAAAAAAATTTGCTTTTTCTTATCTGGAATATAAATATGTATTTAGATTAGCTTGAACCAGAAAGGGTTCTTCTCGCAGTAAGTCTATACAACCAAATTCTGCCCATACTTTCTCTTTTTTAAATAATGGAAATATTCCTGCTTGTCAGAGAACAAAGTTTAGTTTCTAGTCTAATGTTAATTCCGTAAGAAATGTACTATCTGGGTAAAGAGAGAAGGCTGGCTATTTTAAACTTTTTTTGTTGTTTAGAGGTAAGGTTCATGTAAATACTAGAAGTCATGCTTTTAATATTATGGTGAAGGAAGACGAAACAATCCTTTAAAAAAATCTTGCTGAACTATAACTACTAAAGACTGTAAGTGTGGGGCAGGGTGGTGTTTTGGTGTGACTTCGTCTCAGCCAGCCAACTGTTTCCTCCTTCGGGGCAATATCCTCTCCCTGGCCTATCTCTGGCTCAACATACTTTGTCTCTCATGTCAGCATACATGAGCACTCCCTGTGTGGGACTTTGAGATGCAGCAGCCTCACAGATGCTTCTCCTTTCTCTTTGGCAGCTGTCCAAGTCTGCTTTAGAAATGGACAAAGTATTAATGATTGATATTTGTTTTCAGGAGATTCTTGTTTTCATTTTTGTGACACGTCCATGGACATGATGTTGTAACAGCCTGAAATTTTCCAGGGCCTGGTGCATGATAAAGGGTTTCCATAGCAATTCCAGTGACAAATATATATGTGTCTTTTTTCTTCACCATCAAGCATCAGGGTATGTGACTGCTGGAGTATTTTTAATTTCTGATGACAGAGATCCTGATTGGTGGTTAAACTGGCTCTTACTGGCTTGTGCTGTCAACAGTGCTGGTGGGAACCATTTTAACTTCTAGTTTTTTGGTTTTTATCAAAGGACAGAGAAACACAGCAGGCAGTTTTGAGTGGGTTTGGAAGGCAGCAGTCTAGGGAAGATATTTATCACTTCCTAGAGAATGCTGTGATGGTAGGGAGACTCCTAGATCTTAGAAAAGAGGGTATCTGACTGTAGGAAGGATGGGAAAGGGGGTGTATAAATAAAATATATTTAAATTCCTGCTGAGCTTCCCTTTCAGTTTTGGTAGTTTGGATATCCGTCTGCATTCCAGAATTCCATCCTGTTAAATATTGCTCTCAATGCATGCCATTCAGTAGTGGGGCAGTTGATAACATCAAGTGGTCGTGTATGTGTTTTTATGGCTCTTTAAGCTATGGGCAAGGTACATAATGTCCTATTGACCAGTGCTGCAGAGTGGTCTCTACCTGTCAGATCGTTAGAGTTGGACATGTTTCTTTTGTTCTGATCACCATAAATTGAGGCGTAAACTCCACATTCCTTTTTTTCTTAGCAGTTTGCTCTCACGAATGCCTCAAGACTCTTCACTTGCATGGAGAGTGGGGGAAGGAGGCAAGAAATACGCTTATGAAGGACAAAATCAGCCAAAGACTGAAGAAACAGTTCACTTTCAGATACACAGTGCAGTAAAGTTACTGCTCCTGGGAGAACCCCAGTGGTTGTACCCAGGCCATCAGCTGTTGCACTGTTGAGAATGATCTTGTGGGGTATTTCCCCTAGAAACTCATACCCTATGCTCCTTTTTAAACTTCTGATCCGGTTGAAGAATTGTATGACTCAGTCTGATTATACAAATGCTAATCTGCTTTTGAGTTACAAGTTGCAGGTCAGATTTTGCTGTCAAACTTCAACAATTAGTTTATTAACATTAGGTAGCAGACTTGTAAAAGTCTGTTTCTTACTTTCTTTGTACAAATAGCAAAGATAAATCCTTGATGCCTTTGCTGCTAACAATTTACTGTAAATTATGAGATCAGAAATTAATCTGAGGGCATCATATAAATAAACAAGTTTGTACTGAGTTTCATATGTGTTTAAGCAGGCAGAACTTTAGTTTAGTTGCCATTCTCCTTTCTTAAATGATAATAGCATTTGTGAACATTGCTGAAATTGTGAGACCTTTTTAGGAAACAGCCCAAATTGATTTGTGAACAAGAAGAAACAAATGCCATTTTCATGGCTTTTCATTTTATGTTAGTTGCTAAAATGAACCACATCAGAGAATGTTAAGGGGAGAAATCATGCTCAAAACTTCATTTACTGTATATGTGTTTATGACACAAAAGAAGCCAGAAATGTGTCTTCTCCGAAGGAGATTGTGCATTTAATTGGTTTTAAGTATGATGCTTTCTCAGCTTCATGTGTAATAAAATAGAATTTAATTTTGTTAAAAGGCATTGACAACAACAATGAGCACTTTGAAATCTAAAACACTTCAGTTTCCTCTGGTAGACTTATGCACATGTGTAAACCAGAAGAGCTGTGAATATTAAATGGTTTTCTTGGCTAAGAAGATGGTCTTAGTGCAAGTAAGAGGATTCTTTGCTCTGTAAAGAAGAGAACACAGAATTGGAGATTAAAGGGCAAATTGTTCTGAACTATCTGTTATACCAAGACTAAGGAAGCACCACACATAATTTAAATAGGCAGAGGAGAGTAAAAGTTCCAAGCATTAACAAACAAAATCCTTGTACAATTTGATACTGTGCTCTGCTTACAACATATTTTTTTTACTTGTCTTTTCCCACCCGTTTGTCAGGAATTGCAAAGGAACCTCTAATGGCAGATTGATGACTTCCCTACAGTACCCTGCTAAGTGCATTTAGTTGGGGATAATTAGACTTCTCAGAGCTCTGCTCATCACGCTCTGTCAGACACCAAGAGGAGGCCAGACTCCTACCCCAGCTGTGCTACTGTGTTCTTTGACTTTGGTAGGCAAGCTTTTGAGTCACAGTTTCAGTAGCTATCTGGTGCTGAAATAGCAAGATGTTCAGATGTTCCCACAGCATTTCCTGGAACAGCTAATTTATTTCTTATTTTCTTGCTTGATTCAGAAAGTATCAGACTTGAATTCTGTTAATTTTACAATTACCAATTCAGTCTAAGTTTTGATTTTCTACAAACAGAAAAATAAGAATATTCATTGTATAGGATTCTGTGAAAAGGGCTCTTCATGCAACATAATTATCAGCTCTGGATGTGCTTGTAAAATAAATTCTGCTCCTATGAAGGTGGCTTCTTTTACTGAATCTGAAGATGTCCTTTGGGAGTAGCTGTATGCAGTAGGTAAAGAAAGCTTTGAAGATGGGCTTTGAAAACAGTTTGATGCAAAACTTTTAGAAGTTGATCTCCTCGTTTCATAGTCCACATAGCAACAATTTATGTTAGTCTGAAAAACAAGCCCTAAAATTAGACAATACATAAAACTAATATCTAAAACTCTAGAAGAAAATATGCATGCGAGCTTTCTATTTTTAGGATGTTACCAACTCTTCTTCATGGTGGCATCATTAATTTTTTAAAAGAATTGGGTTTGTTTTCATAAAACAAACATGAAGATCTGATTCACTGGTTACATGTGTCAGTATAAATGTGATGGGGAATCACACATTAGCATTCCATCTATTCATCTAGAAGCTCAGCTGTCACCAGGGCATAGTAGATCTTCTAACAGCAAGTGAGAAACTGTGAAGCAAAAATTACTTGCAAGCCTTAATTTGGTAAAGCAAAATTGCTTAGCTTAACGGAGTACATATGAGTACAAAAAAGCAATTGCAAACTTAGTATTGTGGTTCTATTATGACATTACAAAGGGTTGTCAAAATATAATTAAGGACTCTGAAATACTTCTTGTATTCCTAAATCATTTCTTTATCAAATGACATTCGTATTTTCTTCCTCTTATTCTACATATGGCAGAAATACACTAGTGTGTTCTGTGTTCTATTAGGGATTATGTCAAAGCAACGTATTGAACTGTGTTCAGGAATATTATATAGTATTTTACTATCCTGCTGCACGTGTTTTTAATTTGATATTAAACTCATGCTGGCTTATTGTTTTTAGTGATCTTCATGCTGTATTTTAGCTTTGAATTCCAGTTCAATTTGTTGCAGAGCCCAGTAGTTTCACTAGCTTTAATAAAAAAAAAATTAGGAGTTATAAAAATGTGTATTTTATCAAGCTTATTGTGACTTGAAGATAATGCTGTGATGTCTAAGACATTAGTCTTTCACAAGGTTTTCAAAATATCAGAGTTCCTTTGAAAGCCATTATCAGTTCAAAGACTGGTGATGTTTTTTGCTAGATGCTTGAAAGTCCTGTAAACTTGAGCAGACCTGGGAGATTTGGATCTCAGGCTGGTAGAGGAAACCTCCAAAATTTATGTTTTCCTTTATAAAGTGACACTCCTGTGAACTGAAATTTTACTTCAAGCAAATTTATGTGTTAGTAGAAATGCTTTAGGTTTATTTATATTGAATTGATAGTGGCATGAAGAGCTGTGCTGATGTGTTACTCTTTCCTGTAAGTATGAGTCAGGTTTCAAGAAGGAAGAAAAAGGCAGAAAATGCAGCAGTTATTTTCTTTGGAATATTTTGTGTACTGCCAGTAATGTTACTAATGAGCATGGCATGGAAGCATCCATTCTGTTTGTGAGCTTTAATCCAGATTGCCAATTTCAAAAATGCTTTGTCCGTGCCTACAATACTGTAGGATTTCCTAATATAGGTTTTTACTGAGATCCATCAGTAATATTCAAGAGCTGTGAACTGCTGAGAAACATGTAAGAGAATCACGTAGTTTCAGAAATACAATCCAACTATATTGCCCAGTATGTCTGCTAGTGATCATTTGCCAAAAAGAGTGAATATCCATTTAAGTAGAAATATACATATGTGTTTTATTTCCCCTGAAGATGTTCTGAATTTTGTAGTCCATACTCTTAGTCTTGAGGAGAAAACAGTTTTGTTTTTAATAAACTTTATGTTGTCTTAAATTGCTTCCTGTATAAAGATGTTTCCAGCCTTATAGGTTACAAAAATATATTCAGTCATCTCACTTTAACATGTCTGCATATGAAAGTAGGTGTATGTTTGTTGTTGATATAAAAATGCATCTGTATTTATCTGGTGTTCCGTCTCAAACTTCACAAATCTGAACAGTTCTCAAAATAGGTCTATGAAATACATTGTGGTAGTTTTCCCCTTTGCAGATAAGGGAATTGGTGACATGAAATGGAAGATTTAGTTTTTGTACTGGCATTTGTTTGTCTTATTGTAACATAAATATTTTTTATATGCTATTTTTGTGCTTTTCTTTCTGTATACCATTTGATGTTAAAGAAATTAATCTAAGGGTTGACACATCCCCATCAAGACTAGAGTAATGACTTAGAGTGTCAAGCTTTGCCTCTTTTAGCAATGCCTTGTACCTGGGATAGTTCAGAAACATTGGCAGTAACCTAATACTTGCAGGTCACTCCAGGTGGGTTTGTGTAGTGTAGCTTTTATCATGACATTTTTCAGACACTTCTTGTGAAAAGGCTTTTTTGAGTATCAATGGAACCCATGCACAGGAACAATTTAAGGAACTACGGAACTTGTAAGGGGTCATAGGAGAGAAAGAAGAATAAGGTTCTCGGAGGAATATATTGTATTTTGCTGAAATAGACTCTTCCCAAGCATTAGCATAACCTGAAGTTTAAAAAGTTGCCTAGTTTCTGAAATAATTCCATTGCTCTGAATCTGGTGCTATTTTTTGCATGGCTGTGGCTTTATACTATTATTTTACTGCCATTTTCTTTTAACCACTCATGATTTAAGTAATCTAACACACATCTTTCACAGTACCATTTTATAGTAGCATTTGCAGACAATACTAAAGGAATACCTAAATCTTTCTTTGACATTCTGCTACCCTGAATGAGAAGATATTTTCTGTACTGAGTAGCATTTCATAAAGAAAAAACAGTGTATAGACAGTATGCCTTGCCTTTGAAATACTGAGTGAAACTCAGAGCATTGCTACTGAAACCAGTGTGGAGTCACCTCAGTAAATGGAAGAAAGGAATTGGCCTTCCTTACTTCAAAGTCTTGCTGAAATTTTCTTGCTGAAAACAGGTTTAGTGTTAAAATTCAGCAAATACATGTTATCTGCCAAACCTTGTTCAGATGTGAGCTGTGCAGGTCTGCTTGTTTACACAAGTTCAGTCTTTATTACTTTATAAATTTGCCTTGATGTGATAGTAGGTACAGGCCAAAATTCTCCAAAAACCAGCCTGGTTTTGAAACTAGCCCTTATTTCAGATAGATGAACAGAGAGGGGGTTTTTTGGAATTTCAGTCATCTGTTTCTGGGTAGTTACTACTTTTTTTGTAGAGCTGGACCATGTGCAGCATCTGTTAATGAAGTACATAAATCTCCTAGACTCAGCTGCTGGTCAAAGGAGGATATTCCTGGTAGATATTTGGATGCTATTTCATCACACAGTAGTAATGCAGACAGCAAAGTTGAAATATCCAAAAGGCTAGGGAGCTTGGAAGGTGTATTTGGATGACCATAGGTACTTCTCCTGTAGGTAGTCAGTGGCAGTGGTGAATCTCCATTGCTCTGAAACTCCTCCCTCCCCTTGCTTTCATCCTTTGTCTGTTTCCTCCAAAATATCTGAATTTCAGCCTGCCATCCTTACCAAAAAGGTTCTTTTAAGTCAAACAAAAAACATTACATGAGCAAAGGGCACTGTCATTTTACCTGAATTATCCACCAGGCTAATAAACAATCAGGGAAGCACCAGAGGTGTTTGAATTACAGAAGCCACTGTTCAAGTTTTAGGTTAAAAATAGCTGAAACATTGGAATATGAACTATGGTTTCTGAAAATAAAAGAAGTTATTAACTCCCAGTGAGGAGCTTTTTTTCTTACTAAGCTTTTAGGAATAAATGAGACAACTGGCCTCTGGATAAAAATCTACCAAAGGAAGTATAAGAAGTACTTACTTAATGGTCAAGTTGAAGTGGCTCCTTCTCATTGCAAGGGGGATGGACTAAATGACCTTTAAACCCTTCCAACCCAAACTGTTTGGTGATTCTAAGATAGCATGTGATGATTTTTCAAGTCTCAGGTGGGTATCTAATGAGACAGGGATCTGCTGGAGGATGGGTGGAAGAGTAGGAAGCCTCAACCAGTCTGTATCAAAAATGTCTCATTTTTGAAATGTTTTATAAACCAAATATTGACCACTAAAGATGATACTATGTTGTATTAAAAAATACTGTTAAAAATCATAGATTGAACTCCAAAAAATCCTGAGACTGCAGTGGAAATAGCAAATATAATAGTAGTTATAATAGGAAAAAAGGCTTCCTGTTCAGTCTGCTTTCTGAATTTTGATTCTGCAGGGCCCAAATTGTTGTGTTTTATTATGTCTTCCTGCAGTTCTGAGTGCCAGCCAAAAATTTGTGTGTTTCTGTGGTTTTGAAGTAATGAGGATTGTGTTTGTATCTTCCTCACAATCTTCCTTCCTT
The DNA here is from genome assembly GCA_013398275.1 of Promerops cafer. Taxonomy (NCBI): domain Eukaryota; kingdom Metazoa; phylum Chordata; class Aves; order Passeriformes; family Nectariniidae; genus Promerops; species Promerops cafer. The sequence continues at coordinate 1,089,057 of VZSE01007790.1, read as the reverse complement.
CCTGTTATTGAAATCAGAAGCTCTGGTTGATAGAGCGGTATTAGGTTTTCTCATCTGTATTTTTATGTCCTGTTTTACCAGTTTACAAGAGTGGCATTTCCTTTGTGGTGTGGTTTTTTTGGTTGTGTTTTCCTTTTTTTTTTTTTTTATAGTATTGCATCATATCTCTTACATCATCAGTGAATTTCTGCTTATCTGACAAGTAGGAGAACAGGAAGGTGCATTGTGGACAAGGCAATGAGGGCTGAGATTCAGGAAATAGATGTATTACAGTGCATTGAGCAGTAAGTGAAAGTCAGAAGGCTTTTGACTTTACCAGAAGCCATCTTCTTTTCTTTAAGAATGTGCCAGTTTTTTCTGCCGCCGTATAATTGGTCTTACTGTCACATACAGCAGCTACTTGACTCACAAGACACTTAGCAGATTTAAATCATAATATTTACTTAATTTAATTTATGGGAATAGTAAAGCTGATCCTTGTTTTTTCTTGCTCAGGCAATGGGTACACAGTCACATACCCTCTGTACCAATAGAGTCTTTGCAGGACTGTTTGTGTTGTTCCATAGGCTTTCCAAGAAAAACGTTAGTTTTGTCTGTACAAGGAAGGCAAAGGGGAGGAGAAGATGGTAGTCTTACTGATTAATCAAAGAAAGAATGTCAGAGAAAGGAAGAGGAGATGCCCTTTAGCAGGTTCTTGCTTGGGACACTGGGCCTTGTGCTTTTCCTGGGTACTGGATTTGTGAGTTATCAGTTACCCTTCTGCAGCTTCTAATGTGAGGTGGTGGTTCTTGTGAGCAGCATTATAAGTTTCAAAAAAATCACCCCATCCCAACCTCAGCTAGAGCACTGCATGAGAAATGAATGTCTAAATTACAGTCTAAATGGTTTCTTGACACATTTTGGGTAGACTCTGTTCTCCTGCCTGTAGTTTATAAACTTGTCTGATTTATATATTGCTATAAATCACTGTTTTTTGAATACAGTTGTATGAATTTACAGCAGGAATAATTTATAATTTGCTTGTTGTGAATGTTAATAGAGCTGTTCATCTAGATTGCTGTATAAATCAGTTTTACGTTTCTCAGCGTAAATAATTTACATAATGTTGTTTAAGGCAGTCACCAGTATTGTGTCAAAAATTCAGGTTTCTTTTTCTCTGCCTCCAGATTTTTAACAAAAACCTTTCAAATATAAGGGGAGGAAATGAGATATTAGTAAGGATCTTTTGAGAGGTGATTGGTTGAAGTTTTCCCCCTATGTCAGTCATATTACAGGAGAAGAGTAAAACATGTAAAAAGGAAGGCACTTCAGCAGTAGAAACTGTTCAGATACACTGAAAATTCTTCTGAGTGCTTGTAAAATAGTTGCAAGGTGAAATGTTGGCATTGTAAACTAGCATATGTAAATACTGGCTGAAAACATGGACAAGCTCAGCAGATGCTAAAACCACATTGCCTCAGTAGTTCAGGGTTTGCATAGTGGACACAAGACTGAAATGAGTGTAGGAACTTTAAAATAGTTACGAAACACAGCAGTGTTTCATAATGCTCTGTGTAATCTCCTATGATTCAGCATATCTGATCCTAATATTTTGCAGCAATTATAGGATAGACTGGGGACTGTTGTTCCAGTCAGATTCTTGTAATTTATCGAAGTCATGAGTCAAGTTGCAAGGAAAGAGAGTTCAGCTTTTGTATCTGATTATTTTGTTGTTACGTGCTAAAGCTACCTTTTACCCTTAAAGTAATCTGCAGTACTGAATTAACTTAGGCAATGTATGGCATGCTATTTAGTTGTGAAAACATGATTAAACTAAGCTGGCAAATTGTTTCCCTTTTTGGATTTGCCCGGGTGGCGCTGGAATAGCTGGTTCACTTTTCTGTTCATTTCTGCACGGCTGCTGTTGCCCTAGGCTGCCAGTCACACTGTGGGGGCTGCAGCTGCTGGTGGGGATGACTGTGCTGTATGCCCCTCGATCCCAAACGAGCATGAAGGCTGAACCCTGCAAACTGCATTCACTCCCCCAGCTGCCAGCGCGCCGTAGCCTATGGCTGTTGTGGTGGGAATGTAGGAGAGCACTGACTGTGTCTCAAAGGTTATTTTCGCCTGTGTCTTCCGTGGTAGCTCTGTCTGATGGGAGCTGTCAAGTTGGACGTGTCATGTTCCTTAGGAGCTGTGAGGGCGGATGATCCCAATGGGACCTGGGACTGTCACAGTCCAACTGATTCTATTAGTTGGTTGGTTGGTTGTCACCAGCTTGTGCTGGGGACTGGCTGGTCCTTTTTACAGAGGCATCATATGGGCTGTCTAACAGTCAGGAAAAATCTGCACTCCTCTGTACTGACCGTGAACCCTTTTACAGAACCTTCAACGTTGCTGTTTCTTTGTACTCCGGACTGAGAATTCCTTACTGTTTTCAGTTCTGCTGTCCCATCAATGCTTAGTGCCTTTTGGGTGAGTTTGCAGCAGAACTTCCTGTATTTTGGCTAAAGGCAGATCTGTAGCAATAGGTATGTGGAGAGAGAATGTATCTGTAAGAAAATTTTGATAATTATGAATGTTTTTAAAACCAATATAAGTCAACTACTGGCTTTTTAAGAGGTCTCTGGATGTAACTTTTGCAAAACTATATAGGTGGCAATGGCCTCAAGGGTGGAATACAAAATTAGTATCTTTTGAATCATAAAATGAATGAATGAATTAGGAAGTTTCAGCTGTGTGAAAAAAGTCATGCTGATCACACTCAGTTAATTCTAAGGCAATGTTGCCTGATGAAGACTGTAAGGATCAGTCTCCTGTTTTCTAGTATTGCATTCTCTTGCCTTTCTGTTCCTGCACACGTATGTATAACAATGTAAAATTTCATCAGAGTATGGAAATGGGATTTTGATAGCAAAAAAAAAAAGGAGGTGGGGGAGGGTCACCTGTCAGTAGTCCTGAATATGGCAGGTTTTTGGATTTGACCCTGATTTCAGCTCTGTTCTTGGCTGGCAGGTGCCTGGAGGCCTTTCAGACTGCTTTAGGAGACCTTTTTTTTAAAAACATTAGTATTTTTTGCCTAATTATGAATGCAGATTTTGCATGTGTTTGAGATTTACAAGGCCTTGCTTATGTGAAACAGGCTATAAACTCTCCTTGGAAATGTATAGTAGTCTGGAGTAGATAATTACACTTAGAGAAAAGAGCCTCTGTTTCCAGTGAAAACACTGTGAAGTTATTTCAGAAATGCTCTGACCTCAGACGTTTCATATAACTTACAGAAAATGCTTTCACATTTGTTCGGCAGCTCGCGGCTTGATCTCTGCCATCTCATAAACGAAAGCACAGAAGTCTCCCTGGGAAAAAAAAGCAGCAAGTCTATGCTGTGGCCTACAAAACTAGTGTTATTTTACTCACTCTGTGCTTTGTGTCTGTACCCTTAAACAGAAGAAACCTTGCCCTCCTTTAAACAAATCTGTTTCCTAATCATACCCCACCCCCACAAACCCAGCTTTCCCTCAGATTTTCCTTCCTCCCTGCCTCCACTCAGTGTACACACACTAATAAACTCTTCAGTAAAAACCTTGGGAGAATTTCTCAGCACAAATGGAAAGAAGATGTCAAAGGCTGAGGATAGGAATTTTCTGTTTAAAGTTGCAAAAACAATAGAGCACAATTGAAACAGACGGGGGAAAGCCAGAGATGGGTGAACAAGCCATGAAAGTATTCCATTAATTTTTACTTTGATGAAACCCCACTGGTTCTCTTCACTTGCATCCAAAAGAGCCATTTTTATTTGCATTTGTTTGTTTGCTTTTCAAGACTCTTGCAGAAAGCAAAAGCATTGCAAATACAAGTGAAGAGACTTGTGAGAATGTTCACGACAGAAGTGCTTTTGTGGGCTTTTGAAAAGCTGGTTTTAACTCCTGGTACAATAAAATTGTCAGATGTTTATGAAGACTTCTATGAAAAATTTGTATGCTGGAAGGGTGACTCAATAGAGATGGCAATGTGTGCCACTCAGGGAGAGAAAACACCAAGCAATAAGAAAACAAACCAAAATCTGATTATGATGTGCACAGGTCATTTTCAGAAAATCCTGCGCAGAAAAAGGAGGAAAAAAAAGAGAGATATGATTCAGTCCTATAAAAAAATAATGTTTGGGTATAGATTGTACTTTCAGAGAACGCTTAGCAGAGGAAAATATGCAGGGTAGGGGTAGGGGCCACTTGTGCACTGTAGATGGCTGAACATATTGCCAGCAGTCGTACCAGGGAGACAGTGCAGTAGCCCTGCAGATCTGGTGGCTGAACCAGGTGTGAGCTCTTAACTTGTTTCTGTTCCAGTGAGCCAGCTTATCCAGGCAGCTGATGTGATCTCTCCTGTTGTAGTTTCTACCAAAAGGCAGAGCTGTGGCAAGCACGCTTCAGAAAAGTTATGAGCCAAAACCCATCAGAAGCAGGGCCGCTCTTGGGCATAAGAACAGCACTGAGCATCTAAATGAAGGCAGCAACAGCTCCCACAAGACAACATCTGTTTACAGTCTCAGTCGTGTCATGTTATCTATAATTTCATGCCTAAGGCCCGAGAAATAGGATTCTGCCTGTAGCAGATAGGGGTCATGGTATTTGCACTTTGCAGCCAGTGAGATATTCAGAGCCAGTAATGGCTTGATAATTCAAGGAGGTAGAACACAAGGAGGTAGAACACGGGAGCAGAAGCCCTTCGCTTGCGCTTTGCATTCACGTGGAGGAGGCAGCAGCAGCCCGCACTGACTGATTTTAGTTCTTCCCATCTTGCAATGACTGTGTTACTGATGGTATGAGTTTACAAATTCACAAGCTTGGTGGCATGTATGTGTAAGTTTTAAAGCAGACCTGCTCTGCTGTAATGTCATGTCACAGTACATGTATGTGAAGACTGTAGCTAAAAGTAGACTCCTGCACTTAGTTTTCACTATGTATTTATGTGAACATGTGAACTGGGAAAGGACAGTAGGGGTTAAAGCATTAAAAAGAAAATATATGGAGAGACCTTAAGGGTGCAGCCAGGCTGTATCTAGTCATTAAATTATTTTATTTAATTTGTTTTTAAAGAGGCCAAGTGCTTGCAGGACAAAGCAAAGTGGGCAGGGGTCGTAGTTAATTGAGCAGATAGTTTCCACTCAGCTGGCACTGAGCACTGTCCTTGCTGAAGGAGACATGGGACATCAGGAGGCAGGCTTGTTTCTGTGTCCTCTGCAGCAGACAGAAGAGATGGCAGGCTATGGAAGGAGAGGCATATGCTTTAATTCCTTGAAAGATTCAGCAGCAGATGCTCTTCTCTGGCACTCATCAGAAGCCCTTAAAACTAAGCAGAAAATTGGCTACAACAGGGATTCTCAGACCTGCCTGTGGTTGATCACGTCTTTAATACACAGCAGACTGACCTCCATTCCACTGCATTTATATGAACCACAGGAATTTTTACCAGTGTTGTTAGTGACAATCTTTTCTTGTTGTGCATACACCCTCACACACACACACACTCACACACACTCTATTTGTGTTAAAAGAGTGAACCATGCTGGCTTGAATGGCTCCTTCTCTGTTTACAGCTGCTTTCATATGTATCTCAGGTCCTTCTTTGTAATGAAACACCTGCATATCTTTCAGAAAGCTGGATGCAGAGTCTGCACTGTGTAAGCAGACAGTTTTTTGCAGACTGATAGCATTTTTATTCACAAGATACTAACCTGAAAAACTAGTGGTTTAGAAACCTGCTGCTAGTTTTCTGGAAAGTGCTCAATAAAAAGGGAATAGGAAAGGACCTCCTGTTTGTGATTCTGTCATCTTACTGTTTGTTGGGTGTTAAGTCACAAAAAGTAATACTCCTGCAAAATCATGTTACACAAAGAGCGCATTTTGCCTAAACAGTCTGCTTGAGACTAAACATCAGTATTGCCAAAGAAAGGAATGAAAACCCTACTTTTAGAATTTCAAATCCATTTTTCTTTGGCAATCTAAGACAAGGAGGGTGCTAGAATACATGACAGATTTGTATATATATTTGAATTTATTAAGTGCACTTGCAAAGAACTTTTACAGTCTAAGAAAACTTTTATTATCTGATAGGAGATAAGCTATTGTCCCTAAGTGAAATCTGTAGATATTTTGCCATTTCAGGCATAGTTTTGCTTGTCTAAGTAGACTGATTCAACACACAGGGATAGCAAACTATTCAAGAAATAGTGTACAGTTCCTATTATTAGTACAGGGAAGAAGCCATCTCTGGAATAGCACCGGCATTTGCAGTTAAAAATGATAAGGAAATACATTGTTGGGAAGAATTTGCAGATTGGCACAGACCTGTTTCTTGCTGTGTCCCAGGACTTCTTCAGTATCAGTTATTAATCTTTGCCTTTGTTTCTTTCAGGGCCCTCCTGGTCCAAAAGGCGAGAAGGTGAGTTGATGTTTGGGTGATTCTTACAAGGTGACTGGAAAGCCCTCCCAGCATGAACTCAAGAGACTGATTGTATTGATGCAGTGAAATGTTAGATTGTGTAAGAGAGCTGGGTAGCACACAGATGCTGTGTTAAACCTATCATCTCATCTTTCCACTTTGCAGGGAGATCAAGGTGATCAGGGCCCTCGGGTAAGCATCTTAAAAAAAATGTTACACTTCCCCTTCGCTGAGTAGGCAATTAGTCTTTAGTGCAAAACTAAATTAAAATACACTGTCTGAGCTAATTATGCTTATTAGCTGCATTTACCCTGCATGTTGAAGTGTCTGCAGGACAGTAATACTGAACGTGAGCAGGAAGTGTCTGGGAAGATTTGAGTGATTCCATGGTATACAGCTTCCATTCTGGATGGAAGCAGGTTCCACAGTGATTTTGCTCTGCTGTATAAAGCTGGCTTTCCTAACCAAACCATTCAGTTTCCCCAGCAATGTGTTCATGCCATGCATGGGCTTCCACAATGCAGAGGGCCAGTGGGTTTCTAATAAATGTAGTTCTGGATTTCATGGAAAATGTAGTTAATATTTAGTGAATTATAAACAAATATAATGTCTGCATGTATTAGCTTTCTTCCTGACATATATGTAGTTAATAATTTTAATAATAACAATATTATCACCTTGTAGTTACAATCCAGACAGTTAGAACATGGCTTAATTTAGGAAATGAGAAGGTTCTTTTAATTTCTAAATGTCATGTTTATTTTAACAGAGAAATAGAGGAATACAGGAGTGTAAGTTCGAATGGATTGGCTGTGCTAGTTCACTCTTCTTTACATCTGTGCTTCATTAGAAAATCCTTGGTTACATTGTTCGGATGATATAGTAACTCTCTTCAGTTACATGTTTATAATTTTTCCCATAACAGTATGTTCCATGGATTATTTTCTTCTGTTAACTATGTTAAATATTTTGAATTTGCAGCTTTATTTCATTCTACTGTTTTGTTTCATATAATTTGATTTAAGTGGATTTTACATTTTTTTTTCAGCCAATAAGATTATCTAAAGTCACAACATGCTTTTATAGCTGATTTTGATGTTCTGTTAACTACCAGGGTGTCCTGTTATGCTTGGTGCTAGGGCTGTGCATCATAAAGGCAGCAGCCTGAGAGTGAACAGCTTTAAATATTATTTTAGTTGAAACTCAATAAGACTTGGAAAACTACTTAAATAAATAAAAGAAAGTAGAGAGTAACAATGAGAGCAACGTGCTTGTTTTGTAGGTAACTAATACACAAACTAAAGGTTCAGAATAATATAAAAATTTCCTTTTAACTTCTAAGCAAATTCAGTGTTGTGTATTTTGTCTGGTTCTGTGCTACAGAGCTTCATGGGGAATGTGAGGAGAGATGCAGGGGAGGAGAGCAGTGCAGTGCCTGTGGCTTAGGAGAGGATGCTCCATTCAGGTGGCGCAAGACAGGCTCGAGTGCAGGTGCTTGCACTGCCTTACATGCAGAAGAATGCACGTTCTTACAGTCACATTCACAGCTGTGGCTTTAGATTCAAAAGAACAGGAGAGCAAATTTGAAGGACGTATCAGAGAGGGATGCAATAACAAATACGGAAGAGCAGTGTTGTGAAGAGCATTACGTAACTGAGGATAAGAATTGGAATTATGACTGTCAGAGAAGTTTCCAGGGAAAGACCCAGAAGTCTGAACTTTGGAGAACAAATGAAGTGGTATCAACACAAGGGAATGATGATGCAGAAATCTTGGCAAAGTGTTGAAGAGATGTGAGAACTATTAAGTGGTTAAGCATATGTAGCTTTCAGTCCCTGGTCTGGAAGTGTTGGCAATGCCCGATAAGAAGATGCAGGTTTGGACAGTGTTACTGCAAAGGGACCTCTGCTATGCAGAGATTGTTGGGTCCTGCTTTGCCAAGATATCCTTGTGTACAGGAAGGCAGTGGAGTCCTTACTGAGCGATACAAATCATGGTTATGACCATTTGTGGGTTTGGTAAATCAAGTGCAGGTAAAAAACAGAAAATACCCAGCCTGAGGAATTCATGTATAAGGACATCACAAAGTTGTATCTGAAGCAGCAGCTGGCGCTTGAGACTGAATTCTTTACCTGATTACAGAAAAGGAATTCAGTAAGGTCAGCAGTGGAGAGAAAGAAGTGGTGACTAGCATCTTGTGGACAAGCTGAAACTTTACCAACTCTTTAGTCAATGCAGGTTTTAGTAACATACCTCCTTTTTAAGTATATGGGTCAAACTTGGGAAATTTGCCCAGTGTTGTTGGTTTTCCCTTAATCTATTCTGAATGTGTCGTACAGTCTCTTCTCCTTTTTGCCCCTCCGTATTTCACAAGTACTATGAAGCCTGTGACCATTTTATGTTTCATGGTACAGCAGTTATCTCTTCTGATAACTGTCTTCAGGGTGAGTCTGCTCCACTTGCTGTGCCAGGGGATTTACAATATAATTAATAGAATTTTTATGTGTAAGCCACTCATGCACCAAATGAAACTAAACCCATTTAGTCCTGGTTGGTTACCTTTGCACATAGTTTTCCATCACTGCGTGTGTAAAATAAATGGGTTTGGAGGTAATGGCATACAATATTATTTTCGAGAAATATTGTACCTGAAAGTAACTGGGGCATGACATTAACAATTGGATTTGACAAGTTTGCAGACAGATTGGATATAATATCTAAGAGCAGTGAACATTTTAATGCTAATTCATCTTTTACAGGTAAGGAGCCTGAAGTTTCTTTGGGTTTATATTTTTAAACACTGGCTTGAAACAAGTGTTTAACTTAAGAAAAACTGTTAGTGTTCCAAGCTATGACTGAAATTTCAAAATGACCCTTTTGCTTTAGAAAAGCTGCTCTCTTTCCTCCAGGCATTTTTGTAAAAGAAATCAAAATAAAATGTAAAGACTGAGACCTTAAACTTCCAAAAATCTGCTGAAAATAGAAAGGTATTTGTGAAAACATTTTACAAGAGGCAAAGATACTGTTTTCTCTCCCACCCAAGTTTTTTCACCTTGAGATTTTTGAGGGATCCTTCTTTCTGAAATAATTTCAAAACAGTAAATATAGTAATCGGTTATCTCAAAATGTTCACAGTCACTGGACATGTAGAATATACACTGAACTGCTTTGAAGTTCAGGTTTTCTTGAAAATATCTTCAATAGAGTCATACACTAAGAACTCAGCCCTGCAAATACCAGCCAGAGGTCAGGCACTTATATTTTTAGAATAATGTGGCTGGGTTTTTGTGGGTTTTTTATTGTTTTGTTTTTTGTTTTTTTTTTTTAAGAATCTGAGTAGTTTTCTTAAGTATTCAGAAGTAATCTGTGGATCAGTCTCCTTCATTGTGTAGAGATGGCATAAGGGTTCTAGCTCATAATGCCATAATGTCATATGTATGAGCCAAAACACAGTCCAGTAGTGTGAGTGATATAGAAATTCATACCCCGAGTGTGAGTTTGAGCAGCAAGTTAATATAGCTTTTAATCACATGAGACCACCAATAAGGTAGTGATGGCGAGTCCTGATCTTATTTGGAAAAATTCTTTTTTTATCTGTTTATGTATTTTTATATCAGATCTCTAATTACTCTAAAGTTCTGGTTGACTAAACATTTAGGTCAAATGCAGAACTAGCTTTCTTTGATACCAGTGTAAGAAATGGTGATGTTAGTATATCTTTTGGATGCTCTTTTTTTGCAGAGGGCATGGCTTCATGAAATGTCCATGGATATTTGCTTTACTGTACTGAGCCATGAGAAAATTAAAAATGATGGAGTTTAGCCTGTGGACTGTTAGAATAAATGGTGATATCAGGCTGCGCAGTTCCAGCTCTAGTCCAATTAAAAAAAAGCCTTTGAAAATTGCATGATGGTAGGATTTCAAAGGATATATTGTCCAAGTAGAGACTGCATCTTGATAATGGAAATAGGTCTTCGGAGGTGAATGTTTTGGGAACAGAACAGCTAGTATGAAATGTCTTATTGGATGTGGAGGACCCAGATGACTGGAGGTTGGCCATGTGACAGCCAGCTACAAGAATGGTCAGAGGAGGATGGAGAAAAGTACAGGCCTGTCAGCCTGACCTCAGTGCCAGGAAAAGTTATAGAACAGATAATGTTGAATAAGATCACTCAGCATGTACAGGACATCCAGGGATTCAGGAAAGGCAGGTCCTGCTTGGCCAACCTGATCTCTTTTCATGACCAGGTGACCTGTGTAGTGGATGAGAGTGGTGTTCAGTTGAAAGCTGGACTTCATGATCTTGGGGGTATTTTCCAACTTTAGTGACTCTATGATTCTTAGTCTTCTCTCATCCTTCTGTAAATAACATAGTAAATATCTTCTGTCCTTTAGTTCAGATACATGAGGAATTTCTTGCTTATTAGGGCTAGAAATCATTAGCTAGAAGCTGGTTTTAAATTGGTTTTGGTCTAGGTGAAATGAGATACCACCCAGAAGCCATACTTAAGTATTTCCATAAAACAATTTTCTAGTTTTGGTATGTTTAAGTAAATTTTCCTGTTGGCTGGGGTAACACAGAACTGATAATATCTCTAAAATATCTTAAGCAGGAAAGATGAAGTTCTAGAAAAGACAGGAACTCAGAAGTTAATTTTATTTTGTTAACCTTTATTGACTTGAAGATTAAAAACATTCCTTGAGTCTGGTTAAAACAGTTAGGTTCAGATGGAGATATAATGTTCTTTTCTAATTAACCCTTTCCTCTGTTTACTTTTAATATATTTGCTACTTATTTGCTGCCTGGTAGAGAGAAATCATTGCTCTGCAAATTCTACTCTTCTATGCTGACAAACTATTTAAAAATTACCTAATATTGACAAAAGTAGTCCTGGAAGCAGTCTATTTACTGAAATAACTATATACAAGTGTGTATGTATATATAGATGTAAGCTCTCTTTTAAAATTGAAGTATTGCTTCACTTGTTCTATTATAGACACAACTTTTATAAACAATGCCATATTAAAGGGAAATAAAGGCATGCAAGCAGTAAATTTTGACCTGATCTTTTTAAATGAACATTTTTAAAAGCCTTTTTTTAATATATGTGCATTATTATTACTTGATACATTTCTAGGAAATATATAATAAGTATTTTGAGCCTTGTCCTGCTCCTAGTGACAATGCATGAAAAATGCATGGACATGTATTCATGTCCTTAGAATCAGCACCTCAGTCATAAATTAGAAAATACTAGTTACTGAACAATGATTAAACCATGACCATTAACTTGTCACCCCCCTTTAAAGCCATCCTATTTTGTACTATATGGGGGATTTCGGTTTTGGTTTGTTTGTTGTTGTTTGTTTTTTTTTTTAAGAAAGGAACACGTTTGCTTCACAAAATAAATAGTAGTATATAAACTAATCTGATTTTTTGCCTTCCCCAAAAGCAAAACTCCTTTTTTTGGAGTGAGGTCAGGTTGACATTGCTAACTGTAATGATTGTAGGTAAATCAGTTATGTTACAGGAAGATTTGTTCCCAAATGCTTTATGCTCATAATTTTTATCCTCATTCCACATCTTGTCAAAGTGAAAATGTATAGTATTAGAGTGAAAGTATTATGTTAATTAAATACAATTTTGCATAATTTAAATTCCATTTAATGCTATGAATTTCTCCTGCTCTTGATGATTCTTATTTATGTCTAAAAGCAGATCTTCTGTTTTGTTGTATGTTACTTCAAACATAAAGCAGACACAGAGTGCTGCTTCAATTTCATACTTTACCAGCGTGATTGCACTCATGGTTGTTTCTTCTGTTGTTAATTGACCTGTGTAAATCAAATTATAGATCAGGTTGTAAGCTATGTCTAGCTACTGTTTCAAACTGCACTCTTAATGGGCCGCAGTAAGAGTATTAAAAAAGCTGATTTCTTCTGTTAACACAACTTTCACTGAGGCAGAATCATTGAGAAAACCACTGGACATCCGGTTTAATGCCGATTTGTCTGTGAGAAGTTAATTTAATTCCTGAGACTTTGTTTCCTTATCTGCCAGAAGGCAACAGGGGTATTTGCCTCCTCCATTCCTGGGATTAATTATCTGCACTTCACTGGCATTGGGCTGTTGTGGCTCCCCTGTTTTCCATTACGGGGAAACTTGGGTAACAAATTGGAGCAAGGTAACTTGGCGCTCTGTAACTAGGAGAGGTTAGGAAAGAACTCAAATGGTCTTGGCTGCCAACTTTGTCTGAAGCATTGGGACACTCAGACTTGAGAGTCAGAGTTCACAAGAGTGTCCTTTTGGCTGTGACTGACTCTCTAGGGCCAAGCTATGCCTTTGATGTTCAGCTCCTGAGGTTCCCTTGGGGAATGCAGAACAGCTGTGACACTCCAGAGAACGTGCCACATACCTGCTCCGAGATGAGGATGTTGTCATTCCTGTCTTAAGAGCTAGGCAGTGCGTGTCTTCCCTCTCCACCAGTTGGTTTGCATCTTGCCCCTTTTTAGTAATGCCAGAGGAATGGTGAGGAAGGAAGTCTCTGTACATCCTGTTCCTTTTTCTACAGCCCTGTCCTGTGGCTGAAAATACATCATGTAGTTGATGTATCTCAAACTACAGCTGTCATGCAGAAGTGCTGCAGCACTAAGCATTTGAATTAGGCAAATTTGTTTGAAAAAAACTCTTAAAAAAACTAATCCAGTCCTAGTAAACATAAGAGAAGAAGCTTGAACCACTTACCTCCATCACATAACTGCAGCAGGTAAAAAATTTGAAGATAAACACAAGCCAGGAGAGAAGATTTTTATTTTGAGAACCAACTTGGTTATGGACCAGCCCATCTTGCAGTTAACTGGATGCCTACCACCACTTTCAGTGAGAGTGGCAGGTTTGCCTTCAGGAAGGATATTTTATGGAGGTCGTATGTGTGAGCACTCATCAGAACACATAATTGAGTTGTGTAGAAAAGACACTTGCCTCACTGAAAATTCACGTAATAATAGGACAAAAGTGGAGAAGTGTTGGCTTTTCCCAGTTTTATTCAGTTTGAATGCAATGTCAGGTAGATTTCACAGAGGTCATTATAGGAAATAATGCTTTTACAGTGATCTGCTTATGCTAGATCTTAAACACTGCATTTTTACTATTTTTTTACCAAGTCTGAATCATTATATAATGTTTTCAAATCAAAACTCTTTGCTGAATGTTTACCTAAGTGAAAAGAAATTTATGGATTCTTGTCTTGTTGTGGTGTACTGTTTTTGTTAGCAGATCTGCTGCTGGAGAAAGCAGCAGTTACGATAAAAGGGATTATATAAGAGAGCTCCTGCTGAGAGTCCGTGGCACTGTACAGGGTGAGACCAAACACTGTATTCCCCAGGGCAGGTACAATAATTAGCCACAGGACTGGCACTCAGTCTGAGGGATTAATTAGAACTGGAGGTGGTGTTGGAGAGAGTCAGAGCAGCCATGAAGAGTGTCAGGATCACTCTGGCCTGAAGCCTGTGTGATTTGATGTGAAATAGCAGCAGCTGGCTGTAACCTTAGGAAGTGCAAGAGAACAGCAGGTGGTAATTCCTGTCTCATTTACCATATCTTCAGAGGAACATGCAAGCTTGTGCAGCTTGGGTTTATTGGCAGGTCAGAAGGAAAATCCTAGAGAGGACTGTGACATTTACTATACGGAGCAAATGCAGTAGTCAAACTGGAGTGTATGCAGCACAGTGTAAAACCAGTAACACTGTTGCCTAACATTATCATACTTGCCTCTGACAAGGTTATGATGACCTTGTAATATTGACCTCATGTGGGCCAATGGACAGAGCTGGGAGTACTGTGAAAAATCTAGGACAGCTAGTGAGAATTACATCCTTCAAGGCTGTGATGAATGTAACAGGAGAACTATTTCATCCAAGTAAAAAAAAAATCAGGCAGGGGTAATGATACGATGTTCCAGCATCCCTCCGTTTGCTCAGTAGCCATTGCATGGGGCACGTAGGCTTTACCTACGCTTCCAGGTGGGTAATGTTGTCCCATGGCTGTTGGCCTCCATCAGGCATCGTGTTTTGCTTGGCATTTGGGCAAAAATGGCAGTGAGGCATGCAGCAACTGTGCTAATTTAGAAATTGTAGCCAGCTAGCATTTCAGGGTGAGCTTGAGTAGCTGTCAGCAGAGGAATTTAGTAGACCAGTGGTCGCAGTTGATGACTGTAGTGTTTTGTATTCTGTTAGGGCCTCCCAGGGTGTAGAACAAGAGCCCTTCCTATGTGCAGTTCAAGAATCAAACCAAATAAAGAGAAAATTGAGTAACTTTGAATCCGTTGTTCAGAGCAGCTTTCGATAGGGAAAAAATAAAACAGATCCAGGGGATATTTGTGGCTATATTTATAGCAGAATGACAGGAAAGGAAGAGAACTCATTTTGTGGGAAGGATAGCTCTTTTTATGCCTTTTTAGAAGCTCATTGTGTGCCAACATTATCTTTCATGGATGCCAGAGGGTGCAATGCCTTCTAAAGCCTCCCACGCGCAAAAACCATGGACCTATTGTAGTGTCATTGCTGGGTTCCATTTATTGTTCCCAAGTTTCTGGCTGTCTCCACAGATACGTGTTACTTATGGGAAGATGACCCAGGTCCAAAGTGGCGTTGCGTGTATCTGACTGTTAGGTCTAAGATTATGAGCACTTTGGGCAAAGGAAGGAAGGCTTTGTCCTGCTTGGGAACAAGCTGGAAGAAGTAACTAAGCTGCTGAGGGAAGAATGGGATTGACCTTTTTCTCATGGGTTGTTTATGTAGGCAGAAAACTGCAGTACTGATAGCTAATCTTGAACTTGCCTGTGTGGTGTTGGGAAGCTTTGGGAATGCTGGGGCTGGCCTGTGGAGTGCTGAATGTCAGTGGTTCTCTGTACAGCTACACAAATCTTTCCAAAGTATTTCATTTCTTCTCAAGGAAAAACAAAATCTTTCATGAAAAAACACTTTATTTTCTGAATAAGCACCTTTCTTAATTAATTCTCAGTTCTCCTTTATGTTGAAGATGAAATAAATCAAAATTAATGAGTTTAAAACATCGAATTGCTAATATGCTAATTTAGAGGTAACTGAAAATTACTGTGCTGTAATAATGAAGTTGTTTAGTAGTAAAAATGAAGTTGTTTAATATATTCTGTTTATCCATTTTTTCAATAAATGTCATTTATTGCTTGCTATTCAGATTTTACTTCTTATGTAGGTTTTTTGTTTATGCTTGTTTCCATTACATGGGTATTGTAGTTTTATCTAGAGAAGAAATGGATCATGTGCACAGCAGGGCTAATGAGTCACAGATGTAAAGATTCTGACACATTACTATCTGATAAGATCTTTAACTTATATTCCATAATAAGATAAATGCAAACTTGATACATCTGTTTCCTAAATGATGTATCATTCCAGTCTTATCAGTGTCTCAGGAGTGAGTCCCTTTGTATGTTGTGAGTTTTAGCCTTTTTTGGTTTTGTTTTCTGTTTATTTGTTTCTAAAGAGGAGATTTCAGGTCACTGAGCAATGCAGTTAGCCACAGTGCAATTCATCCCAATGAAGTGGGAAAGCTGAATTTAGCCACTGGCTTTATGGGATCAACTTACAGGGTCTCAGCTTCATCTCATGGATGTATAGCAGGAATAAAGTTGCTAAATGCAACTCCAAGATGCTAGTGAAGAACATATATGCATTAAAAAGTTACTCTGCCTTTTTTGTAAAGACTGGTGCAGCCTTTGTGATCCACAGGCGCTCTGGTGCGATGAACAGAGCATTTGCCACATTAAAAGAATCTGCTGCAGCTGAGACCTGGCAGGCTGCCCTGGCCTGTTGGTGTCCCCAGCAGGCCAGCTGGGCTGCAGAGAGCTCATGAGCTCCAGCAACCTGGGCTGCACCACCAGAGCCTTCACGTGGGCCTCCTCAGAAGAGCCCTTGCCTGGCAGCAGGAGCCGGGCACAGCCTTCCCTTTAGGAGGTGCTAAGCTGGCACCGTGCAGCTGCTTGCTCCAGGAGGAGCCCCCAGAGGGGCTGTGCTACCAACTCTACCTCATAAAGGTGGTCTGTGGGCATATAGGGGGCTTAGAGCTCCCTGAATGTATTTTACATAATGTTCCTCAGCCTAATGTCTCTGTGCCGTTGAACATGCCTCTCCTTCTGACAGTGTACTGTGCTAAAGGCGAGGAGAGGACTTAGGGTTTTCCTCCTCTTTAGGAATTCACTGCTCAACTGCATAAGGTTTTGGCTTTACCAGAAGGTTTAATTCACACTCTACAAGGCAGCTCAAAAAAGGTGTGGAACTGAGAGCAAAATTCACCCCCTTATATTGTGACAGCAGGCCACAATCACTATACTCTTCCCTTTTTGTGCTGGTACAGTACAAATTCTGCACATTTTGGTAGAGTAGAATATGAGAAACCATATGTGGCTTACAGCAGCTGAGGGGTAAAAATGGATGTGAAAATACTGCTATGTATGTTGAAAACTTTGACCATGGCCATTACGGACTACCCAAGATCTAGCAGTAGATTTATGTTCAGTGTTTATAGCTGTGTATGTGCTGCCAGTTTATGTGCTGAATGTCATATGTTAAACAGAATGTGAGGAGCAGGATACTAATTATGCAAAGCACTTCAGAGTATGCTGTCATTGCTGTCAGCTTCTGCAGCAATCCAGAGTCAAGGCTTTCTACACAGATCTCTTGAAGTGCTGTAGTACATTTCAATTGAAAACGGCTCAATCATCTGCTGGCTGATAGTGTTAACTATTTTCAAATGAGCATAACTATTTATTGTAATTTTTAAGAAAGACACCTTCGTGGGATTGCTCCTTCTAAAATCTCTTGATACTCTCATTGTGAAGTATCAACTTGCATCTGCAGTGCAGTGCAGCCCTGACTCTGTTTCCCATGTGACAGAGAGGCCGTTTCCGTCTGTCGGCAGTGTGGGGTGTACTAAACGTAGTGTTTGTTCTGTTTGTCTGTCAGTAAACTGTCTCTGTGCTGTTTGTGTTGTGCTGTTCTCGTACCATGTTATGCTGTGTCCCTAGGGTCTGCCAGGCTTCCCCACAGTTGCTGCTCTTCACAGTAATCAGATCCTCACCGTCAAGGTTTGTGGCTGACATGTACCTGTTCAGTCAGGTCTCTCTGTATCAGCATAAAAGTGCACATGAAAAATTGTTTTTAACATAGAATACCAGTGAATTCATATGGTGGATCTAAGCCAACCCTCACTGCTTTTGCATTGATCTAAGTACTCCTGATGCAGAGCGTGTAATCAAGTCTATAACTGTGTACCCCTGGAAATGCCTACATTCCCCGTGGTCTTGGTCAGTATTTTATTTTCAGATGAGTTTTTTCTGTTTTCTGCTTCCCTGAGGCATACATGAGTGTGGAAAATGTCAGTGAACTCCATACTGGTTACATGCAGAGTCTGATATTTGTGTTAGGTATCAGAGGTTTAATCTGTACATCCAGATTTTTTCAAAGTGGATTTGCAAATTAAGCAGGAAGCAATCTGGTCAAGCTGGAACTTCAGACCTTACAAAAATAATACCATTCTTCATAGCACACTATGCTGGTTAGAAAATCTGACTGAAAGTTGAACTGGTGCTTTGTCTCTAGAAGCTTTGCTGAAAGAACAACGTATAAAAATACTGATTTTTAGAGTCTGGGTAATGAAAAAACGAATACACATGCAGAATTCTCATGCAAAATCTGGGGAGAAGACAGTTATGTATTTAACTCATTGTATATGATTTAAATCATAGCAGTATGTCCTGTACAATTGAGGTAATCTTTTTCCAAAAGAAAATGCAGTTTCTTTCAGGCAGAAGCACCAGTTCATATTATTTTAACTATTACAAATCTAATTAATATGTCTTTATTTCTTTCTCGGGCCTTCTGATGTCTATTCTTCAATTCTCTCATCTCTGATCTTCAACCTTTGACCTCACCTGCCTGATCAGATGGTGTTTCCTAAAATCAATCATGGGTTTCTCTCTGCTGATCAGCAGCTCATTAAACGCCGCCTCATTAAGGTAGTGCTTCATCTCACTGGAGTCTGGTTCTTCTTTACATTCAGTTTACTCTTTGCTGTACCTTTTTGTCAGATGCCTTCTTATAGCAGGTTACTCCCTTGAAAATGCTTTGAAATGAGTTAACAGTTAAAAGGCTATGGGTGGCTTGGCTAAGTGATCCACGTTTGAGATGCCAGCAGCTTTTCCCAGCGGTTTGCAGTGATGTGCTGGAAATAACTAAAACACCATTTTGGGGTGTCTTTTCTTTTTTAGAGGGGAAGGTAATATGTTTTGACAACTCTCTTGAAAATTGACTTTTACAAATTAATAGCTAAAACTGAAGAGAGTTAGCTAATTGTCACTATAAAACAGCCTCCCAAAACAGATGG
The DNA here is from genome assembly GCA_013398275.1 of Promerops cafer. Classification (NCBI taxonomy): domain Eukaryota; kingdom Metazoa; phylum Chordata; class Aves; order Passeriformes; family Nectariniidae; genus Promerops; species Promerops cafer. The sequence continues at coordinate 1,070,213 of VZSE01007790.1, read as the reverse complement.
AAAATTATGTACAACTTCATGAAGAAGCAGTTATTTTCCATGCTCAATTTTGAAATCTATCCATGTATCATTCATGTGCTTGGAAAATTGCTGTGCAAATCTGTATATTCTCAGATGCCACTTTTCTTTTTCACCTCAGCTTTGTTATGATTATGCAAATCATGAAGCAAACAGATGCTTATCGAAAACAGTCACTTGCTCTGAAGAACTAGATGGGTAAAATGTTTCAAGGCCATCCCAAATTCTGGAATATGCGCTGTGGTAAAACAAGCAGTTTAGAATCTAAACCTTCTGTTCTATGGCTGATTGCACCAGACAGATACAAACTTTTGGTCTTCAAGGCACAGTGCTGTTTCTGCCATAAGCAGTGAAGAAGCCACTGTCCAGTTCATGGCAGCTTCTTCCAGCCTGTCTTGCACTCTTTATGGGTGAATTGATGTGTTTTTATGTGGTTGATGCCTCTAAAGCAAATTTTTGATGAGTTTTTTACTGGTTTAGGGGGACCAAGGACAAGCTGGACCCCCTGGACCTCCAGGGCCACCAGGACCCAGAGGTCCCCCAGGAGATACTGGCAAAGATGGTCCTCGTGGGATGCCTGGCTTAACGGTGAGTCACTCTGTTGGTGCTTTGGTGTGCACATTTCTCTCAGGTGTTATGCCAGCGTAGTGTCAAAGACATTTTCTGAGGTAAGACTGGCAAGTAAGACGTGTGGAAGCTGAACCACAGGCAGGTTTCAAGGTGTACCCGAAGTCCCACACACACAGAACAAGTGTTTAGCAGGGCCAGAAGTTACACCAAGGTTCCTTGCCTCCCACCCCTGGCAGTTTCCCTACACTTTCTAAGGTTTCTCAGTCACACACTGATGTTTAATAGCTGTGTGAGGAGAGTCTGGCCCTTTCCACGAGTAATAAATGTTTCTATTCAAACTTCAAGATAAAACTGAATTTGAGGCCTCGTAGCATGGGTGTGCTTGACTTCTCACTTCTTACTGGTTTAACCTCAAAAGTCATGGAATAAAATAATAAACTGCTAAAGCTGCCCAAGGTATGATGAAGTTTGGAGTTAGATTCTGCCATCTTTAAACAAGAAGAACAGTACCATTTTCTTTGGCTCAGCCCCCATACTTCATTAGGACAAGCAGCAGAATCCAGTATATTGTGTAGTGTTTGTTTTTAGGCTCAGGATGAATCCCACACTTTTTAAACAGATGCATAAACACATGACTTTTTAGAAAAGTATGTGTTTGATTTTAGTTTTATATTTTGTGGCCTCCTTAATTTTTATTCCTTTGAAAGAAGTATCTCCCTTTTCACCATGAGTGCCACTGTGTTATCAGTGTGGAAATGGAATCACAGACAGGAGAGAGACATGAAAAATGGCACATGTACAGATGCACACACACATTCACATCCATGAAAAGTGAAGACTGTGGCCAAGAAGACACATGGGGAACCAGCAAGGTGAGGACCAGCACTGGAAGCAGAAACAGGTTTCTTGAAGAAAAAGCATTGCTTGTTACATGAGGCCAGGACAGCATACATATTTCCTGCAGGGCCTTTTTAGCTAAAACCAAGAGAGAAAATACCAACACTCCTGTTCTAACTCTATTCAGGTATTAACTGTCTAAATGTAATATAGCATGATAATAGTAAAATGTTTCTAAAATTTCCTCTGAAAATCCAGCAAAGCTGGCTAGTTGAGACATCTAGGACTCCAGAGCTGCTGCTGCTGTTGTTGTTTTGGCTTGGTTTTTTCACCACTCCTGCCCTCATAAGTTCTAGCTCAAGGTTATGAAATGACATTAGAAGTCTGTAGCTCTCATGATGCTTTACTTTGGCAACCTTCTCATTTCTTGTTAGTCCTGTGGCACGTCAGGCTCTGGGTCTCTTCTGGGTCTCCCTTGTGTTCTTTTATTGCGGTTAAATGGACTGTGGTCAGCAGAGTCGGTGCTGGTTTGATCTAGTAAGAGCAAGACGGAAACCATAATCCATTTCTGATGGCAGTGATAGTGTTTTAATAATTTGCATATGCATATGGGACTGGCAGAATCAGCTGGCCTTGCTAAGTGCAGTGTGACTACGTGTTGCTTTGTGCTTTTTAGCAAAGGGATCATTATTCTTTCTCATAACAGGAGAGTCATGCATTTTGTGCAATGAGGTTATTCCATTTTATAATAGTTCTGTAGTGGTTTTGACTTTAGATGGCAAGAGAGAGTTTCTTTTTATAGTTTTTAAGCTGTGGCTATCTTAAGCCCTATAACATTATTGAAAATCAGTTCATAATACTGCTTTAGAATCAGATACAAACAAGCACTCAGGTGGAAACCATCCAGTTTGCTGCCCCTCGCTACTGTTCTGTACCCTCAGGTTAGTGTTCTTGATCCTCAGAAGGCTTGTTCCTCCATGGCTGTGTGATACACAGCAAATAGGAGAGCTGTAAAGGGAAAACTTAGCTGAGAGGGAAGGACGGCTTTGTCTTTGAGGTAAAGACTTGTGTGGACCTTTGAGCTCGTGAGCTGAAAGCAGCAGCTGCAACTGTGCTAGGAGCTGGGGCGTTGCAGCATCACACAGCTATAGAAGGATGTCCTTAGAGTCACCAGTGACCATTAGGCAGACTTTGCCTCTTTTGCAGAGTGAGACAAAGCAGGGCTTCTCTTCCAGCCTGTCCTCAAGCAAGAAGGTTTAAAATGGCCACAGCTGTAAGATGGTGTTTTGGGACAGTGACTGGCCAGAAACGTGTGCCTCCATGGCTTCTTTCTCCCAGCTGTCCTTGGTGTGTTTGCAGATGCTGCGTGTTTGCTTCTGAGGGCAATGCATGCATACCCAGAGAAGCAGTTCTGATCCTTTTCAGTTGCCAGGAACAACGACATCAGAACAGTTCTCATCAATTTTATGACAGGCTTTCTTTTATGCCAAAGCTGCTAAAGAAGACCATGCAGCTGTGCTGATATGATAGTGCATGGACTGCCCTGTGCTCAGCTGGGTTTTCAAGGGAGTAAGGTGTAAACCAGACCACTAAAATGATAGGAGCTCTGGTTTTTTGGACGGGTATTTTTAGCCCGTATTGTATGACTGATATGTTTTACTGTCTTTACAGACAGATGTATGTGTTCTTGTGGGAAGAAAGGGGAGAAGATAGGTTCTGACTGTATGTAGAGTTGTGCCCACAGAAAGAGAATACTTTGGAGAAATGATGGGTTACCATTTTGAAAGCCAGTCCACGTATTTAACAGCTGAGTAATTATTTCATGGCTTCAAAATACCAATGTCCATGGTTTAATGGAACATGGTAATTGACAACAGTAAGTTATGCCTGCTGACTGAGGTGATGACACAGGCCAGTAATCTTGGAATATATAAACTGTGAGATACAGCACATATGTGAAAATAACCTTTCTTTGTGTCCTTTAGCACAGTGGAATGGAATATTATGTTTGGAACCAGGGGGCAGAGTCAGAACACCAATACTTAACTCTTGCCTTGAGAACTATACCATTACATGATGGTGAAGTAGTACTTCTTAAGATATCTGTGATTTGGACTAGCAGGTTAAAAAGCAAAAAAGTAATATGTTTAATGTGCAGTTAGCTGCTATACCTGTTTAAGAATGAAATTTTTAAGATACTTTATTACTAGATAGAAAACTGGATTTAAGATATGTTGCTGAAACTATTCACTCATTCTTTTATTCAAAGGGTGAGCCAGGAAAACCAGGAGAACAAGGACTGACAGTAAGTATCCTTCCAGTTTTCTAAGAAAGTGTAACATGACATATACCTTTTAAAATGGGAAATTCCAAAAAGCTTTATGGTTGTGTATTTCGTGACCTTCCTTTGTCACAGGCTATTTGAGGCCTTATTTGTGAAGGAAACACAAGAAAGAAAACATCCTCTGTTTAAATACAGTCACCTGTCACATAAGGCCAACTTCTTTAAACTTGGAGAAGCAGAAGAAAGTAAAACCAGCTAAGGGCACAGTAAAACGAAAAAGAACCAAACCACGGGTTCCCAGTTCCTGGCCCCCGCTTAACACTGTCTCTGAAGCTGAGCTGTTTCTACCTTGAGACCATTCAGCAGCACAGGAACCATCTGCATGTTTTATGGGCCAAAATACAAGCTGTCTCTGTGGCAAGAGCTCTGGACCTTTGTCTGACAGAACAGTGAAGAGACAGCGCTAAAACTCTCAGAAAGTTCTTCTGTTCTGAGGTTTCAGTTTTTTTCCTCCGTGTGTGTCAAATACTTCCCATTCATTTGGAATTAAATTGAAGCTCCACTGGTTGTAAATCAGCTTTAGCCACAGGTTAAGGCATCATAAGTTTCTGCCTGTCCCACATTCCCAAAATGGTGGAACATGCATTGCTTTTTCTCCCTTAAGATCTCTCTAAACATGGTCATTTTTATTTTTATGAGAGATGACAGATTGTAGCTCAGGGCGTGTGGTTGTGATTCCTGAGTGCTTCTGAGGAGGAAGATTACCAGTAATAATCAGCTCAACAATCAGTGCAGATATGATTGCTATCTGAATTTGTAAAGATTTAAACAGGTGCGATGATATTTTACCTTGACAAATTGCAAGATATTTTCAATTGACAAAATCCAGTATCTTTTGAAAGAAAAAAAAATGAAGATTCTGAGACTTGGAAGTGTCTGCTGTGATCAGGTAGTTAAAGCCCTGTACTTTTTCATTTTGCAGTAAAGGTTTATCAGTTTTAAAATCAAAGCCTCCCAAAGGTACTGTCTTGTGTTTTAGCATGCTTCTGGGCTCTTTTTTACTCTGCTCTTTGGGTTTCTGACCACCTGTGAAGAATAGATGCAATAGCTAGGAAGAGAGCTCTTTTGGTTTCTTTTCTTGTATTTGGAATATTCTCCAGTTTGACCTCTGGACAGAACTCACTCTGCAAAAGTGTCTTTTTATTCAAGACCAGATCTGCAGAGTCACAGAATCCCTGAGGGCTTTTAATCTATCACTTTTCAGTCCCCATGTTCAGAGCATTCCCACAGCTCTAACGTAACCATCTGTGGGTAGGAACCAAAAAACTGCTACTATTCTGTTTCTCTATATGCAGACGTGTTTAGATAGGAAAAAAAGGTGTTTAAAAATCAAATCAGCAAGCATGAATTTGAGAAAGATCCCAGATTACATGAATTTCCAACTCCAAATGTCTGCTTGAAAAGTCAGTCTGACAGCTTAAATGTTAGGTTATGTATATATAGATCAAGTAAAAAGCATCAGAGTATCAGGGAGGTAATTAGTTTCTTTTTATTCTTCTTGGTGGTTCTGACATACTCTTTATGCCAGTGCAAATTTGCAGACTTCTCTTCCCTATGGAAAATGTTACAATTATTCAGGGACTGTTCAGCCGTTTCTGACAACTTCCATCATGCATTTCCTGGATTTCCATATTGGAAATTCAGATACTGCTCCAGGAATAGCTGATTTCCCAACATGTATGTTATAACATTGCATTGCTAGAACAAATAGTATATGATGTGGTGAGGAGCACAGGCCTTTTCCTGCCTGAATTTCTTCTTGTGCATTTTTCACCTATTATCTTTTCAAAGTAAAGGAAAATGGAGATCTCTGCCCAGAGGAGCTTCTGTGTTATTTCTGCAGGAGTTCTTTTGTTTCACACCAAGAGTCTCCAGTGTGAGTTAGCTTCCTGCTTTTCTTCTCAATGAAACTGAAACTCGGAATTCAGTGAGTTCCACGAAGTCCTACCAGTCCTGGTCTCCCAGAAGTCCACATGTTGGAGTGTGCTGTGGTTTCCCACTTGCCCACCTGTCCAAGGCCCTTTCCATTAAGAAGCAAGTACTGTGGCATATATTCTGATTCTTCCTCCGAGATGGAGGCGGGATGCTGCCAAGAAGAGCACTAAATGCTGGGAGAGAATCCATGCAGTTTGGGTGACATGCTGAAGGTTGTGGAAGATGAAGGCTATTTATGGCCTATAGGGTCACACCCTCTGAGGCTTTAAATCCCATGGTCCTCTTCAAGTTAAGGATAGCAGCAAGCCTGACCTCTGGATTATAATAATGGGGACAGAACCATTTTTCTCTTTCAAAAGCATTTTTTACACCTGTATTTGGTAGCGTGCCTTGGTACTTCTAGATGAATGTACATGTTATTGATAGAGCTGTCAATTTTAGTACAAATCCGTGAACCAGCAATGGCATAGCTTGAAATTACTTAGTTTTCTATTTTCTCACAAAAGAAGGGGAATAAATCTCTTGAAGAGCACAAGATATGGCAACAGAAATAGGTAACAGTGTTTTCCAGCTTGTTCCTCAGGATGTACCACGAGCCTGTGACACATGCTGAGTAATGAATGACCTACTGTGTGAGTCAATACTTATAGGTAACCAGGGCAACCGTGAAGCCTCAGCTGAAATGCAGAGAGTAGATTTATTTCATCACCTCGCTAACAACACCGGGCAGCTGAGACACACAGAGACACAGCTCCATTAGGCTCAGGTTATCCCAGTGAAAAGAGACACGCAGGGATACAGGCTCCGTTAGGCTCAGTTCATCCTAGTGCACACCAGGGGTGAGGTGGGGCTGCTACTGGCCCCTGTATATCAAAGGTTTCCTGCAGGAGCAGTTTATCACAAGGCTGTGCTTCTGTGATCACTGCTTCTCCCAGCAGAAGGCTCAAGCATGTCTGTGTCAGTGTGTTATGTCCACACAGGAATTCTGCTTTTCAAAACAGGCAGAGGATGAACAACAGTAGACATAATAACTGGAGTTTCCCCACACCAAAATTCTTAGTGTTCTCAGCTGCAAGGTCACTTTGAGTGAAATTATTTCCTCCTTAACAAATCTTGTGGGTTTAACCCTTTCCTCCCAACACCTGCGACAATGTGTACCTTGATTTACAAAAAGTTGAAATTACTTTAATGCATTTGGAATTCTGGGAACATTCATGTTCTCCTTTCAGTGAAACAGGAAATCCAGTGACTCTAGTGAAAAGATGGCAGTTTGCTGCAACTGAGAATCTGCTGCCATGTTTTTCTCTATATTTAATGAACTTCTGTGTTAGTAAATAAAAAAGAAAATAATGTTTCAGGGTGATGCTGTGAGAGGGCAGTAATAACTTTTCTCCCTCTCAGGCAGGAGAGTTTTGCTTGGACCATGTACAGAGAATTACAGTGTTTGAGTTCTCTGACATGACTTCTGCTTTGGCTCAAGGGAGTTCATCTTCAAGACAAGGAATGGCCTTTCTTTTTCCCTATTTCCATTGTAAAAAATGTGTGGGTTAAGGCATGGTGGTGGGACAATTTAGGATGTGGGAGATTCAGTTGTTTCTTACAGGAGTCTCTCATTCTCTGTTAAAAATCATTCCAGGTTGTCTAAGTGCCAGCATGCTTCTTTTGCTCGTCTGTCCTTGCAGTTGAGGTGTTTGGGAGAACTCTTTGCAAGGGTTTTTTGACTCTGTATGTTGCTGTGTCAGGAAGAATATGTTTGCTCTTGAGCCAAGAAATTTCCGTTTCTTTTTAGGTGAGATGGAGGTTTAGGTTATAAAGATGTGACTGCATGCCCTTTTAATGTTTGAAGAGAGTGAAAGAATGACTAGTAGTTGAAATTTGTGTCTGGTTTCCATGACATTTGAAAGCCCTGCAGATGTACTTGCTTCAAGAGTTGAAGGTATCATTCCTCAGTGCAGAAAGGATTAAGAGAATTCAGGGGGAGGCCAAGCAGTGGGGTGACCAAAGGGATTAAGTTTTGAAATATTATGTGGAACTAGAAAAATGTATGCTACTCAAGAGAGAAGGCCAGTAGTTTCCGTAGCTTTTCAACCTTTTCAGTTAAAGTTGTGTCCTGATTCTCATAATTCATCCTGCTTTCTCTGCCATTTGTCTGCAATTCTTGGTGATAAGGACTCCTAAATACCATACAAGAGTTTTTCCAGTTTATTTTCTCATGTTCAGAGTGAATAATAGATGGATTTGTGATTATTTTCTAGCCAAGAGTCAGGATTTATGATTGCAGACTATTCATGAGAATTTAGTCAGTGATGGAAAATATTAAAGGCTGACACTGGCAGATGAACATGTTCAGATTCATAAACTACAGTGGGATAGAAGGTGTGCACGGGGTGGTTTTGTTCCTAATTTCCATGTGGGAGATTTTTTGGTGCTTTTATGTGTAAAGTATTTTAAACTAGTTCATATTAATAAAAATCTGAAATATTAAAATATGCTATGTTTGCAGCTCCTTTTTTCAAAAGTAAATTTAAGCATGTTTAGTGTACAACCACTTCTTGTCAGTGAAAGAAAACCTCACTGTATTACTTTCCTCCCCAAAATGGGCCTTAAGGACGGATAAGTAATTTTGCATATGTTTTACATGAACAGAACACTCCAGAATAACCAGAGAACTCAGGTAAAGGTGTCTCTTTGCAAAAGAAATCTATACTATGATGATTAACCCAAATGCAAAATCCCTCTGCTTTAAGATACATTGTTTTCCAAACTAGTCCTTTTGTGCTTATACAGACTTGCTGGGCATCTGTTCAAGAAAGTAAAACGTAATGTTATTGCTTTCACTGGTTATTCAGAAAAAGGAGGATGTTCTTCCAAAGGCTATAGCCATATTTGTGAAAGACGGTGGAAAAGTGTAGCCTTGCAGTTAAGTCTGCAGAATGTCACATCTTTAAAATGAATTAATACTACTTTTCATCTTAGGTTAAAATGAACTCTCAGAGACCAGGCAGAATTGTCTGGGAAGTTCTGCTGGTTTCAATCCAGCCATTCAGGCCAATGGTCAATGCCAGATTCTCAGCTGCTGTGAGTCTTCATAGCTCCTCTGGGAAGCTACTAATTGTGATTTTGTTTTCAATGGCCAGAGTTCTGTAGGTGCCTTCTTTGTTTTATTCTGGTAGCATGTTCATAGTAAATTTTATAAGGTGCTGTTCTTAAGCTGTTTAGCTGCAAAAGTTTATGAGAACTAGCAGATGAAATGGAAATTCTCAGCCTGTGCCTTTCACAGCAACTGTTCTTTTTGTTCACCAGTGCAGTTGCACTGGCCTTAACTTGCTGCAGATCTCAGGGAAAATAGTCAGGCATTTTGTAACCTCTGTACTTTGGTAGTGGCTGCCACAACAATAACTAAAAGAGTGAAGATAAGAAGCTCTTCTTGAGTATTAATTAGTAGTTGTTGCAGCACTTTTCATCAATTAAGGTAGACAGCATGGGAGGGGGTCACTCCTTTTTAAGAAGTTATAGGAGATTTTTCATCAACATTAATCTCTTTCCTTAACTGATCATTCTTATATCCAGGTGATGCATCAATATTACAGCATTGAACATTTCAATACTAGCATTCTAGAAACCGTAATCTTTATGAAACACTCCTCAACCATGCAGGTACATATTTTCAGAGTTTTACACAAAGGAAATGGGATCCAGACACAGGCTCCACTGAAATGCAGATGAATGCTTTGTATAAAACATGTGCTTTATCTTCATGTGTATTTGCTAGTTCTGGTTTCCATTTTTGTTTTTTTATGCCATTAGACTGGTAAGAAATTGATTTGTGGGAAAAAGGAAGGGATCATCCCCCTCTGCTTGGCAGTGGTGAGGCCACACCCAGAGTGCTGTGTCCAGTTCTGGGCCACTCACTACAGGAAGGACATTGAGGCACTGCCGAGTGTCCAGAGAGATGCAGTGGAGCTGCTGAAGGGTCTGGAGCACAGGTCCTGTGAGGAGCAGCTGAAGGAGCTGGGGATGTTTTGCCTGGAGAAAAGGAGGATCATTGGGGGACCTTCTTGTTGGCTATAGCTACCTGAAAGGAGGTTGCAGCCAAGTGGGGTTTGATCTCTTCTCCCAAGTAACAAGTGATAGGACAAGAGGAAAGTGCCTCAAGTTGCCTTAGTGCAGGTTTAGATTGGCTATTATGAAAAATTTCTTCATGGAAAGATTTGTCAAGCATTGGACCAGGCTGCCCAGGGAAGTGGTTGAATCACCCCCCTGGAGTTATTTAGGAGTTGCATAATGTGGCAGTCAGGGACATGGCTTTGTGGTGGACTCAGCAGTGTTAGGTTAACAGCTGGGCTCAATGATCTTGAATGTATTTTCTAATCTAAACAGTTCCATTATTTTGTTTTAAGTGTTTAATGATTCTTACAGGCAGCAAAGGGAAAATATCTGTTCTCAGGAGCAGTCCTGGAACTTCTTTTGTTTCGTAGAAATATAGACACAATACTTGCCAGAGGTCTTCTGGTTACAAAGAGCTTTTACTTTCATAGAAGGTATGGAAGTAAAAAAGATTTCTTCTGGTTGTTTTGTTGCTCTTTGGTTGTGTTTTTTGGGGTTTTTGGTTGCAAGGCTTTGGAATAAGAGAGTTTTTGTGTGACAGCATATTGCACCATTGTGACCTATTTTGATGTATAACTTACCCAGAATACAAAAACATTCACGTTTTCATTGTTTTTGTTAGGCATTTTCATTTGGTGTTTGTGCTCATTGTCCATGAGCTCTGACACCTTGTAAAACAAATAATTATTCCTGCCCCAGACCTGCAAATTGAAAATGCCCCAACTTTTTAATTCATAAATTTCTTCAAACATTAAGCAACTGAGTCCCTAGAAATTGAATTCAAAATACCTTGAGAGGGTTGCTAATGTATCATACCCTGAATTACTCTCTCTCTCTTTGAAACTGCAGCTTTAACCTTTACAGGGCAGAATTTTCTTATTTTGCAGCTTGCTAAAACACAGGGAACATATGAAGCATAAAAGGAAAATATAATTGTAACATTAGAAAGGAGGTGTAGTAAGAATGCTGGACCCCAAACTTTGTTTTAACTACACTTAGGTAAATCTTTTCAGTTTGGTTTGAGTTTGGGGCCAGGGCAGGGGGGAGTTGGGGATTTTGTTTGCTTGTTTGTAGGGCTTTTTGTTAGTTTTTGGTGTGTTTTGTTTTGTGGGGGTTTTTTTTTGTTTGTTTGTTTTAATTTATTCTGAATAGTTACTTCTTAAGGAGAAACTGAAATGTCCGACTTGATTCAATCATTTCTATAATGCAAAGACTTGACATGCTACAATCTCTGGAGGTTTGGTTGATTTCCAGAAACAATGATTGAAGAATGGCACTTACAATGAAAATATTTTACCTTTTAAAAAACACAATTGCATAGAAGACTTCTGTACACATTTGTGTTTATCCTTAGCTACCCAGTTTTCCAAGTGTTTAGGTATTATCAATAATTCTCCTTCTCTAGAGAAACACAGAGGGCATTTGAATTTCTTCAGAGCAACACACCTTGTTTTTCCATCCTCCTACTGTGGAGTTACTCTAATGAGAACCTAGTTCAGTGAAGCCCTGCAGTAAGTTGTCACAGCTGCCTAGCTATTACTCAATTGGACATGATGGCAAAGGGCTCTTCTGAAATGTTCATGATGGCTGAAAGAGCAATAACTATTTTTTATTTTCATTATATTTAGTTACTTTCCTGTTCTGGGCAAGTCTTGCAACCAAAATTTTCAGCCTTCTCAATTGAAGTTCCTCTGTGAATATGTGTCAATTTGAGGAAAAGTGGCATAATCTTCAGAAAACACTGAGCAGTCACTTCATCTGAACAGTTTTCACAAACTTTCTTTGGAATTTTTGAAGCCTAAATGCTCTTTATTAAATGATCTTTTTGACATCAATTGCCAGTGGTTTAGGAGTTGATTCTAAGCATCCCTTTGTGGAAACTCTGGCAGCTTTCAATGATGCAGGCAAAAGACAAATATTTACTATGAACATAATCTGCATAGACTGTTATGGAGTGATTTTTTGATCAATGACAGATATCATATATATGTAGGTGGGGACCTGTGGCAGCAGCTCTGCACTGGCTGCCAGGACCCAGGGGCAGAATATCTGTCCAGAGGGAAGCTTAGCTGAGCCTGCATTTGCAAAGCATCCCTTTGGTTGTGCTGGAGCAAACAGCAGGGCTAGGATATTGCTGCAGCTGTTAGGGAACACAGAACAGCTGAAGAAAAGCAGAGAAAAACATCAAAACAAAGCATCCTGAGGAATTGGTTGGGAATGGTCACATACTTCTTGCCTTCTGCTTCTGTCTCATGATCTACATACAGATTTTGATTGCTGGTCTTACTGTCCATTCATTGAGTGGGTACCACAGAATGCTTCCCCAGTTCAGTAGAATGATACAGGGGAAAAATCCACATGTTCATATGGAATTTTCTACATAGATTCTTCTAAAAGCTGTCATTTATACCTCTGTAAATAAGCTAAAGCCTTATTGGTTTGGGGTTGCTTTTTTTGTGTGTGATTTTTTTTTTTGGTTGGTTGGTTTGGTTTTTTGTTTTAGTTTTTAATTTTTTTTTTATTTTCCTCTTTCATATTTTTTTTTCTTTCTACCAGATTTTATTTACTTGCTTATTTCTATCTCTGCAGTGCCATTCTGTGCCTTGATCAGAGATTTTAGTTAATTCTAGAAAAATAAGCACAATTCTGAGGCATTCTACAAGCTTTTTGTTTTGTTTTTTAGAAGAAGTTTTCTGTTAGTAACCTAATTTCACATTTTCTTGTAAAATGGCTCCTGGCTTATGTGGGGGAGGGACGAGAGCTGTCAGTGAATGAGCTGTTAAGTTTCCAATGGCTTTGAGCTTCTTTCCCAAGGATAGGGAGCAGTGCTTTAAAGAAAAATTGTTTCTATTCAGGTGTGTTTTGCAGTCAGCACATTCTAAGGATAAGAAAGACTTGTTATCCTGTGTAAATTGTGAAATGTATCAATTTAGCTAAGCTTTTGTTTGAAATTGTTTTTTTGAGTCAATACCATACGATTTCTGAAGGTAGCTGTACTGTTGAGGACTGTTCTTGTCATCAAGTGGCTCAGTGGATGTGAAACACCAGGGCTACTTCCAGTCTGAGTAAAGGCTTAAGTGCCAGAAATGGAAAACTTCTAATTGCGTAAGATATTTATTGGTAAGTGTCTGCTGCTTCTTTTCTCTGAATTAAGGTCATCATTTTAAGGTCACCATAAAAGCAAGACTATGCTACTATGTAAATATTTTCATATTCAGTAACTCATCTGGAGAAGCTGCATTGATGTCAGGGATGAGGAGGAAATTCTGGGAAAAAAATATTTTCTGCAATGTCTTGAATTATATCCATCCCACAGGCTGACAGCTGCAAGCACCAGGCAGAAAGTCCTCAACAGAGAGTACATTTAACAGGTTGCTTTGGGGGCTAATATTAGTAAGTGAATTATCATTTTACCTTCATACAGTAGTATTGTATTAAGGGCTCCCAAATGGTAATTTAATATAGCTGAAGGTCTTTAGAAGGTTTTAATAGCTTCTTAAGTGGCTAGAAACTGATATATCCATCCCTGGGACATAAAAATAGCTGTTATGAACTATGAAGGGAGTCTTCAGTTGTTCTGTATTCACTTTGGCCTACTGATGGAGGGATTTTTCCCAAGACCTGAAATAACCCTGAAATGTAGCAGGTTAGTTTGCAGCAGGTCAACAGGCAACTGATGGCCAGGATGTAGACATTTGGAGCCTATTTTGATAACACTGCTGTAGGGGAAGCACTAGTTTGAGCATTAATTTCTTGGCATTTTTAAAATGCTAGACACACTTGCGTCTTTCTCACAGAAGAAGGATGGTGTCAGGCACTCGAAGAAAGGGAAAAACACTGTCTGTAGACTTGTTATATTTGTGGTTCCTTATGCAGCAGATCACTCACTGTCAGGCACATACTGAAAAGAAGACTTGATTGAAACAGCAGATTTTGTGAAACACTGTGTGCTGGGGACATTTTTCTCCATCTGTAAAAGCAGGTGCTCACTATAGTCATTGCTCTGATCATCACCGGTGCTGAGTGCTTAGGTACTTCTTCTTTCTTTTGAAGGCAAGGGACTAAAGGTGGATTTCCTTTATCAGAATCTGTCTCTGCAGTCTAAAGAAGATGCTTGCAATACTTTTTGTCTGTTAAAACAATCAGGAAAAAGTTTCAAGGAGCAGCATTGATCTATGCTTTTGCAAGGTCTGATGCCAAACCCGAGACATACCAATCCACATTTAAAACCACAAGGCTTTCATCCACATCAGTGGATGCAGCACTCAGAATTACCACCAGTGGAGCTTTTCCTTTTTAGCAGTTTAAAGTTGCATCGGAGCAATGTTCCAACAAGCCCTGCATCTACCAACAGTGGAAGATTCTGCCTAACTTTAGACTAATTTAATAATAAAATCAGTGTCACATTTTGATGCAGAAATCCTTTTGTTTTCCTGAATAATTGCGGTTCTGGTATCAATCAGTTCTTTTATTCTTTCTCACATCAGAAGGATTTGGATTCTCCAGTTTTTTGTGTTGTGTTTTGCACCCTCATGGACTCTGAATTCACCTTGCTTGATACAGCACCAGCACCCACAGTTTGCACCAGTGCCCATAGCAGGAACCTGGGGACAAAAGTGCATAGAACTGTGGTGGAGGTGCTCTGGCTGTCACCAAAACAGACTGCCAAAGTGTCCAAGACATGGTTGGTTGATCTACTTTCTATCTGTTTCCCCTCTCCACTGTGGCCACCTGGGTCCTTCAGAGACACCAGATGAGAAATGGGGCCTCTTCATATCAACAAGACTTTGACTCCTGTATGACATTAAGAAAAGTTAAGCTTTCCTGAACTGAGATATCCGTTCCTGCCTTCTCAGGTCATGAGCACAAAATGGTGGTTCTTTGCTTCCCAAGAGCATTCTTAACGATTTCTGAAGTTAAAGATTTTTGTCTTCACTTGCAAATGATGGCGCACGTGACAAGTTGGGTATAACACAGCCATGTGTGCTGATACTTAGCGGGTGAGAAGATTCTGATGTTTATGATTCTCTCTATCTCAAAAATATTTGTTTGTGTAAACCTTGTTTTTATGCTGACAAGCTGATGTATTGCTGTGGACACTCAACTGGCTGTTAGCTGATATAAGAGAGAAAAAACCACAGTCATCTTAATGCTGGGAGATTTGTCAGTATTAGAAGAAACAGATGGCTTGGAAGGGAAAAGATTAGAAGGGGGAAAAGTTGAGTATTCTAGTTCGTAGTTAGATCAGTTCCAAAAGTGAAGAGAAAAGATTCATTGTGCATTTTGAGCATAAACTTTTACTTTTCTTTGGTTTATAAAACATCAGCTGGTTTCCATCCAGTATCAGAGTGCTTACACAATAAGACAGTCTTAATTAGTCATTTCAGTTTAAATTGGCTGGAGTTTTGATGTTAATTGAATTGTTTTCCCTTTGCAGGGACCTCAGGGGCCTCCAGGACAAAAGGTATAGTATAAACAACAATGCTGTGAAAGTGATTATTCCTCCTGTGCCAAATTGCAGGCAGAAAAGGTGAATGAAATAAGCTACTGTACACCGCATTGAATCAATTAGCTTAGGTTCTGAATTTTGTTTTTGCAAAATGGAGCCATATAATGTGAGACACAAGATTTCTCATTTCCCCCGTCATAAGAAGTTCAAGCAATGCAGAGCAGACTGTTTTCAATCTGTCTGCTTAACTCTCAGGTGAAAAGGTCACTATAATTTTCTCATTCATACACTGGTACGATTAGGAAACCAAAGCTAAAACGTTGTGAAAGGTGGGTAGATAAAGTTTCTGATTAAATGCATGTCTTTACTCAAGTAGATCAGTGCCATATGACTAAGGAATTGACCAGCAGAAACAAAGGACGTAGGTGTTGCTGATAAATAGTGCTTGGTTGGTGGTGTTCAGGTGGTCTGCCGGTGTCTTCCTGTTCCTTCGGTAACCTGAGACCTGACTTCCTGGGAATGCCTTCAGCGTTATTTGCACTCATTAAAGCCGACTGCCTCGGTTTGATTGAGTGAGTTTAGGATTTATGGAATTACGCCACTAAAACAGTCCTCAGAATATCAGCAGTAACAGCTAGTGAGTGGTACTTTTCCGGCATCTGACTCAGATACCACCAAGGTGAGTAATTTTCTAGCTGATTTCAGAAGATTGAAAAGTTGTATGAAAGATATTTAATAAAACAGCTATAATTTGCATAAAGGAAAAATAAAGAAGAGGCAGTAAGTAGTATTGATGTATGTGAGAAGGATGCCTGCTTTTCTTCTTCCGAGATATGTTCTTTAGAGTGAAGCATCTGTTAAAATGAAACTTTTTCAACAAAAGAAATAAAAACCTGTGATATGTAAAAACATAATCCCAAAGTATACAAATGGGTGGAATTTTGGCAGCTGTGGGCTGTATAGAGTTTTTTGGCAGGCTGAAGGAGAGGACTACCCTTTGTGTTTGGCAATGCAGGGATGTGGCTCATGTCTGAGTTGCCCTTACAAAGCTGTACCCTAAGAATTGTGGAGGAGGATATTTTGCATGTATGACATCAGTAAAACCCACGTGCTGATGAACGTCTGAATATCTGATAAACATTTACTTATCACAGTAGAATCAGCTTCATTTTACACTTTCTAACATCCTGTGTTTTGTAGGAAAAATAATCAGCTGCCACTGAGAGGAGGAACTGTTACACATAGTTTATTGAGGCTGATGGTTTAATGCCCTCCTGAGCTTTGCCTTCTAGTTTTCTGGAAAACTGATACAGAGATGTGAGAATGTTCACTCAGGCCCCTTTGCAGTAGCTTAAAGCCATGACCATGCATCCAGCAAAAAGAGACAACAAGGGTGCCAAAGTGGAAGCTTTGGGAGAAAGGGGAGAGCATTGTGAGTCATGGAGATACGCTGGGATGCGGTCTATTATTTCTTACTGATTCAAAGCTCTGTTACTAGCTCTTGGAGGGTTTTTGACACCCTCATGAGTTGCTTCCTTTTTCTGTTTCACAGGATTTCCCAACTCTATTAATTTACAAATGTCTGCATCCATTTTGGACGCATTTCCTTTGGGTGCTGGTGATAATTTTAGTGACACCTCTAACCAAAATAGAAGGGGAATTGCCATGCAGCAATTCTTTCAGTTCCCTTGCTGAGCAGCACCATCTTTATAAAATGAGAAGAGAATGCTGTACAAGCAGATACAGCTTTCCTCTTTCCTCATGCTTTGCGTTTTCACTGAACTTCCATAGCAAGTTGCACAAAGTCCTTCAAAAAAATTATCCATCACATAGAAACTTACAGTATGAGAGCTTTGTAAAAAAGATCCCTCCAATGTTATAAGTTGTTAATTTCATTTTCCTTCTTTATCCCTTGTGTTTGGCCTGTATTGACCTTTTAATTTTGATTGCACTAATGCAGTTTAAAAGTGTATCTGTAATTTGCACTGTCAGACTGAATCACTGCAGAGTGAGTGATCTTTGCCTTGAGATGGATTGGTGCTACAAGTTACTGAGCTTGAATGATCCCTCTAGAGCATTAATAGTTTTGTTCAGGTGCTATATTCGATTGCATGGGATCAGTCTCAAAACTAGTAGAGAGCATTAAATGGAATAGCATTTTAATTCTTACATTTCTTGTGAAGCATCCACAATATTACAAAACATGAGCTTGAAGCTTGTTTCAGGAAAAGGCCATACAGTCTTTAAAATGTTCAACATGAGAATATGTCTAATTAGTATAAAATCTCAACTGAAAGGAGAGCTCAGCTTGGATAAAAATGAGTTCTTGAAAAATTTATTGCAGCTCTAATAAGCAAACTTTCACCATTAGTTCTAAATACTGTATTATGAGATGAAAGGTTTCATGACCTGTTTAATTTGCTAAACGCTGGCGTCTGTTTCCCTCCAGGGTTCTGTCGGAGTGCCTGGTGTTCCAGGGAGAGATGGACAAGTGGTGAGTTCTCTGACTTTTTCAGCACTGCCATTATTTATGTAGTGGATTAAAGCAATTTTGAGCTTGTTCACATAAGCAATATGTAACCTTATATCCAGAGCTGTGGTTTCAGATTGGCTTCATGGAAAAGACCGTATAATGTGCTTCGTGCTCTGAAGTAATTTTTTTCTAATTTTACCTGAACAAGCAGCAAATGTAATTAGTTAAGCTGAAAGTCTGGTGTTCAGATTTGATGATGACTGATAGGTTGTAGAAAGAAATGCATATCAGTAGTGTGTTACTTGAGTCAGCATATTTACAAACAAAGGGTTTTTTACTTTTTGTTAACTCAGTCCCATGATGCACACACTTACGTTGATATTGGGTATTGATATGGTGCCAATACATTGTTAATACAACATATAAATAGAGAAATAAAAAGAGACGGAAATGCAGCTGGAGGATAATTTGAAATTGAATTTTGGGGATGAAAACACAAAGGAATAAATCAAAGAAATATTTTTAAACCAACCTAGAGGAAATGCTAATTTAGGCAAGTCACTGTCACAGTTCAGAACTGCCCTCCATAAGGAGAGGTCACAATAAAGCAGCAGGGCTGTATTACAGCATTGCTAAGGTTTTTTTGGCAAATCTGGGTGATGAAGTTTAAATAGTATACTTCCTTGACTGTGAAGAGTATTATCCATCTGTTGTTCTCACATGCCCTAGCATTCCTAGTGAACTTCAAAAGCACTGGCAAGGGATGCCAAAAGGAAAATGTATGACATATATGTTCACCAGGTTCAAGCAGCAGCAGATGGTAGTGTATAAGGGTTGTATTAGACAATCCTCTCTTCTGCTTCCCTCACCAAGAGCCCTAGGAATAAGTGTTAAGATGTTTCAAATAATTCACTTTTAATTCGTCTTTCCTGAAGAAAGAAAAAAAGATGTATTGTTTCTTATAGCATTATACATAGTATTAGACCTGTGTTTTGAGAATGGTTATAAGAAATAATGTAATAATAATTTGTTTCACTTTAGTGATAGTGATAGGAATTTATTTTTAAACTATTCAGAGTATTACGACTAATGTGAAACAACTAAATAAAAAATATTTAGAATTAACTGTATATATATACACATATATAAACATATATATAGTACCAGAATTTGTAAGAAAATAATATGAAACAAATTTGCATTAAATCCTCAGATTTTTTCCTTCCTGTTTTACAGCTGCATTCAATTGCAACTGGAATGGTAGACAGTGCTTACCAACTGAGACACTAATGCTGTACATAATTCAAGTAATTTTTGTGGCCTGACTGAAATGCCAGTGAAAATTTACTTTGCAGCATATATGTACGAATATGTAAGAAGACTGGATGGGGTCAAGTTCGAAACCACTTTGAATAGAATAGAACTGATGATTCTTATTTTATTCAAGAACTTTATTTTTAATAGTAATCATACAAACTCCAGCCAGAAGAATTCACTAAGATGAGCAGAAAATTTGATATTAACCAAATGTGTCAAATGTGTGATTAATGTGTCATTTTGGGAGACAGGGAATTTTTTTAAGCTCTATAGCAAGGTTGTTGCATGTCTATTTTTAGAAGACCACACAGACTTACCTGCTGTCATGTTTCAGGGGTCCTAAAAGAAATGTGTAATTGAACATTATGGAAAGATGCAAACACATCTTTAAATGTTGATCATTAATTTTAAATTGTGCTTTAAAAAAAAAACTCCAAAATTTTTAATTTATGGGTGTCTATTTATTTGATTTACTTCAACATTTATAAATCTATAACTTTGCAGACATTTTAAAAGTATTACCACTTTATTAAAGATGTCAGTGTGTTTTTATTGTAGCTGGACTGCTTTACTTTTGACCTTTAAGAAAAAAACTAAATTACTAAAGTGAAACATAGGTACCAGGACAAAAGCCACACAGGTAAAAATAAATTGCTGTTACATTCTTTAGTTTGATTTCTCAAGTGTTGGTCGATACTGACTAGAAACCACTTCCCTATGTGCAAAAAATACATTATTTTCATGTACTATTAGGGAGATGAAAGTTGAATGTTGCCGTCTCTTTTAATAAATAGATTTAAAAATTCTGTTAGCTTGGAGACACTGGTAGGAATGAAGTTTAAACTGAGTGTTAGTCTAAAGTTAGAAAGTATAATGCAGCCTAGCAATCCCATGTTAATGTTTGCTATCAAAAGGTCAGTTCTTCCAATTCTGTGAAAAAACAGATTCTCAGTGCAGTGCATCACACAAGATGTTGAATGAGGACCAGAGTGGTGATTTTAAGAGTTGGGCTGTGCTGTGAGCCAGCTGCTGGCACTTCTGGCTGTACTCATTCAGATTCATGGTGACTTGCAGAATAGTTGGTGGTGCGAGTCATCGCCGTTTTAGAAGTTACGTAGTTAAAGGACTTTACAAAAGCCTTACTGTCTTGGTTGCCTTTTGGTCAGTGAGCTCGCTCTGTCAAACAGCAGCATGTGCAGTGCACTGAGTTCCAAGTTAATATTTTTCCTTAGTTTAAAAGGCAGTGAGTGTTAAGCACATGCTTAAAATTAAGTGTGTGAATGCTTTTCTCATTTGGACAATGAAGTATTTTTCCAGCCGATGAATGTCAGCAGTGAATTAGCTTTGCTCTGTCCTCAAGCAGTTGAACAAAACAGAGTTAGGTCATCTCCATCATCTGCGTTCCTCTGTAATTTTCCTTCTTCTTTCTTTTCACCTCTTCTTTAATTGAAATACTGGGTTATGGGAGATGACTGACAAGTCTGACCAGTAAGTCTGGGAATGAGGTCATAAATTCTGAGTGCACTTAGGACAGTTTTCTAATCCCTTAACATATGAACCACTTCTCTTAGACAGTCTCTAGATATTAGAGTAAGTGTAATTTTACACAACCCACATGTTTTTGCAGGATTGTTAACTAGTAGATTTTCCTTGTATTCAGAGTAGCAGAATCACTGCCGTAAAACCTTCACACATTAGGCCAAAGCCAGTGAAACATTACAGGTAGTCTTGCAAGGACAGTTACAATCTTCATTTGTTCCTACATTTGAGAAACTACAGCAAGTTTACCTTGAGAACAGTAACTGGAAAGGAGCTGCTTAATAATACCTGCAGCTGGAGAGAGTGTTGTTTCTGGGATGGACTAAAACCTGCTGAGATAAGGAGTCTTTCTGAGTGCTCCTTTTCCTTTGCAGGCTGTTGGGCAATCCACAGGTTTCTTTCTATCACAATGCAATGGCAGATAAACTTCCCTTTCTCCATCCCTGGCAGAAGCTCCTCGGGCACTCAAAAAGTACAAAAAAGCATTAGTTCTGCATGGATCTAAGGATATCATATCCATACATTAATCATGTTGAAATGGCCCCAAAGGGCTTCTTGGAAAGTTCAACTTTTCTAGTATAGAGTATATATTCTGGTATTTGTTAAGTGGTGCTGATTTGATAAGGGCTGTCGGTGACTGCAGCGGCGACACAAGGAGAAAAGCAGAGATTCCTTAAGTTAAGATGGTATTTGGCCTGAAGGAACCCCGTTTCTGGAGTTTGTGCAAATAACTCTCTTTGTTATAGATAAGAGTTTGTCTGGAGTGCATCAACCTCTCTCTCTAAACTTCCATAAATCGCTTTTTCTTACATAGTAATTGATATTTTTTGGTGGGATTTTTTGTAAGGGTTTATTGAAAACAGAATGATTGGTCAGGCTAGAACCCTTCATTTCAAATTCTTTTGGTAGATTGGCAATAGCAATTTGATAAACCTCACAATAATTTTCCTTCATATCAATAGATTCAGAGTCTGGGTATGCACATTTCTTATTGCTTCCGTCATGCTTCTTGTTTCTCTAATTTACAAGTATTTCCTTATTATTGTGTACAGTGCTGTGTAGGAACACATTTTGAAGGTAGCAGTATCAAATTTCTTCAGCAAAATGAGGAAGGGTATGCATGCACTAAAATTTTTTCAAATAAAGGGACAAGCCATCATAAATGTAATTCACAAATTCTCAGACAGGTTTGCAGGCCAGCTGAGTCTTGTTGAAGAGCCTTTCCACTTAATTTCAATTGGTGAGTGGGCCAGGAGAGATTTCCAGTCCTTAAGCAAACAATTTTAAGTTACTTTTGAGGGGCGCAAAAAGCAAGTTGAAAGGAATTGAATTCAACGCTGGTTTGAAATGGAAATCTTAGTTACATATCTATAAAACCACTTTTTAACTCTGTCCTCATCTATGTATTTTAGAGTAGAATTAGACTGGATTAGGTTTGAGGCCTCTTGTGTTTCCTTATCCTTAAATTGGTGACATTCTAGTGACTGAAAAATATAGCAATACTGACAGCCTTTCTTTCAGGGTGAGGTGGATATCAGCCAGCTGGTGTAGACAGAGTTACGCATCTCACCAAAACAAAACCTATTTCAGAACTGCAGCCTCCAGGCTGTTTCTCTGTTACAAACAAGAAAAGCTGGGGCCTCCAGCCATGTTATTTTTAGCTGATTAATTCTGGATATGAAGGTGTATGCCTCAAGGGCAGAAAGCACTCCAGTAAGGAGGAGCATGCTCAACTCCTTTGATATGGACTCTGGTGGGTAATACGTTTTCAGACCTGTTCTGAAATCAATTTTATGAGTTCATATTGACAGATTTTTTTCTCATATTACCAGCAGAGCCCAAGAAATGCTCTATACACTTGAGTACTCACCAAATGCAGATTCACTTCAGTGTAAGCATTCAGACTGCTCCTACCACGAGAGTATCTGAGGAAACTACTACACCTGTTTATTGAGCAGGGTGCTGAAAGTTGTTCTTTGCCCAAATACAGGAAAGACAGTCTGTCAGTGTTAATTCAGTTATACAGTTAATACAGGCTCAAGAGCGTCAGGACTTGAACCAAGGTATTCTGCCATGAATCCAAAGGAATATCCTGCTTTTGTTTCAAATTATCTGAAACTCCTGAATTGAATAGCTGGGTTGAGTATATTCTTGACATGTTAGCATTTTCTTTGCCTTGGTAATTGATATCAGTTGGAAGAAAAAGCCAAACGCTTTTGCGACTCAGAGCATTTTGTTGAAGCCATTTCTAGAAATTATCAGAAGGTTTTGAATAAATAAAGGTGACTCCTTTGTAACTCATTCAGTCATGCCTCAAAATTGCAGTTTGCTGATTAGAACAGTGTTCTAATTAACTGCAGTAGTGACAGTAACTTAGATGGGAAAGTAACACTTCATTAGAGTGCTGCTATTTTTGAGGAACCAAAGTGCTTATCCTCCTATCAGGGCATTTGGAGTTAACATGTGGAACTGTCAATGGCAGCTCCCCATCTACAGGTTTCCTCCTGAAACATGGTAAATACTTTCCTGTTATTGACAGTAAACAAACATTACAACATACCTCTTTTAAAGTGAACTGTCAATATTCCAGCGATGGGGACTGCGATTTCTCTGTAGTGTATAAACAACGAAAAACCAATCCCACTGTGTCTGCAGCATACTTCTGTGTAAGTTATCATCAAATAAACTACTGGAACGTTTACAGGCCTGCTGAGTTAAGCTGATTGATTTTGGGTAAGTGAATGAGCAACAGAACATTTGCTGCAAATTTTTGTTTCCACCATTCTGAGACCATTTGTGAATTCAGCAAACTGAAAAAAGATTGGATTCTGGTGGTGAATAACTGGAGACTTCAATGTCTATAAGGGTTCTAGTGGCAGTGTCTTTTTCTTCAACAGACCTGAGGCTAGAGAATTATCTTCCTGTGTTGCATAGTTCTTACATGAAATTTGGGAAAAGGAAGTTTTTCTAGCTTTTTCCAGTAGTTTATCATCTATTTGTGTAGTTGGTCATGTCATGAAAACAGAACTCTTCTTTTGGGGTTGGTCAAGTTACACAAGACAAGATAAAAATAACTTCATATGAAAAAGAAGTCAAGGGTTACCTGAACAGTATTTCTAATGCAATATTTGCATGCTTACCAATGTGGGGCATGACGTTTGTGCATCTGGTAGTTTTGTTGCTGCTTTGGTACAGCAGGACCTTGATGGACAGGATGTTCAGATAAGATGGTGCTGGTACCACAGCATCCCACAGAGCTCTTGCTCTGTCCATCATGGTGTCAGTTAAGCTGCACGTTGCTGAGGTGGAGTTTGGAAATCATAGCCCATCTCAGTGCCAGGAGGGAGAATTTTATTTTTATTTTGGTGTATCATGGTAGCTCCACACAATGTTCATTGCACGGGACAGCTTCTGCAGTGTGGTTTAGCTGAGAGTAAGAATGCAGAAGGGCAGAAAGGGCAAGTAACAGTTCCTTTAAATTGAGAACCAAGACACTTCACACCTCACTACAGCATCTTCCCCACTATCCATCCCTTTTAGGGGAAAGTTCCAAGGGGATGCTCTGAGGGTACCTTCACACAATTTCTCTGGGTCTTACATCTTTTTCTTGTGTGAGGGTGCAGTTTAGCTCTCATTAATTCTCTAACTGGGATCACGGGTTGTGTTTTGTAGACACTAGAAAGTTTGAGAACAATTGCCATCACTCTGTTACTGAGTGATAATTTCCCAGGAGTTCATGACTGGAGAAAGACGAGCTGTAAGCTAAAGTTAGATGTACTATAGAAAAAATTACTCTTTAAGTGGGAAAAACCACTAAGGCCACTCTTGGAGTACTGTGTCCAGTTCTGGGCTCCTCACTACAAGAAATACGTGAACATACTGGGTAGAATCCAAGTAAGGGCCTCAAAGATGATCTCCAGAGGTGCCTTCTAAGTTCAAGCATTGTATGAAAGAAAAAATAAATAAAAATATGCTGCCTTGATTTGAAAGCTAGCCGATGTGCAGAAGACAGTTGTTTCTGCAACCTAACACCTTTGCTGTCAATGCTATTAAAGAGAGACTACAACAGCAGTCAGGAAAGACATTAGCCGTGGCCTGGTGCATGTAAAAAACATGTGACATTGAGGATTTAGCTTTATAGCTTCTTTCATTCTATCAGGTTGAAAAGCAGTCGGATCTAAATTGTTGCATTGGATGACATTGTTGAATGTCTGGTGTTTCCTTGCATGCATCACTCTTTCAATAGCAGTGTCATCATCTTCAGCCTCTTAAAGGTCAGCTGTACTTTTTGTTTATCTCCAAAACACTAACCTGTGGGGCTGAAGTGTAGTTATACAGCATTTCACACCCCAGTTTTACTCTTACAGCATTTTGCACTCTGGTTTTAATACATGCTTTTAGTAATAAATAGATAAATAAATGAAAGTAACTAAATGGAAGAAAACTAACTATGCTTCCTAACAGAAATATTTTAAATTATTTTCATGCCAAGAATCAAAATCATTTTTTGGGACCAACATGGCTAAAATGACACAGTATTTGAGTAGGAAAGAGCTATCAATCTACTCATCTTTGAAAGTTAACAGCTCTTTGCTTCATAACTACTTTGAGAGGAGCAATTTTTTGGTTTGTTTTGTGGTTTGGTTTTCTTGTTTATTTGGGGGGTTTATGTTAAGGTTCACTGGAATTGTAGAAATATCTGCACATAAAGCCAGACTGCCATGCCTACAAGAAATGCAGAGTGAGAGAGGGAGGCTCCCTGGCACAAAGCTTGTTTAGCTGTGCACTGGGAGTGTTCATCAGGGCTAGGACATAGAGCAGCTTATGGGCTGTACATTTTCACTTCACCTTATTACTCCCTGATTCTTTGTACAGACAAAAAACAGAGGTCTAATGTAGAGAAAGGAATATTTTCCCTGTTCTTCTGAACATTAGAAGCAGAACAATAATCACTTCAAAAACATAAAGGCACAAGGTCATTTCTGTGTTATCCTTCTAGGTTTGACTTCAGTCTTTGCCATTCCCAGAGCTAGTTTCTGCACTTCAAATATCTCTGCCTCATATTTTCAGTACTATAAGTGTAGTGATGAGCATAGCAGAGTTGCATATAGGTCAGAAATGCAATTGCTGGTATGAATGGAGATTTACTATGATTAGGTGACAGGCTGAGGTTTTCACTTTTCTCCAAATAATTTTTTTTTTCTTTTTTCTATCTTTGTGGTCTCCTTTTTGTCACAGCAGTAGCCCTCTGCATCCCTAGCACTGATATGTAAACTGGGAGGAAAGTGCAAGCTTGGAGCTTCAACCTTTTGATTAGAGATTTAAAGCCCCTGAAAGCATCAGCCGGCAGCAGCTGTTTGAAAACCAAGGGGACAGAAACAAGCGTGTTTGGGGTGTGGGGATGAGGAGAAACAAGTGTATATTCATGGGTCCCTTCTGCTTCGTTTTGTCAACTGGCAATTTTCCTCAAGAGCCTTTAGGTCAATCCATTAGGACACTCACACCTAATCTCCAACAGCTCCAAATCCTGACCACTCATGTATCAAAAATGCCTGTGCCACTTTATCAGCCTCACAGCTACTGTGGGACAAAGGGGCCTTGAGAAAGGGCTGACACAAGTGACTATTTAATTCCCTGAGGGCTTAATGGTAACCAATATTTTTTGCTCTGGCTTGGAAAATGCCTCACTGGAGTTTTGCTAGAACTTCCATTATTTTGGTTTGTTTTTTGAAACAGTCCAACTCTTGATGAAATTAAAATGTAATTAATGATTCCGTTACCTAATTTAGAAATATAATAGAACTTGCTTTCATGGACAATCAGAGTTAATAAATACATCTATGATTAAATCTGCCTGCAGAAGTAAGAAAGAGATAAGTTCTTAATAGGAGGCTTTTATGGAGTACTAGAAAATACATCTTGTGTTTGGAAAAGCCTTTATCTTAATGCCTCTGTAACTTTTGAGTAGAGCATTGGTTCATCACGTGTACTAAATTTGAACACTGTGTGAAAATTGTTCACTGAGTTTCTGATGCAAATTACTGTTTCAAATTTGATTGCTATGTTAGCTATTGTATTTAACTTTTCCACATTTTATACTCTTAAATAGCAAAGGGCTTTTAGAAGGATCTAGTTGCAGGCTTTTAAAAGTCTTTCTGTGGCTGTTATTTTAATGTGCTTTGCCACATTAGAAGTATGATGCAGTTCTCTGTGTGAGGGTTATCAAAGGTATTTCTTGTGAAGCTGAGATATACATCTGCAGAAACTTTTGCATAATAAGGCATAAGCTCTAGTTGTTTTACAATAAAGTCTAACCATTGCGTTATCACTTTATCTAAAATGAATATCTGTGGTTTTCCCATAAATGTGGTATGTAAACACTAAGAAATACCTTTTAGAGGGGTTTTTTTGTTTGTCTTGGGTTTTTTTGTTTGCTTCTTTTCTTTATTTTTAAAATTGAAGATGGGAAAGAAGGTTGAAAATAAGTGTTATTTGCTGGTTGACTTATGAAAATCATTTATGACTCCTTAAACTCTAGGCAAATAATATACTACCCATTAAACATACCCAAAATTTGGAACATTGATGTAATGCTGACAGTCTTTAAATATTTTAAACCACTTTTCAGCCATTGGTATAAGAGTATAAAAAATGGATAAGCAAAGTATATTTAAAAAATTGTAAAGCTCTCTGTTTTTCCAAATTCTTCCATTTCTGAAACAGGCCCTTCTCATTTTTTTTTTATTATCTGTCTTCCGTCTGAGACCAGAAGCACAAATGTCAAAATAAATTAAGCCTTTCTTGCAGGATTTCTAAGTTGTAGAGAAGAGGAAAGCATTGGCAGTCTTTCTGGGAAGACTGTGCTTTTAAGATTAATTGGACAGATTTTAAGAATCAGGAGTCACAGATCCCCTTTCTGTTCAGTGTGACATCTGTTCCACCTTCTTCAGGAGAATAATTTCTTACCTTACATGGGTTAGAGTTAATCCGCCCTAACTGTCGAAATAAGTCATTTTAGTGCCCAGCTGTGGAGTACGTTTGCAGAGTCTTTTAAAATTTTGTTTGTCATTACTTACCCATTATGAGAAGGTTCATACATTTCATCATGTCTTTCTTAACTTCATCTTTTTGTTTCTTTGCCTTTAGGGTGAACCTGGTTTGCCTGGCATAGCAGGAGAGAAGGGAGAAGCAGGGCTCAAGGTCAGTATTAAAAATGAATTAAAAACAGAAGCACAGAGTATATGTGAGTGCATATGTAGATGACAGTTGTGCTTTCCAACTTGGGTTTGTTTTCTGACCGGCTTTTAATGATCTGCTCCCTCCAGTGATCAGTGTTCTAAGAGGCTTTACACATCTCACCATAAAGAAGCATATTCTTCTGCTGTGCATGTGTAATTCCAGTCCGTGGCACTGACGCATAGACATCCACTGCCAGCTGAATGCAATATGCCTGCGAGTGTTTGGGAATCTGGGGACCTTTTCAGAAAGGCTTTGTTTATGCCCCTTACAATGTGTTTCAGGCTTCTCTTCAAGAACTGCTGCGGTCAGTTCCTTGACAAATGTCAGGGTGAAGTCTTGAGGGCTGATCCTGCTATTATGGAAGTTAGCAACAAGCCTCATTAGGAGCATGTCTCAGCCTGTATTTGTTACATCAGAATGACTCTTAGCACTTTATTGTTATATAGTTGGTTCTGCTGTTTTGATATTGAACCAAGTGAAATAGAACATAAAGGTTATGATAACTTCATTTAACAGAAAACCTGACATGTCCAAGAAGATGGGATCTGCGGGCCGCTTGGAGGGGGTAATGCTAAATTCTAATCCCATCAGCTGCGAGTGAGCGTCTCTGGTGCACATGTGCTCCTCAGCTGATTGTGTGCATCCTGCTGCTGCTGACAGACATGTGAGGCAGCCTCTTTACGTTTACTGACTGGCTGCTTGTCCATCAGGAATGAAAACAAACCATTTGGGAGCATGACCCATTCTTACTTTGTATACAGAAGAAGCCAAATTATGGCAGTTGATGCTTAATTCGTATTCACAGCTGTAGTCCCTGAGTTGCCTAGCGACTGACAGCCACCAGAAGGGGCAAAGATGAGCCAGTGTGCAGCTCTGAGCCAGAAATGCAGAGATGAGTTGTCAGGGTCAGGCTGCTGTGCAAAAGTGCTTTTGCAGTTTCTCAAGCACGTTTTAATTTTGGAAAAGTAATGGCTATAAGCTATCTTTTTGTTACAAAGAATATAAAGAGCACTGAAGGCTCTTTACTCTGGAACAGTTATGAATTAGTTCAAGACACTTAAGACATTTCCTCTCTCTTGAGTAACCTTCTGAGCCATTGACAGAATCATAAGATTTTTCCTTCACATTCAGACTTTTTGTTTCCTTTGTTTGTTCCCAAAACAAGGAGAAACACACATAGGAGCCACCTAGGTCCCTGCAGGCTGCTTTTCAAAGACGTGCCTGTTTGTCAGGGTCTAGGACAAAATAGAGAGAGGGGTCTTCACATGGAAACCATTGAAGATTTAAAAAAAAAAAGTGGAAGTTGTATTGTCCATTGAGATCTATTAAATTTACATGTTTTATTGTTCATTGGAGATTTTCTTGTTGTATTGCATCATCTGAGACATTGTCAACAGTAGTGACATAATTATTAGTAATGGTAGTAATACTAACATTAGTAATAACTAATGATAGTAAGGCTAACACTTCAATTTTTGCCTTAGTAACTTACAACTTCTTTGTTCCAATTATTTTCCTTAGGGTGACCCTGGAGAAAGAGGAGAAAAGGTGAGATGTTTCACTTCCTTTGTTGTGGTTCTGTTTTGGGTAACTTGCTTGGAGAATTGCCAGTGCACTGATCCCAAGTTTAAAAATAAAAAACCACAGCTATTACCTAGAACTTGAGTGGCACTGTGCAGCCTTTCCAAGGGTCAGATAATACCTGCTAATGGAAGTTATTGATCTGTGATTACTGCAGTGGGATTAGCCACAGAGTGCAGTGATTGTGTGTTAAAGGCTGCACAGCTGAGCAATCAGGCAACTAATCCTCACTATGGTGAGTCTCAGAAAATGATGAGCCTGTCTGAATAAATTAGAGGTCCACACATTTCTCATAACTTAGTTTTGATACTCTGACACCTGTGTGGAATAAAAAATTAGGTAACAGAATGATAAAACTGCATAGATTCGAAGTGATACCTGGATAACAAGCTCTCCACATACTAAAAACAAAAATTGGAATGCTCCATTTGTGTTTGGGTCAGTTTAAGTAAGAGCAAGGGAGTCTGCCCCCATGATCTTCAGCGATGCTGTCTGGAGAGGCACCAGCAGCACAAGTGGCACGCTGATGGTGCTCTTACTTGCAGTGAATAAGCAAGAAATTGCTTCTCTGAAGCAAGACAAGGGAGTGGAACAAGCTCCATGCTGCAAAAGAGGAGTATAATTCTGCTCTTCCAAGCATAGTGGCTTCTAGGAGCACTGTGAGTTTAGAGCTGAGCTGCCTCATCTGCTCACAGGGGCAGTTTGAGAAATAGCATAAGCCTTATTCTGAGCAGGAATCCATGCACAGCCTCATTTTCTGCAAGTATACTGAGCTTATGTTTAAAAAGTAAGTTGTTTGTACTGAGATGCAATTTGCTCTTGAGAAATGTTTACCTGTGTCTTTGCAGCTCCAACTGAGTTTCACTTCCAGATCCATGTAAATCTGTGTAATAGCAGCTTGGAAGCATGCTCTGCCAAGGCAATTCATTTCACATTTTCAAAAGCACACCATAAAAATGATCTAGGGAAATCTTGGAAGTCTGTACCCCACATGCGGAACAATGCAGTCATGAAATATGCATCATTAAATAATTTCTTCTGTTAAAATGATATTTTTAAAGTACTTCAGTAATCCCTAGTTTGTTTTCAGACATAAAAGGAATAACAATGCATTTTATTATGTAGTGAATTTTTGTTACTTAAAACCATTCTATTTTTCCATAATTATCCTTTGTCTCTTTCTAAAAAGTGTTGTTACAGTTCCCCTCAATATGCTTTATCATGTCAAATGAACTTGGGATGACATTCCTTGCTGTTACTCTTCCATGTTTCATGTATGTTTCCTTAGTTAAAGTGCTGATAGATTGTTAGCTAGTTCCCGTTGTATCAGTGATGGTGATGTGCAAATTGCTAAGTCCTCTGTGAATGGAATTTCACATGAAGGTTTTCAGAACAACATGACAGATACTGAATAATATTATTTGAATAGTACTACGGTTATCTTACCAAGGGCAGGAATGTGTTTTTAGTCTACTTAGGCTCTGTTTTTATCAATATTTTTTGCATTTTAAATACTTCTTGCACTTTACATGAACCTCAAGTCCCACAGAAATTCTTAGCCTGTATTCTTAACATAAAACAACATGTAACATATTTAATGTAGTCTGGCCTTCTTATATGGTTATGTGACTAGGTAGAAATTAGGTCTTTTTATAGATAAATATTGTGAAATTTTTATTTAAAAAATTTTGGGCATTTTTTGAGCAGAAAATGTCTACTCAGCCATGAAAAGGTGTCACCTGAACATCACTTTTTTAACAAAAACAGTGCATAGAATTTATGTAGAGATAAAGTCATTTGGTAGTTCCTTGGAGGAGTGACATTTAGTGAGTTTCTTTTTAGTTTGTGATCCATGAAGAACTTCAGAGACTCAGTCTCTGACTTTCTCAGACTCCAGAGAGTACATGCTATAAATTACTTGAGAATCCCAGTAAAAACTACTGGAATTGTCTAACTGTCATCTCAATTTTATTAGATGTATCTAGGTGAATGTCTCTGTGTTGGGAAGAAAAATGTATTGGTAATTTCAAGTGCTGAATCATCATGAAATCTTTAAATCATTCCTTCCTTGCTAAACTGCAGTGAACTGAGAAAGATGGTAGATTATACCAGGTACAGGTATTTTGATACCTTGTGGTGGGGGTTTTTACAGATCTGTGAAAGGGATCGCAGTTATAGTGAAGGCTGTATAAGACGTAGCCACTTCCTGAGTGTGTCACAGGGATTGACTATCTGATTAACAAAATCACCTTGCATTGCTAATCATGTTGGAATGCTGACCCTTCTCTGCATACTGTGTGCTTACAGAAAATCATTAAAATATAATGTGTATTTCAATTATAGGGGGATGCTGGCGAGAATGGACTGAAGGGTGACACAGGAGAAAAGGTAACACCACTTCTTAGCAGAGAAGAAAATGTGTGCCTTAGGCATGCTTATAGTATAACCAACTAATGAAAATAATAATTTGTTCAAAAGAAAAATGCATTTTGAGCTGGTGTTTTTTTAAAGGTAAGTTATTTGGTTGAGTTCATTTTTATGAACAGCAGAAAAATTTTCACTATTCTGTCCAACTAAGCATAAGATTTCTTACTTTATAGAGCAGTAGCTCTAGTACAGAATATATCAGCATGGTTCTAGCTAGCACTGCTCTTTGTTGAAATTTGCATCTTACAGAAACTTCCCTCACAACCTGCCAGTTGGAACTGCCCCTTTGAATTATAGCCATGTTTTCTGATATACTCTTTAACTTCTCCTCTTCTGTGTTTCCATCAAAGAGTGGGACCAAACCAATACGGGACAAAAATTATGGTATCAGGATAGGCAACCTCCCTCCAAAATTGGCAGCTGAAAAATCAAGAGTTGACAATAAACACACTTTAAATCTTTATTCCAAGTGACATCAACAGTAACCTCATCTTATACCTTCTTAGTTCATTGTTGCAAAGTGCCAAGATGTCGTAGAAATCACCAAAAAATAGATTTTGTCAAAATTTTTATTTTCCTGAATTTCTTTTATGTGAGATTCAAGCTCAGGAAATTGAACTGGAGTTTTCAGTGATGTTTCCTTACACAAGCCAGTCTTTAGCAGTCAGTGTAAAGTCTGTGTTGCACATGAGAAAGGGTCAGAGATATTGATCTCTTCTGGCCATCATTTTTGAACTCGTATGCTTCTAAAAAACATTTATTTTAGTGGCTATGCTTGGGCAGAAACATAAGCACTTCTTCTACCCCTGCATGTGTAGTGCTTAACCAACTTACAACATTTCACTGCAAGGAGAAATTCATGATGGATTTATCAAGCTGGTAAGGGATGCATGCAAATCCCTCAGGAGCTATCATTTGGGTACAGTAAATCTGTACTTTGAAGAGCACAAGGATTTTAAGGCATATTCTAAAATCAGCAATTGAAAATAGACATTAGATTTAAGAATAGTCAAGTTACTTGATTCTTAGAGTTAATTTAAATAATACTTTATTTGCAGTCATGCTTATTAACATAGATGAAAGTCTTAAGAACCTTATTTACTTACTTACACGATGTATGCTGGTAACATAACCTTGATCCACTTTTAATGAGATTGAAGAATATAATCCACTGCAAGTATGAGTTGAGATTGTTGTTCAGATAGATAGTTCTACAACAAGTAAATGGTAAGTTTATAATCTCTCTGGTAAGTTTATAAGCCTAGTGCAGCTTCACCTGTTGCTTTTCTATTTCATTAGCCTTGAGGGTAAGCTTGCATCCACGAGGATGCCCATATTGCCCTGTGATCAGCAGTGTGCACATCCCTTCGTTTGGGATCTTTCTTGAGGAAAGAAAAAAGTTC
Source organism: Promerops cafer (assembly GCA_013398275.1). Lineage (NCBI taxonomy): Eukaryota > Metazoa > Chordata > Aves > Passeriformes > Nectariniidae > Promerops > Promerops cafer. Next base: position 1,036,974 of record VZSE01007790.1, on the reverse strand, counting down.
TCTCCTTCTTTCACTGGGAAATCCTTTCTGCCCAGGTGTAAAGTTTTAAATGCTGCTGTGTGAACTTTCAACAGTTAAGCAGTTGAGTTGGGATCAGCTTGTGGAAAGTATAGGTCATCAGGAGACTTCTTATATTGCTGTATCTGAAGAAATTTCAAGACACCTCCTGAACTTCACAATGCAGAAGTCTCCCATCTCTTCTAGTATTCATATGATTTTCAGAGGTGGGGTGGTGACATGGGAATATATTCTGTTTCTTTGGAGTGCACTGCTTTAGCCATAATGGGTTAGAATCCTCTGCATTCATTTTTCCCAGACTTTCCAGAGCTGTGACTTCGTTGACTTGCAATATTTTTCTTCTTTTTCTCTGCCTACATGACAATCTGCCACCCAGAAAAAAATGATACAGTTCTTAGAGGAGAGCTGCAGCTTAAAGTTTCTGATAGGTAGCTTTGCAAACAGCACTTTCTAGAGAGCTTATGAGGGTGGTTTTTGACAGATAATTTAGGAGTAAGCATTAAACTTGGTGTCATTACATTACACTTGAGCTACTTAACAGGGTTTGTATTCTTTTCTGTTCTTCAGTGTAGGGGGAAGTTTCTGCTTAGAAGATGTAATCCATAGTCCATAAAACATAAAAACATTTCTTTGAAAGCTTAAATAAAGTTTCTGTGAGATAAATAATAAATTTTTTTATATGGTGAGAGAGTGAGATGCCACATGACAACAGATTCAGACTTGGTTTAGGAGCAGGTTCCTGTTTGTGCAAAAAATGTAGCTTTGTCTTCTGAACTGCTGTACCTAGTGACACTCAAAAATATGGACTTGGGTCCTTAATTCTTGACCTGAGCCTTTACAATTAATATGTCTTTGTTGAATTGTCCTACCTTGAAGACAATGTCAATGCCAAGCTTGAGTTCTCGCTTCTGTTCTTCCACTGTAGCCTTGGTCCCTAGAAACTACCAAAGATCTTCCTTCTTTGTACATGTTCTCATGATAAAGTTTCTTCATTTGCAAACTGTCTTGATTCAGCAGTGAATTGTGAACATACTGTACTGTAATTTTTTCTTTGATCTGATTTTTATTCTTGCATGAAGGTGGTTTATAAATATTTTGTGTCTTATCTTCTCCATAGCCATCATTTCCTTTTGAAATGTTTAACCATTTAATGTGTCTTACTAGTTGCTTTGGCCTTTTATAGCTATAAAAGGTTCTTGAGGCTTTCAGTTGTACATGCTTGTAAGGGATATTAGTAGTGTCACTCATGCATGTCTATCAAAATGAGGCAGCTCAGGTTTCCATGCATGTATCAATCTCATAATACTGATTTTTGTGTTTTCTTCAATCAAGAGCAAGTGGCAGTACCTGTGTATTCCTATTCTTCAGAGGCCAGTGAGCATGTTAACTGGTACAATTTTAATTTTATAAGATCATACCAAAAAAAGACGCCATGCCCAAACCAGCTGTAAAGCTATTGCATTCACAGAAACATCGGCAATGTGTGTCCCCTATTTGTAATTTGTACAAAGAATACTAAACATTTATACTCTGCCTATACATCTTCACAGTGTATTACAGTACTGGCTTCTGTTTTACCTATGTAAATCACTGGCAGGCTGCTCAGGAGCTTGAAGTTGCTGCTATGTAGCAACTTGCTGCTTTCAGTGAACAATGTACATTTATTTTGAATAACGAATAATTAAACAGTTTTTCAAATAGAAGCATGCTAGTCATCTTCAGTAGTATATAGCCTAACCAGCAAACTTCTCAGTAGGTGTTTTTTCTTTTTTCCTTTGGCATATTGTTTGGGGAAAAAAAACCCAACTGATCCTCTGTCCTGTGCATATCAGTGCCTATGAAATGCAGTTAACCCAGCAAAATGTAGGCAAATCTTTTTGAATGCTAGATGCTCTCTCAGAACAGAGACCTTTCCTGAATATGTAAAGTACCATAGCTGTCTCATCCTGTAAAGTATAGCCCTTCATGCATTAGTCTATCCACTTAAATACACTGGAGTGTTGAGGAAATAAAGCTATGACCTGTCCTGATGGAGATAAACTCATAGGTTTTTTTCAATGTGAATCTTCTCTAGCACAAAAACTGTTGTCAGTTGAGTCCTGACTCTTGCCATCTATAAAATTAGGTCAAATGGTCTCTCATATTCTTTGTAAATAACAGTGAATTATTTTTAATGTAGATCAGCAATTTAGAGATGTCAAAGTATGTCCCATATTCTGGCTGTGTACATTTATACATCATCTGCAATTATTAGATCTACATTATTAGTTGTGAAACCTGAGGTTAGCTATAATCGATGTTAGGGTGAGTGAAGCTAAATCTCTCTCTACATGGTCTTGAAAACAACACTATTCCTTTTCTGAATCACACTGATGTAATTAATTAGTTAAATGCCTATGTAGCAGCACAGAAAACAGGCAGTCTTGCTATGCAGTTATTTTGCTATATGATGTTGCTATACTTCTACATGATGTATGTGTTTCCTGGAAAATTGTTTATGTAGTAAGAGTGATTATTTCTTGTGGATTTTGTATCAGGGTGACCCTGGCTCTTCTGCGGCTGGAATCAAGGTAATGGAGTTCTAAAGAAGTTGTGCAGGGAGAAGAGGGGTGGTTGGTCCATGTTACTTTTCAGTGCCACAGACATTTTGGGTATCATTAATGCTACGGTTTTCCACAGCTCCATCTTTAATTAATTTTCTCAGATCTCGTGTCTTTCATCTGTTTTCTTTTAGGGTGAGCCCGGTGAATCTGGACGGCCTGGACAAAAGGTACTACTTGGAAATGTTCAGTTTTCCTTTTCTGCTGGATTTGTGATAAGTGATGTTACGTCTGTGTTACCAGTGGCACTCACCTGTACTGAGATGAGTCCGAGGCAGTACAGTTTAGCAGCCCAAGGCTGTACACATTTGGTCTATGTTTATTTTGTATTTTAAAAAGGCACAGGAATGATGATACTAATTAAGATGAAAAGCAATTTTGACTAACCCACCTTCCCTTGTAGCCACAGCACACTTCTTGCATTGAAAGCTTACCCCATTGCAGCTGGTGAGACTAACAAAGAATGGCTCTGCTCCTTGGGTGATCACAAGCTAATCCTGCATGTTTGACTATTAATCTTCAAACTGTGGTACACTGTTAGATTTCATAAGGAAGGAGATAAATACTGGTTAGAATCCCTTTCACATACGCCTGTGAGGGGAATCAAGCCATCAGTGGCACACAGTGTGTTTGGAAGGACACAGACCAGGTAATGCTGCTCTGTTCTTCCTTCCAGCATAAGAAATTCCCCTGGGTGCTGTGTAGAGGCTGCTTCTGCAAGGAAAGGTCCTGCAAGAGTTACAATAACTGTACTGCACGAGGCCCTGTGAAGCTGGGGAATGTGCTCTTTGAATTCACAGTACATCAAACACAGCGAATGCTGTGCCTTCAGCTCCCTTTCCTGAGAGTAAGGGGCAGGTCCTGCACAGGCAGCAAAGAGACAATGAAAGAACTGGATTTGTGCATTGCACTATTTGGTTTCCCTCTGGAGCCATTGGCACTGTTCTTGCCTCTTACAACACTGACAGTTTTACACTGCACACTTCTGCCAGAGTTGGACAGAGTCCGTCTGCCATTTGAGATATTCCAGACAGACAGTCAAGAGCTAAAATTCTATATAGTGGATGGCAAGACAAGCATTTTCTAACACTCAGGGTATTTTGGTGACTAAGCAAAACCCCAAACCACATATAAATAAGAAATAAATAAGAAATGAAGTATTTTTATTTAAGAAATTATAACTCTCATCAGAGACTAAATATGACTATTATGGTTGCAAATGCAGTTCCTTAGTAAAGTGCAGTTTTAATTAGGAAAGGTAATCAAAGTAGTTTAAAGCTATCTAATCCACAGAATCATTCAGTGTGTGCATTCTGCAGCATATGCTTTGCTTGAGTAATGAACTAGAAAATGCACTTAAGTGCCTGTGGAGATTCAGACTCTCATTAAGTGGCTGCTGTGGAGGCAAAACTAGCAGTGATTTATCAGCAGGCTCCGGGTTCTCAGTCCCAGGCGCTCAGATTTGATCTTATTCAAGCAGCATGGATCAGTGAGGGGTATGCAATTCTATATTCTCACCTTCTTTTTCACACCAAAGTGGGGCCTAGTGTCTTCCTTCCCTTCACCTCATGATTTCCCAGTGTGTCACACTCGTGGCCCAGCCCCAACCATCAGCTCCCATAACATGCCCAGTCAGCCTGCCTCCTCCAGCCAGGTGCCCCATGCCTGCTGCCCTGCAGCCCTGCTTAGCAGGGACTTTTTCACACCTCCAGAGGTTGTGGGAGGCTCTTTTTCCAGTTGGAGGCACATCTCTGCCATCTACATCATCTCAATGCTTTCTGCCCCTCTCTGTGTCCCATTCATCTTTCCTTCCTGTGTCTTCTTTTCTTTCTTACATTTTCCTTTTTCATCTTCTTCTAGTTGTCCCTTATGTGTCTTCTAAGGACAAATATGTGTTGAGCTGCCCACCTGAATACTATTTGCATGAAATCAAACGTGACAATATTTCAGCAGCCTGACAAGGCTGTTGTGGGCCACCATTGTGTGCTGAGGTGACAGAATGGCCCGCTCTGCCATTATGAGTTAGTATACAGCCTTGGTTTCTTTAAAAGTCATCTCATAAATCATACTCGGAATTTTTATATTAGGAAAGGTCCAAGAAAGAAAATACTGTGCATTCATCTACAATGCTAGTTGTAATTAAGAAATAATGATTGATTTCATTGTGTTTCATATTGATGTATCTTTTAGGGGCATTTAAATTGTTTTAGATTACTGTGACTCTGAACTGGCTTTGGTGGATCCTTTCTGCTTATTATGTGTGAGTGTATGGGGGTTAGCTCTGTCCCAAGACTGAAGAGTAACCTACTGCAGCAACACTAATATAATACCAATTATAAATATTCCAGTTCTATGCTTGCAAGTGAAATTTAGTGCTTCCACAATTATGTGGAAAAAGTTGATGGTCATAGTGCTGTATGTATCACTGCTCATGCAAAAAGTGGAAAAGCAGAGTAGGGGTTTGGAGTAAAAATTTTGTTAGTGCAGTGGAGCTTTATTCTTTTGCAAGAGTAGTAATGCATTTTTTGCTTTAGAAAGTGGTAGTCAACATAACATACCAAAAAGAGTCTATTGAAAATGGAATCCTAGCCTCTATTCTTTCATCTGATATTATAATTAATATTTTGAGACTGGAATCTTTCCTGTGCTTTTATGCAATTTAAACAGTTAGAACTTTTGAGAAACTAAAACAGACAAAGAAGCTGTTATCAGATCCTTCTATACCACTTAAAAATCATTCCATTTGGTAAAGTGATTTGCAGCCCTTCTATTGTGTTTTTCATTTTGTGGAAGAATGTAATTTTGTTATGAGCGTCTCAAGTCTATTTAATACCTCTGCCTCAAAGTGTGTCTGGGTAGTACAGTTTGATGGACACCTATATTATGTGTAGATGTGTTTATGTTTGTGTGTGTATACACGTGTGTACGTGAGTGTATGGATGTATGTAAGCATGTGTGTACACAGGCACATAAAATATTTTAATAGCACAACCTGTAGGTATCAGCCCAAACCACAGAGTTGAAGTCCGGATTTCTGTAAAGCTCATGAGTGTAAAAAATCTGGAATATAGCTCAGTTCATTGTAAAGGTAAAAGTTGGCTTCAGAGTTCAAACCTGAGCTTCCAGAAAGTTCAGGGAATATTCACATCCAAGGTGCTGGTTAGAATCCATCTCTGTATTAAAATAAAATCCCCAGCCTTTAAAATAATGTTTTATTCATGTGTTATTGCTCTTTTTTTTTTTTTGTTCATCATCTTTATTTCCCTAGACAACATGTTTCCATTTAGCTGATATCTGAAAATGACCATTTTTGAGAATATTGTCATTCTTGTCTCAGACTAACTCCAAAATGAATACATTCAGTTTCAATACTTGTTACAAAATTGCCTGGCAAATAGAGTTCTATAGGTCTTTCCACTGCAATTTTAAATAAGCAAGGTTTTTCTGGGTAAAGCAGTAAGAGGTTACATTCCCACTATCCTTCATGACACCGTGTATGTTCACAGATGAAGAACCAGCTCTGAAATGATGCCGTGGATAGCTCTACAAAACTGATGAGCCAGTTATAATTAGGCAGTCCTGCTTGAATTGTGCAATTTAAACCAAGCTCTTCTGAATTGCTTCGTAGCTAAATCAGACAGTCACACAGCACAATATCTAGCTCAGAGTTGAAAATGGAACAGAATTAAACATCTGTCATAAGTATGGAACTTAAATGGCAATGTGTAAAATGAGCCGGTGCTGCTTGTTTTCTTCTCTTTTGCTGAAGGCTAATGTGAATTCATACTTGGCTTTCCTGACATGGATTTTCAGCCCGTGTGTCATCTTCACATTGAGGGTTCCCAGAAGATATCTAAGTTCTTAACATGACTCTTACTAATTGTACATTTAAGTCACTCATTTTGAAAAAACCAATCCTGCTGGAGCTGACTAGCAATCTTTAGTGCTCTTTTATCTTGCTGCAGAATTTACAGGGCTGTTCAATGGATAGTGACCATAACTGGATAATGTCTGTAATATTATGTAATTTTCCTGTGTAGGGTGAACCAGGCCTTCCTGGGCTTCCTGGACTCCCTGGAATAAAGGTAAATAAACTGTAGTACCTGTTGTACTGGGTGGGAACAACACAAAGAGGGGGGAGATGCAAGAATGTGGCTCAAATGGACTTAATGTACTTGTCTTGCATCTTTTTCTGTGCCTCTGGTATTAAACTGGGGTCTTTTACAGAAAGTTCTCACATAGAAAATTGGTTAAGTATCTGTGAGTAGGCAAACAGTTTATCTTACATTAAAATGTGAGGCAGAACGTTCTAGTTACTTCTTTTAAAAATTGAAAATGGTAGAGGTTTTTATATTTTTTTCTTTAATGGAAAAGTCTTGTCATCAAGTTTTACTTGGTTTCCACTTCAGTGTGTGCTTTCCAGTAGCAATATTCTACTGAATTAACGAAGCCTCGAGCCAGAGAACTGCATTAATTATACACAGGCAGTGGAGACCTGGCTCTGTTGACAGAAATACTCTGTGCTCCATTACACAGCAGTGATTTCCACTGACAAATCAAAATGTTTTCATAATATTGATAATAATATTAACAATATTAATAATAACTGTTCAGTATTAGCTACAGTCCCTGCCACAATTCCTGGTTTAGTCCCTGGCTTCCAGTTTGTCTGGAATCTTTAGGTAAGTTGATAGAGAAGACAGATAGTTGGTTCAGTTCTAGCATTAGTGGTTGCACTGGGAGCTGCAGACACTTGCACAGTTTGAGCTGTAGCTGTGTAATCCTGCAGAGCGAGCGGATTCACGTATCCCGAGTGAGCGCGGATCAGAATGGCCACTTTTCCTTTGTGTCAAAGACTGTCCCTTCAGAAAACAAAATCTCTTTGAAACTTTTCCTTTGCATTCCAGCATGGGCCTGTGTGTGTCTCAAGGAGAAAGTTTATAGGATTTCCCCCCATAACGAGAAGGATAAGTCAGGGACCGAACTCTTGTCCACTGTGGTAGGATTCAGGATTTATCCCATGGAATGTAGCATTTGCAGTGATTTTCTCAAGGGACCTGTGAATTGCCACAGTACTGAAGCATAATGTCCCTTCTGTGTTACTGGTGAATTATGGGGAAAAATTGAATGTGCGTATTAAATTTTGTGTGTTGTAACAGCTTAAAATATAGTTCCTGTGGAGGTTGTTCATTTTCTGCAAGAATAAAAGCTATACTGAGTAGTGAAGATCATGTAGGAGAAGAGTCTTGTGTGATTAAACTATTTTTATTAGGGCCTTTGGCAGCAATCCCTATTCTGTTTACTTTAACGGTGAGCAAAGAGGTAGCTCAGTTGGAGGTCAGTGGGGCACTTGCCTGAGGCATTCATCCCAGGGACACCTGCCAAAAGCAACTGGAGCTGTGGCTGGATTTGGGATTCCCATGTTCATGCAGACCACATGTCCATGCATATAACCAGTAAATAAAAAAGTCTACATCTGAGTGGCTGTTCTGGGAAAATTATTTGTTGGCAGTAAGAACATCTCAGAAGGGCAGCTTCCAGAATCACCTGAAAGACAAAATGTGAAGTGAAAAATGGATGAAGTGTGGGAGTTTTGCCCAGTGAAAATTTGTTTCCAGATTCAGTGGATACAGTGGAAAAACAGTGCTGTTGCCTGCAGGGGAATAATTTGGCCAAATATTAATCATTTAGGTTAATACTTTCTGCTGTTTAAAATCCAGTCCAGAGGGAGACTGATGGTGTTTCAATGAAGAAATTTAATCTTGTGCAATTCTGCATGGAGGTGGCTACCTGCGACCTGGATGGTGACAAGGAAGCAGGATGTACATGAGACAGAGCAAAGCATATCTGGTCACATTAGACTTGCAGGATGGTTGCTGTTCATTTCAAGGCATTTGTAAGCTCTGTTTTATTAAGCAGTCTGTAGTAGAAAACCCTAGATTCTTCTGAGTCACTGAGACTATGTCTGTGGCATGAGAAGTGGTAGCAGAAAAACCAGAGAACGGCTGGAGTTAGGAATACGGGCACTCATCAGCAAAGGAAAAGTAGTAGTTTCCCCCCTTTTCTCACCTTCCCTTTTAGCAAAGATTTATGTACCACCACGGTAAAAGCATTACATCGATTTCCAAACACAACATCAGTATTATCTCATGGAGAAACAAATTTCCAGTGATCTGGTGTTGATTAAAAGCTACTTTGAAATAACAGTGACAGGATGAGAAACTTGATCATGGAGGAAACTCAATTGTCCAGACTTGTAATCAGTTGGTGCTGTCATCTTGTACAAAACCAAGAGGAAGTTTTTTTTTCCTTACTAGAATGATCCGTGTTGTTTGTTACAATTTTTTTCTGGGATTTTGGGTTCTGTTCCCATGTGGACTTTATAAAACTCTCCAAGATACATCCTTGCTACTCTATCTTAATAGTGATATGCAGCAGTGGTATAACATCAAAGACATAGCAGAAACCACTCACAATGTCATTGCAAAATCTAAGAACTTGTTAAGAAATTTAAGTTTCCATAAGGAAAATTTTTCCTAACAAACAGATTATACCATTCTCATGCATTTGCATGACAGCCCAGTAGCTGTTGGCAGAGATTTTTCAGGCTTTTTCCCAACTTTGCGAGAGGTAAGGAAAAGATCAAGATACAGGTTTATTGTACACACTGAAAATTCTTGGATGTAGTTCTTAAATGTTAAAGTTTTAAATATTAGGTCCCCTTTTTCTTATATCTATTAGTTGAACTTAAAATTGCTTCCTTGTGAATGTTTCTCTACAGTGGCAGGCTGTATTATGAAATGTTTTGGGTAACTGTGCACATGCACAGCACTCTTCACAAAAGCTAAACCAACCTGTGCAAACACAAATGCTGTGCCAGGCAGTAGACCATATCTCTCCAGCTACACCTCATCCTTCTTCCCATGGTTGAGCAAGCTTCCCAAGATATTTAGTCCTCTGTGCTTCAACGTACATAAAGGATTAATGAATACTACTCACTGAGAAACTTTCAGCTTCTTATAATGCCGTTTCAATTAATTAATCAATGTTCCTGGGAACCTGGAAGGACTTGGCTGAATGTCACACTGCTGTCTGAATGAGTGGCAACATTGGACAGACATGCAAGTATCATATCTGAATTCAGGGTATGCAGCAGGGTCTTTTATTACTTACTTTTCTAGACCCATTCACTGTGCCCATGCGGATGTTTTGGGCGTTCTTCCTGTTCCTTTTCGTTCTCTCCTCCTTTGTCAGTTGGTGCCATGGAGGAAACACAAGCGCAGTCAGTTATTTCCAAGGCAGTGAAGAAGCTGTCTGTGACATACTGGAGAAACGTTTCTCAAGCACCTGTTGCTGTTTAGGAATGGCTGGAAATTTAATGAGCCCCAAATGTGTTCCACCTAAACTCAGAATATTAACTCATCGCTCTACTATCCCCCAACTGATGCCAAGCAGACACAGAAGCCAGTCTGTGAAACACAAACTTCATATATCTGTTTTACCTCATAACTTTTGCAGGAAGATACCTACAAAGCAGCACTTGCTTACTGTAATGGAAGTCATGCATGCCCCCCTTCACTGTAATGCCAGACATCTCTCAAATCTGTTGCATTGCATTTTCTGGAGTTTGGCCTGTACAGTCCTCAGTTGCTTCACTGCAGCGAGAAGCCTTCACAAAACACAAGCCTCTTCTCAGTATCAGCACTTTTGCAGGATCTAGATTTTCTATGGTATTTCTGGCATTTGTCCCTCAGTTTTTAAAACAAATACTGAACTGAAGCTTACGAGCACATATAAATTTTTATTTTATCGTGTTCAAGAAAACTGAACCATTGAGTGGTTTGACATGAGAAGAGAAAGGCTGTCTAGCCCTTCTGCTTTTGGGAAGTATGGAAAGCTTTCTGTGTTTTGAAATTCAGTGGAAGTGGCTGATTCAGTAGACATGCCAGTATGCAGTGTCTTGCATCTTTCTGTACAATTACTTTGGATTGACTTCCCTGGGACTGTGCCTGAGCAAGGTTTCAGTAAAACCTGGATAAGGATATGGGAATTTGAATCAATTTTACATCCTTTTATTTTTCTTTTTATGAAAGCAAAAGCAGTTCTAATTTTTTCTGTACCTAAATTTCTTCTTGCTGTACCAACTCAGAGATCTTATCCTCTAAAGACTAAAAGTCTCTCTGCTCCACAGAACGTATTTTTTATGCTCTAAAAGACTTGATACTATTTTCACCCAGTTAGTTCTGTTAGAAAAGAGAAATTTCAGAGGAAATGAGAGAGAATTTTCCAGCTGGATGGCTAGAAGTTAGTCTCCTATTTAAACTCTTGTAGAAAAGAGAGCAACTGTTGTTGAAGCTTATGTGTTTAAATGCTGCTCTTACCATCTGGCAGCAAAATGGAAGGAAATCTGAAGTGAATGGTAGTTCTAAGTATTTTGGTTTGGAGTCAATGCCATTTACTGCCTATAGGAAAGTTTGGTAAATTCCCCTCTTCTCTCAGGAGTTCTTAGGAAGGCTGTTCACATTTTCCTAATGCATTTTTCCTTTTCTGTATTTCCATTCTTCTTCCTGTTTCTATTCCTTGCTAGTGTTAACAGGAAGCCTGTGGGGTCTCTCTGTCTCTCTCTCTCCTTCTCTCTCTCATCCCCTCTCTGCAGGTTCTGGGTGTAAATGGGAACTGATCTAAAAAATTAGGACTTAGTACCCACCTTTGGTGGGCTGGGTTTCAGAAGTATCTCTCTGCACTGGTAGGTAAAATACATTACATGACTGTGCAATGTGTTTTGAGTATTCGCTTTCCATAATGGAGGTAGATATGCAAACATATATCTGTATATTACACATCTAGCTTTGTCCAGTGGTTCCTAGCTGTCTGCTTTCCATACATTATGGCAATAATCAGTTGTGTAGGGTAGACATGTAATTTCCTAGAACTGATTTTGAGAATCAAGGCCAGAAAATGAAATCAAAATTAACATTAGATGGTATGCATGTGTCGGGGTGTTTACTTGGGTGTAAGATCTAGATAAATTCTTCAAGTTCTTATTAATTTCTCAGAAACTATATCCTCCAAATCTCTTCATTTTTGTCCTGGAAAAAGCTAAACATAAGGAACTGAAACAGAATGTTGTTTCCTTTATAGCTATTAATAGTTGGAAGACTGAGTTGATGAGAACTACTTCACAGCATATGTTTTATAGCATAGCATAATCTTCCAGTGCACCAAAAAATAATGTAATTTTGAAAATTTTGAAAATAGTTTAGTAATGTCAGAATCAAACACCCTACTGTATTCAGAAATCAAGTATTTTGTCATCCACAAAGAAGACTTGACATCAGTAATCTGAAATTATTTCTCAAATACAAATTTTTATAAGGTCAGAAATGAGGACATGCAATAGAGCCCCTTACCTTTCAGAAGAGCATAAAAATTCCTTAGATATGTCATCTAAGTCTTTTTTAACAGCAACAATTAGGGGCCAAACTCGTCATCATTTAGGAGTTTGGTCATAGAAAAGAATTAAAAATTAGGTGCTCATTACAACAAGTGTTTTTATTCTATCCTCAGAAATAGTTACCATGCTGACTTGAATTATAATTAACCTTAAAGTAAGAAGTCCCTTATATGATTAATGAATGCAGAATTAATTACAATCATTACTAGTTCTGATAGCACTCTCCCAAAGCAACATACTTTCTAAGCAGACAGAACTTAAAAGCAAGAAGAAAATTAGGCTCACTAGAAAGCAATATATGTCATACAAAGTGAGGCTTGTTATGAAAACTCAGGGTTTCAGCCAGGCTGTTTAGCCAGGTTTTACTTCCCTAACTCCAAATGAATCATAAAGTCTAAATATGCATTTGGAAATTCTAAACCACAATTGTTTTTCTAAGTTTAGAGAACGATTAGGGAGTAAAGATATTGTTTCAAATGCGATGAGTGAGCCAGACAACCTGTTTTAACTGGCAATTTCTGGAGCCAATTCTAAAATGATATGAAAAGCCTTAAGAAAGACCTTATAAAATGGGGTTAGGGTTATTTTTTTTATCAGATTTCCTTGTACCTTGTTCATTTCCTTCTTAGGAGCTGAATACTGTAGGCATCCTGAGAGGAAAATTCCCATGGACATCAGGCTATATATAAAGTCCCTCTAATGCCCTTCACAGTGACAAAGTACTCTCTGACTTGTATAGTCTAAGGCCAGCTGAGTTTCTGAGAAATTGCTTTACTGGAACTAAGTGCTGCAGACAGAGGGAGGGCATGAGCAAGTGCAGCTCTACAGACCACCATGGATTGCTCTGTTACAGGATCCTGAGAATTCAGCCCTCACTGCTTTCCAGAGTGGAGGAGTTGCAGGGTTTTGGTTAGATAGCAACCTCAGAAACAAAGTCTTTTAAGACAACAGATGGCAACTTATGGAAAATCAACATAGGTACCCATGAACCAAATCAAATTTATTACGGCTTCATAGCTGTTCTTCAGGTTGTCTTGTATCTGGATTTGGGGTCTTTTTTGATAGCTCTTCTATATGTCCCCACCTTTGCAGGATTCTTTTGGTAGAGTTAGGCAAGGAAAGGGCATCATACTGTTTTTGTTCTAAATATGCTCATAAGTGAGCCAGGGTAACACTGAAGACAATCACTGGTCTCTTGATGTGATTAAAATGAGGACCCTTCCACATCAGTCCTCATCAGAAAGGAACTCTGGGGTCTCCCAAAGTCTGTGACTCTTGAAGAATTTGCCTGCTGGCCCATGCTATACAGGAATTTTTAGAGGTCCACTAGACCTGCAGGCAGGAATTTGGCATCTCCAAGCCTACCCAAAGCTGTGTGTTCAAGCATGGTTGTGGTTTTGCTCCAGCCCACACTGCTAGTTTTTCTGTTAGTGGAAGAGATGGGGTGCATCCCCCTTTCTGGAATCCCCCACAGAAATTCAGGATGCTTTGGCATGGTTTGCCAGCTCAGAGGTGTACACGCAGGAGTCTTGACCTTGGCACGTTTGGATTTCCAAGAGAATGCCAGGGAAAGGTGACTTGTGGCAGTCAGCCCAGCAGGCACAGAACTTCCATGGTCTTGGCAATGGGGCCAACATTGAACAAAATATTTCAGGACCAGTGAACAACGTAATAAAGGTCAGAGTTAGATATTTAAATTTCTCTGGCTAATTCTAGTGCATAGCACTAGATAAGAATAAGGCTTGAAATTACATTCTCCTTTCAAATTCATGGTCTAAGGGTTGGTTTAGTCACATTTCTGTAGCATAGAGAAAATACTGTAATACTGATGTAGCTGGAGTATAGTAAGGTAACCATGGCATTTAAAAGTAGGATGGTAATCTTGGAAATGGAAGAGAATTCCTTTCATTGTTATGGAATGTTGTGGTTTGGATGTCTTTCTGCAGCACAGGTTTCTTTTTTAGGAGTTCATTGATCTGGATGTGAAAATGTGTCATGTAGTCATTAGGAGAATGATTAAAGGAGAAAGAATCTTCTGTGGAAAAGCAGTGTACCCAACAACTGCTGTTCTTTGCTTGCATCAGCATAAAGCTTTGTGTTTCAGGCACTGGGAGAGGACTAGGTGTGTCCATGAGAACAAAGTTTCAAATAATGATGGTGGTGTGTGTCCCAGCTGTGCAGTGGAGGCTAATTCTGACCAAATACGGTATTAGGACTACATTGTTAATAAACATTTGCCAAATTAGTGATGTTTAAAACAGAAACCAGCAGTGAAAATGTTATTTCAACTGTGTACCTTTTTTAAGCAAGAGTCCAAGTTTTAGGCAATTATGGGCTCTGTAACACTTAAAGATGACAGTGAGAGTGAACTAAAGTGCTTCTTAGGGTTAACCTCTAATATCAAAGCTAGCCTCTGCTTCAGCCCATGAAAGCTTTGATCATCATGAGAACCAGTTCTAATTATGTCTAGATAATAACCCTCATAAAAATCTGACTATCCTCTGAAGTAAATTACAAGGTGACTTTTTGGTGTTAAATTCTGATTGCACTCACATTACACCAGGTTTGCAGCATTTTAGGGCTCTTTTCTGCTTCAGACTGTTAGAAGAGGTGAAAACGAACATTAACTGTCTGTGAATTGTAGTATATAATTTGTTATCTGACCCACTAGTATTTTCACGGTCAACAAATACTTGAAAATTAAAATGAGCATGTATGGAGGTAGTCTCTTAAAATATTAATGCATAAAGGCACTAAAAATTATTCTTAATATCATAACACATCAATTCCTTAGACAGGAAGAAATTCACCAGCTTGTTATTTTTTTAAACCAAGTTTCCTGTGTTGTGATTAATACAAATTCTAACAGTGGATGAAGTTTGAATGCTGAAATATGCCTTCTTGACATCTTGTGCAATGTGGTGGTTTCTAAGCAGTGATTTCATAACTATACCAAAGGGTTAAACTAAAATGTGTGACAGAGTCATCATTTGCTAATGACTTTCTATACAGCTGCCAAACAGTACTTCAGATTACAGTATTACAGATTTTGTGTTCCCTGTCCCAGCTTTAGCAGGCAAAGAAGATTGCTGGACATTCTAACTGGGTAATACTTTGATTTTATTGTAAGAAGTTGTAGTGAGATGTTTGGAAAGGTGTATTATAAGTCTTGATGACTCCGATCCCTTGCATTCCTCTCAGCATTTCACAGTAGTTAGAACAAATTCTGAGTTCATTTAAGCAAGAGACTTAAGAACAGGAGGTGCTTCATTGAACACCAGAGCTGCAATGTTGTCAAACCACAATGCCCTCCCAAGCAAGCCTTTACTCTTGCTTTCCTGCAGCTATGTGCCAGCTAAATCAAACATGTCATATATTTACAAAAAAAGCTGAAGCCCTTAGTTCTTGATTTTCTAACCACATTCCTGTACAGCTCTGGAATCTTGTTTGTGTCATGGACTAATCATAAAGGTCTTTCCCTTGCTGTTGCATAACCGGGACACCGCATGCCTTACTGAGAGGAAACTGTTTTCTTTACATTTCACGCAGCACTGGCAGTGCCGGTTTTGATAGATTCCTTTTTTGTTTTGTTGGTTTTTTGCTGTCTGAGTGGCATAAAAGATAGCATAAAGCATGAAGTCATCAATATTATGGCAGGATGCAAAAGTATACCCAAGGAACATTTTACTTAATGCCTTATGCTGTGGTTACACTCAAGAGATTTGAAATATTAGAGAAGACATGGCTTAGTTTCAAATCATTCAAACACATTGTCTTTTTACTTAGAAGCTTAGTTCAGATGGCAAATCAGATCTGTTTTTTTAATCTACTTATCCTCTCTAGCACTGGATAGAGGGAGAATTGCATGTTTTTCTGTATGTAGCCAGGTTTTTACCACTGCAGTTCATTTCGTGTGTGATAAGGATACACTGCTGGATCACGTTCAGCTTGGCATCCACTGTAACTGCTGCATCTTTCCCAGCAGAGCTGCTGCTCACCCAGTCAGTTCCTGGTCTCTGCTGAAACACCACTTCTTCCACTCCACTTTTCAAAACATTTCAAAGCTCTCTGCCATATAAGACCTATATTCTACTTATGCTAATTAAGGCACCAGCTTATTCCATTATCAATTCCACTAGATTTTGCAAAGCATCTTTTTCTTCTCTCTTTAGAGATTTTTGGGGGAAGGTGGGGCTTCTTCTAAGACTTTGGCCAGAAGTTTTCTTGTGGTATGCAACTGGTATAGTCCTGAACAAAGGGAAGAATTTGACTCAAAAACTGCATTAACCTTTGAGTGACACTTCTAAGCCTTACCACTGAAAAGATTCCTGTAGTCATTGCATATTTTTTCTGCCTGAAGTCATAATAAGCTGGCCAAAAAATTAGCCCGGGCAAATTCAGTATTAAAACAACATGGGGCTATTGAGTGCCCTCTCATTCTAAAATAAATGATTGAAGCTGCATTGTTCTTCATTTACTGACATTGAAGTGGTTCCATCTGCAGTGACAACCTTATGTTACTCTTGCTGGTATGTACTAATATGAAGACTTATATAAACCCTAAGTTTTTTTTAATATGATAGCAAAAAAAAAAAAAAAAAAACATTTGCTTCTCTGTGACATGTTTGTCTCAGTTTATTTCTTTACCATATTTTGAACCATGGCCAGCTGGAACGTCATGTGAGAAAGCTCATTATTTACTTGTATTTTTTTATCATCTAAATGGAGGTCTCTGGGAGCTTGCTGTCATACTTCATATAACCACAGGGAAGATTTCTTTGGCTTTGAACTGTTAATGATGGATTGCTGATGAGAGCACAGATGAATGTGCAAGAATACTTCCTAATTTGCTCACCATGTGCAGCATACCTGTATTTCTAAGGAGGGGAAGAGATAAAGAGAAATATTATTCAGCTGCTTAAATGCCCTGTCTCTGTATATTGTCAGTAATTATATCACTACAGGATTATGATCTATCTGTCTTTTAGCTGTTTTAAGCAGCATTTGATGGGTAATTCTTAGTCATTAAGTTCAGGGATATTTCAAAAAGGCTAATTAAATATTAATTTGGTTACATAACTGATTTTAAAGTTCACAATAGCTTGTGGATGTATCTTCTTGGTTAAATATATCTGAAAAAAATGCAAGATTAAATAGCAGGGAGCCTTATTCAGGAGAGTTTGTGAAGGAAGGCATATGGCTTATTAATCTTGCATTGTCTGCCTTCAGGCATGGAGATAGGTAATAAAATATGCCCTTACTCTTCTGCTCAGTGCTGCTTCTGCTGCAACTCTGCTTGATTCTTGCTGTTTGTCTGTCCTGTTTGTACAAATGAACATGAAGGAAGGGGGCAGAACAGAGAGGGAATGAGGAGAGCTGTGGCTCATTCCCAGCTGCTCACAGCCAGTGAAGTTGTCTGGGTGCAGAGAACTGAAGTATTTTACTGTCAGAATGAGGAGGGAAGGTACTGTGGTACTGCAAGACTCTGACTTGAAAGGAGATGCAACACATCATAGCAGTACCATCTCCGTTTGTCACTGCTTTGTCACACACCATTTCTGCCCATCTATTCACATGCTGCAATAGGAAACAACCTCAAAACACCACTGAAATGAACTGTCCCTTTTTAAATTTAGGAACACTCAGATCTCTCCTCCTGCCTTCAGACTTGCGTGGATATTAGTTTGATGTGTTACGTTACAGACCAGGTTGCATATTAACAGTCCTTAACCTCATAAACCCCATGTTTGACACCTTCTGCTTCATTTGCATCTCATCTGCTGCGTGGTGGCTTGCTACAGGAATTTATGCTGATGAAAGTAACCCATGACAAAAAGTGCTTCTGTATAACTGTTGCATCACAGCTGGAGAGCTGTAAGCAGTACAGGGGAAAATACTACCCAACATAAACTCCTGTTACTATAATTGTGTACTGCTAGATAAGTAATCCTCTCATATTGTATTTTTAAAGGGTGAACCAGGTTTCATTGGTCCACAAGGAGAACCTGGGTTGCCAGGGCTACCAGGAACAAAGGTAAGGGTAATGGGCCAATGCTCTGGTGTGAAGCCCTTTGAGCTGATGTCAAATTCAACTTCCCTCAGCAAGTAGCAGAGACTGAGACTACTATTGGAGAAAATGTGAAAAGTCATGGACCAGTGCTATGAGATAGATATATAGATATTCATATTGGTGCCCTCAAAAAATGTGAAGGCAGATGTTACACCATAAATTTAATTAATAAGTCATCTTTTTTCATGTTAGAATCCCCAAATTTAGTTGTTCAAGAGGCAGAATAGGCGTGATTGAAGAAACTATATTTTCATAAATGTGGGGTATTTTAGAAAAATGGCTTGAAAGTGTGTGCAGGAAGTAGAACTTTGATACTACGCACCAGATTCTGAAAATACAGATAGATTAACCACTGTTTCTTCTGTTGGCTTGGTTTCTTTGATCCTGCTGAGTTGGTGGTGTGCTAAAGGCTGCCCAGCATTTTGTGATGTATGTGTGTTTGTTGCAATAGGGTGACAGAGGAGAGGCAGGCCCTGTTGGGAAGGGTGAACGAGGTGAACCTGGAATCCCTGGGCCAAAGGTCAGTCTGATTTTTACATTGGAAATGTTTTGTTAGTTTTACACCTATGAACACGTCTTTGCCTGCTGAAAAGTAGGACAAAACTTGGTGAGTGAACTTTTAAATAAAAACGCTGTCAAATGCTCTACTTCAGTCCAGAAGACAATGGCAGTTTTGTGTTCACAGCTGTGAAACTACAGCCTGAATGGACTCTTATTTGGTCTACAAAGTAAAGACACTACCTACAAGCACTGTCATGGAAGTGGCCTAATTCATTCCAGCTGAAGTACTGACCTCCAGGTCTCTAACTGCCATCATTGAAGTTTGAACTCTGTGACCACTGTGGCAACTGAATGCAGAGAAAATCCATTTTGCATGCTGTTCTCTAACTCTCTAAGAAAGAG
The DNA here is from genome assembly GCA_013398275.1 of Promerops cafer. Taxonomy (NCBI): domain Eukaryota; kingdom Metazoa; phylum Chordata; class Aves; order Passeriformes; family Nectariniidae; genus Promerops; species Promerops cafer. Next base: position 1,017,929 of record VZSE01007790.1, on the reverse strand, counting down.
ATCAATCTAACTACTTCTAGCATTGTCTTAATATTTCCCCTGGTGTTGATACTGTCAAGTTTTTCTTTCCTAGGGCATTTTGAAAATAGTAGGGTTAATTTTGTGCTCCTTGGCCAGTTAGTTGGTATTCACATGAGCTGTTGGAAAAAGAAGTTGTGGTAACACTTTATTTTAATCTCCTTATGTTAGAATATTTAACTGTCTTCTGTATCTATTGGCTATCATTTCTCAGGAGCAATGGAATGACATAGCTCATTCCTGAAAACCAGTGATAATGATGCCTATCTTTACTAATGCCAGTACTGCTTTTCCTTTGGAAGGGTGGAATCTGCAACCATTGCACTCTGGTGTTAAAGAATACATTGATCTGGGTGCTATTAAAATAAATGCCTTTAAAATTCATTATCTTGGTAATATCAATATAAAGTATTTCTGCTGTTCCAAACTGTAGTTAGTCATTACTTATTTCTTTTTCTCTGCACTCCCATTTCTCTACCATTCTCTACCTATCTTCCTTCAAACAGGGGAAAACAGGTGAACCTGGATCTAGAGGCCCCAAAGGGTCAAAGGTTAGTAATAAAGAAACTGTCTTTAGGGGACTAATTAACATGATGATTTTTGGGATCAATTATTTGTAACATTTCTCTTTCAAAGAACCTGTAACAATCTGCAGTGTTCTTTATAAGTGAAACCTTCTGACCTTCAATTTTAGCTAAAAAATTTAGTCAAGTGACATGGGTTTTGAACACTGTGATTCTAATCCTTTTTCTGTTTTAACATCCATTCCACTCTGCTGTTGTTTTCCTCATGCAACTTGGTTTCTCTCTGTGTAACTGATGTGTGTTAGTCCTCCCACATGCCAAGACACAATGCCTGACTGTGCTGTTACAGGGTTTGCAATAATTTTATGGATCCACACTTTGGTGAGTTATCAGAGGTATTCCAAGTACTGCAGGCTGAGATATGATGGTCAGAAGTCCTACAAAGGCAAGAGTTGTTGGTTATGTTACTGTTTTACCTGCTTTTAAAAGACTGCTTTGATTATATCTATCTACCCATTTATCTTTCTATAGATATAGTTGGTTCACATATATGGAGAGATAAAATGTATGTTTTTCTATTACTTTATCTGCTGTGCAAATACTGTTCCCACTGGATTCCTTCATGTTATATGATGGATGAAAATGTATTTGTGTAGGTGGTTATTGACAAGTCTGCTGTCAGAATAAGGGTGATAGCACAATGTAGGCTGGTGTGATACTGTTTGCAGTGCTTGAAAGGTCCTTGAAGAGTGGCCTTAAGTGCTTAAAGATGTGATTAAACAAGTGCCATTTCACCTCATTGATTCCCACCAGAAAGGAGCGTTGGAAGGCAGGGGAACTGATGAGGGAATTAAAGTATCAGAGTGAGAGCAGAAGAGTAAATCAGCCTCTCATTTGACTGCAATACCTGGGCACCTCTCACACGCACCAAAGTTATAAAGATATCCCCTTTAATTCCCCTTTTATCAAAAAAGGATATACGATTTTCATTTTGCCTGCATACCTGAAAATCTGGCCCACAGAAGTCAATCTAGTGGCGGGGAACTTCATTTTTTACCAGTTGCAGTGTTCACTAGCTTCTGCCAAAGCAGCACTGGAAGGAAAGGCAGATGGCACAACCTTGATTATGCCCTGCCACCAGCCTGCTCTCCATATGCCTTCATTATCTCTGTGAAAGTTTTCTGGTTTGTATGTGTTCTGTTTCCACTGGTGAATTAATCATTCTTCTCCTGACTTTTACCAAAGTTCTCTAGATTGCAACAGGAGCAAAATTTGCAGTTCTTAACCATTTTGAGTAATATTAAAATATAAGACCTTGCTATGGAAGTGACTGTGAAATGAGTTGTAATAGCCAGGAATAAAAAGCTGTGTGTAAGCTGGTGATGATCTTAAGCCTCTCACAAAAAGGGCATCAAGAAACTGTAAATCTGACAGTACAGTTGTGTTTGTAGGGGAGGCATTGACTCAGACCAGGGAAATTCAGAAGGTTAGTGGAGGCATGATCACAGAAAGAGAAGTTCATACATTTTGAAACACACATTTGAAGAAGTTTTTGACTGTTTTTGGACTGAGTAATTTAATTTCTCTAGTATTCTCTTAAAGCTTTTGATAGTAGTGTCATTAAGAATAGGGATGTTACACAAATTGCATATTTGATAATCTGCCCATTTTTTGGTCTTTGTGATGTTTTATTGCAAACCAATACAATACTCTAATATTCACAAAGAACCAAATGCATCATTGTTGATTCTACCAGTACACAAATTTTGAAGGACTTTTCCCTTTCATTAAATAAGATTCACATTCTGTTTAGGATGAGAGGCCCTGTAAACTAGTTCATATAAGAAAACATATTTAAAAGAGAAGAACTATGTGATATATTGTCAAATGGCATATCTGGTTTTTTCATGTATCATTTTTACATAGGGTGATACAGGTGAGAGAGGTGACACAGGATCTGCAGGTCCACGGGTAAGTCTACTTCTCATCTCAGCTCTTTGTTTTGTACCCTTTGATTCAGTCCATGTGAACTGAAATTGTAGCAGTAATTCTAGTTAAAACTCCAGGTGAAATTGGGCACTTGACACAGTTAGAACATGGTTGCTAACTGGACTTTATTATGACTAACACCACTTGCCACTATTTGAAGCAGTCTCCAATCCACAGTTTGTGGGCAGGATGTTACAAGCCAGGTGTTCTGACATTGTTCACTGCCAATACAGAACTAGAGTGTAGGAACTGCTTAAAGGTCTTCCCTCAGAGGTTTCATGTATTTGCTTTCCCACTGCATTACAAGTCACTTTGTACTGACTTGCTTATTTATCTTTATAAAAAAAAGTTTTCTTTTAAATTCTGTGTTTTGTAGTAGTATACTGCAAGTACAGTAAGAGTCTAACACCACACAATCAAGTCAAAGCATGTGTCAGTAGTTAAGAGTCTAAGAGAGTCTTTGGCAGTTGTCTCAAAATTCTAATGGAAAATGTATTACAGGGACCACCTGGACAGAAGGGTGATCAAGGTGCAACAGAGATAATTGATTATAATGGCAATATCCATGAAGCTCTGCAGGTATGCAAACATAACAAGGCTGAATTGGTTTAGTCTGGTCTGGGAAAAAGTCATTTGACAGCATTGTATTTCTCTTTTGCCTAGAGCTTGAAAACATTTTGTGTGCAAAATTGTTTAGCTTATTAATCAGGAATTGCTTTCTATATTTGGAAACCAGGTTTTCTGTGCTAGAAAAACTGTTTCCCTGATACAAATTAGCTGAGTGAATTAGTTTCGTGTTCCCTAGAGAGTACTGACATCATGTAATGAGGACAAAACTAACTCATTGCTGGCTTTGGTGTTTAGGGCTGAATTAATGTAATAAACCACATAGGTTCAACAGAAGTGTCTGCTTTTCAATTCATATATTATAATATTGACATTTCTTTTTTTCCTTGTTTTCCTCCTCCTCTTCCTGTAAAATGCAAAGAGCAGAATATTTGAGATTTGGAAACCATGTAACATGGTTCCATTAGCAAGCTGTGGATTCAATCAGCAACTTGAGTACATTAAGAAGACCAAGCACCAGTCTTCTCACTTATTCATTTCTGGAAAACCTATTTTGACTGGTGTGCAGAAAAGTGTGGAGGATTAAAGCGGGGTTACAAAAAGAATGAATGAGTGTTTGCATAAAAGCAAAGGACTGAGATGACATATGTCATTGCAGTCAAGGTGATTTACATTGCAGCACACTCAGATGCAAATTCCGTGCAGTATAACTCCACCAAAGTGAATGGCTTGCTTATGTGAAACTGAAGACTAGATTTGGCTCATTGTGCATCTGATCACTTTCTCACTGAAGCCGCTGAACTTTTTTCTTACATTTATGCAGTGGGAGTGGGTAAATGTCTGACCAGTCATTTGGTTTCCAAGACACTTTCAAAAAATAAAAAAATCTCACTGCCTTTACTAAAATCTAAAAGCCTGGTATGTCACTAAGGCTGAGTCTGCTCTTTCATTGTGTCTGTGGGGAGATCTGCATAGACATGTTGTGAGGCTCTGCATTATGTTTGCCTCATTTGGTTTGCTTGTAAGGGAATTCAGACACACAACTTTCAGTCATCTAAATCCCTCTCCGAGTTATGTGCCTAAAGTAGCCTGAAATTCATGTTGTGTATTACCAGACAGAGATTTAGCCCCTCTATCTCCTATATTCTTTGTATTGTAACTCTGACATCAGTGTTACTTTCAAGCTTCCTTAGAAAAGCTGCAGCACATAAAGAAGCCTTAAAAGTGGACTAAAGCCTTTTGCAGTGGTTGAAACATTCTAGAAAGCCTTTATCCCATTGCAAATCATTCCAAATGTCATCACCTTCTGATCCAGGGCAACAAATAATTGATATTAATGGGAATGGCTGTGCAAGGAGGGTGTTAGTAAGATTATATAGGATCAGTCAAAAATATCCTTGCCAAATCCAGCTCAGTCCTTTGAGATGGCAAACACCCATTCCTGAGTCTCCTGGTGCCAGATTCTTAGGGGCTCTGAGATTTGCAGTTCTCTCACAAAAGTACATGAGAACTTCAGTGCTCAGCACCGAACTGTGAACTTGCACAAAATTTGGCCTGCAGATTTAAGAAGTTGACAAGAGTTTGCAAGATCTGGGCTGCTTGTCTCATGTTAGAATTTAGTAATAAATCATGAAGCAGTCTAGCAATTTAGTTACTTTGCCTTGTGCCTCCTATTCAATCACACGTGCAATCTTAAAATTGTCATCGTGGTTTGAGCAAGACCCCTGCTGAGAGTATGTGGCTTTCACTTGGAGGATCAAATACAAAATTCATCTCTCTACTGAAATTTCTCTTTACACCCATTCTGCAGAATTTCCCAGGGCAAAAAGCAATAGTTTCAAAAGTTTAACCTTTGTAGGAACTATAGCATTAGATATTAAAATATCTGCCACTATAAAGGGGTCCGTTACTGTGAACATGTAAATAGTTCTTTGCCATGGTTATTTTAGGTTTTCATACCTAGATATGCTCATATTTGAATTTTTCAGTATTTTTAAAGTTCTGGATATATTTGCATTAATATGTTGAAATACAAAGAATATATTAAAGCCATGTGTTAGAAAACAATTTCGTTCAGGTACTTTGTATTGAGTAGGTTCCAGATCTTTGCCAACAGTACCTATTGTTGCACTGACATATGGAGATTCTTTTACAGCTTATAACAGAAGATCTGCAAACCCTTATTTGCACACTGGATAATAATTAGAAAATCAAAATATTTCTTGTTCCATGTAGGCCAATAAGTTCTTCACATGCAAAAGGAAAGCATGTGCGAGCTGCACTATTTGGGGGCTTTACTCTGTTTAAAAATACAGACTAGCATTTAAATTACATTTAAATACTTCTCCACTTGCTTTTAGATTCTTTGGCAAAAAAAAATAGTGACAGGTCAAAATATTTTGCCTCCTTCCATGATGAAAATATCCTTTGTCTTTCCAAGCATTCAAAGCAGAATTGTAGTATACATAGCTGGGTTGTGGACTGGCAGTTTTGGATTTAGAACTGCATTTTTATATGAAAATTAATGTTATAGCTCTACTCCAGGAGTCATATTTATTAGTTAAACATTGGTGCAAAACCTGCAGACATGACAAAACATAGTCTTTTGGTTGACTTGAGACAACAACCCATTATATTTTCTTAAAAAGTTGAAGACTTTTTGAAGACTTCTGCTTAGATTTTGCTATTTAGTCATTGTTTATTTGATCTCTTGCATTGTACAAAAGTACTGTCTTCATCTAATTCCCACAGAAACCAAGCAGCTAATACAGTACCAAGAGTTAAAAATAACAGGGGTTTTATTCATTTTTTTGAAGGCATGGTGTCTCCTACATGCAGCATAGGTTCTGTGGAGATTATAACTGCAGCAAACAGAATTATTTATATCATTGTTTAATTCTGCTACTGATAACTCTTGTTAATACATTTTGCCAACAGAGGATTGCCACCCTGACTGTCACGGTAATTCATTACTATTGCATGACTTACTGTGTGCTGTAGAACTCCTTTGTGCTGCAGCATGTTCATAATTCTGCTAGCTCAGGACATGTCTCCATTTGATGCCAGCCTGGCTCATCATAACATGTATTGATTTCTTTTCTTGGTGTTTCCGTAGCTGAGAACTCATTGTTGAAAGCCAACAATGGAACCAATTCTGCTCCTTCTGAATTAATGGCAAAACTTCAGTTCATTTAAGTACAAGACTGGGAAAACACATGCTTTTTTGTTTCAAGGTCTTCTCAGCAAGATTGCTGTTAGTCCTATTTTCCCATCTGGACATACACTTTCTTTATATTAATGCAGGGGATTTTTAAATGTTGTTGTGGGGTTTTTTTAAATCATCCCCACTATGCACCACCCAGACCACGTTTTTGGTACGTGACACTGTGTCCCCAGCCTGAGGCAGAAATGAAAGAAATGGTCACAGCTTATTCCATGGCAATTTCACAAAGCACTGAGTATCCCCAGATGCAGTTAGTATCTTTTAGCAGAATCCTCTTTACAACTGGTTGGAGATTTTTCCTGGTCTCAGATTGTTTTGAATCAGGCAGTGAGGGCTGGCAAATATGACTGGGTTTTGGTCTCCCTTCCATTAAGGGAAGCAGTGCCATTTCATCAATAGGAGCAGAGGACTTTATTATAAAATATGAGTTGTACTGTTGTTTTAACACTGTTTTTTGTGGTAGTGTTGTGGTTGTTGAGAGCTGTCATAGGTTAACAACTTGTCCATAACTGGTGTTGGTTCCCCTTGTGTTAAAATTCTAACCCATTTTGTTACAGTACCTATATTAACATTCACGCTGTGCTTACATGACAAGTTCTTCAGGAGTTTATTTAAAAGCTGAGAGGTTTGTATGTTTCTGTTTAGGGACCACCAGGACCACCAGGACCCCAGGGGCTGCAAGGGTCAAAGGTGATCTTCCTTACTTTACTCATTGTATCTTAAGGGTGGAGAATTTTCTGGAGTTTTTTAAATGATGTATGTGTACAGGTAAATGGAGCTTTCCAGCATAGTCGTTTAACTAAATTTAACAATTATGGCATGTGTCCAACTTCATAGCCCAGATTCTTGAGATGTAGCTTTCCAGAATAGCTGCCTTATTTAGTTGCCACACACAGATGCTTAACCAAGGACCAGCAAAATTAATTATTACTGCAAGAGTGCAGAAGCATCTCTCTCAGGGATCAGCACTGAGGCTGCTCCCTGGGACTTTGCGAAGCAGCCACACAACCAGACAGTGGCTCCCATGCCTCACTTCTGCCTGAGTGGGAATGAGGTAGGCAAAACTGTGTGCAAGACCACTGGCCACCGTGTGAGTGCATGTGAATGCAGCTTTTATATCACAGGGGCACCCACCCGCATAAGTGCAGTTTTGTCTAAGGTCAGTAAAAATTACAGCGTACACATGTGGGCAGGAGCCTGGCTGGAAACTCAAGCCTGCCAATACCACCTGGCTGGTGCTTGCAAGTACTACAGAAGGGTTAGTGAGCAGCCCACACAGAGACAATGAATACCATACGCTGCACTGTTCTACAAAATCTAAATAATAAATTTGCCTATACTTAAAAGAGAAGTGTTGAAGTTAGTGGACTCTCTCTAAATGCTTTTAAACTAGTTGAGATGTTTCTCCTTATAGACTAGATACTGTGTCTTCTCCCAGTGTCTCTGTGCTATTCCAAGAGCAAATATGTGCATCTTCAATAACAATACTAGACTTTTCAATTTTAGACTTCATCCAGTATTTCATATGGAAATACACTACAATACACATGTACATTGTTTGGAGAAATCATGAGAAACAAGGTTCATCTATGTGAAAATTGGTAATAGAGTATACAGTTAAGTGTGCAGAAATTGCTTTTTGCATTATCATCTACCCAGCAATTCTGCAACATGGAGTATGTTGTAAAAAAGAGAAGTTAGAGTGTGGAAGAGGTTGTGTTCCTGCATATAGGTGAGCATTCTCATTCAAAAATTTACAATGTAAAGCAGAATTCAGCATCACAGGAGTTTGTTTCTAATTTCATCCGTCACCGTAACTTGCTCACTTAGAGAATGCTACCCAGGAGCTGGTCATAAGACAATGTGGTGAATGTGAGCTCCTTCACTGGGTGATTTATAATAGGGAAAAAAAAACAAAAAACCATGAAGTCTCTCTCTTCCTTACGTAAATCGGGAGGCATGATTCCGTATTTATTCTGGTAGCAGGCAAAGTTTCCATTGGATTGGGGTCTTTTCACCCCGGGGATCTTGTCTTCTTTTTATGCACTTGTCTGGCCTTTATACAACACAAAGTTTGTGTAATGTCATAATCAGCTGGGCTGTTTATTTAATATAGATATTAAATATGTGCTGGATTTTTGGACTGAATATTCTCTAGCTTTATTGTTGTTAATTATGGGAATTTCTCTGGCTCTTTCCTCTAGTGTCTGGGACAGTTGGAATAATCCAGTTCTGTCTTATCTCTTGCAGGGTGAACCAGGATCCCCAGGAACTCCAGGAGTTGATGGAGAGCAGGTACATTTTATTTAAATCATGTAGTGAAGAACATGTGAGCAACCGTAGGTCACTTTAAGAGATTATTTCCATGGTTCCAAGTTGTAACTTAGTTTTCATAATCTAAGTATTATGATTATAATAATTAACAGAGATCATTATAGTGCTGGTGCATACTTTGTGATCTAATAATGTCTGCATTTCTGCATTTTACTAGCAAAGATATAACATGCACATGACTTCTGCTTATTAGGATCAAAGCTAGAATTCTGTTGATGTCTCTAGTTTTTTACATGACTTGCTGAATAAGTCCATATTTTAGGGTCCTAAGGGCTCAAAAGGAGACACAGGTGATCCTGGAATGCCTGGAGAAAAGGGAGGAATCGGACTGCCTGGCCTACCAGTGAGTATGAAAAGTTAATTAATTAATTTTAGCAAAAAATCTTTTATTTTTTTCTCTCTTCCATTATCAGGAATTTCCAACAGTGCAAATGAGACAGAAAGCACTAGGGAGAAAACTCTGAGACTGTTTCGCAGCAAAGCTAGGAGGAGGTGTAAAATTGTCAGAACTTTTCATTCTACTTACAGTAAAAAAAATTCTGTGTTGGGAAAAAAGAGATTAGTTGGCAGGCTGACCAAAGTTGTACTTCTCTTGCAATATATAGGACAACTTGGGCAAGGAGAAAGGAGCTATGTTTTGAATGGAAATTTCAGGTGACTTAGATTAAGGAGGGAGAAAAAATGCATGAATATTTATGGGATGCATTCTTCCCATTTTGTGTGTGCACATATACATATATATATATATGTATAGATTTATATACATACACATGAAATTTCTCAGTAAAAATAGAAACAATTTCAAAATTTATCCATGGTACAGTATCATGAATGGAGTGCCAGTTTAAGGGATTATCATAAATATAATGCCACAATTGATAGCTATCAATATAAAAGCCTATGTTCATATTAGTTAAAAATTATTTTTAAAGTACTGCCAGATTTTTTTTTAAACATTTCCTTTATATGTGTGCTGTGGTATTCTGTTTTTAAATGATAATTATTTGCCAATAAATATTGTCATTTCTAGATTGGTTGCTAGTAAGATTCAAGCTATTTACAAATGCTGTTTTGCAATGATTTTTAGGGAGCCAATGGCATGAAAGGCGAAAAAGGAGACGTTGGTTTGCCTGGTGCCCAAGGTCCTTCAGTAAGTCTTAGTGTGGCATTGCAATGAACACAGGAGTCCAGCAGTGGTTCTCCAGTTTCTGATTCTGAGCAGTACTTGATATTCATGACTGATCTTTCCTGAGAATGAACAGACTTTGGGTCATATAGCTAAATACAGTTTAAGAAATTTTAAAGTTCTAATTCCTGTTCTGTTCTATGAAAATGAACAAGTCCTGCTTGCTTCAGTCAAAGCCTTCTGGCTCTGTAATTAATCAAAAGATAAATGGAGAAGAAAGAAAAAAACCCAAACAAACCATAATCTCTCTCTGAACACCTTACACTCTGGGAATCTCAGATAGCCCAGTGAGAACCAGACTAGACTGACTTCAGATATGTGACCCAGGGTAGTGAGCTAGTTGTATGAGACCAGATAGTCTCCTGATTTGTTTTTTCAAAAGCATTTTAAAGGCATTAAAAAACAAACAAAACCAAACAAACCCAAAAAACCCCAAAAAACTCCTACATAGTACCTTCATGGTGTGGGTGACTTCTATTATCAGAGCACAGTGAGGTGAGAGACCTCAGAGCAGAGGTTAGTGACAGAAGCCATAGCTCTGAAAAGTCAAAGAGGCTGCTCTGTGCTGTCATAGGACACAAGAGGCACCCCTCATCTCTGAGTTTCTTTCTATGAGGAGAAGATTAGTTTGTTAGAAATTAATTCACTAATTCATTCATTCTGTTCTGCTTATATTTCACTTGAAGGGAGACTTGAAGTTTTCAGGAGATTTCACAGGTGGTGGGGTCTGTCTTACCTTTCAAAGTGCTTCTTGTTGCTGCTCTTGCCTCCACCGATGGCTACTGCAGCAGTGCAAGAGTCTGGAGACCTGAATTAGCACCCCTGCTGCCACTCTGCAGGCTATGGCAGCAACCCACTGGGATTAAATCCAGGAAGAGAGGGGATTTTAATCTGGATATATCATCATGAAATTCTTTCCATGGATTTGTTAGGAACATGGAAAACCAGTGCATAATATGTGTGCACTGAATGCTGAGCAACCCAATTACCTATTTTAAGGACCTCTGAGAATTTTTGGTACAAGTGGGCTAAAAGAAATAAAAGGAGAGACAAAAGGAAATTTTGAAATTATGCCAAAGCCCAGCTTGAATTTAGTATCTTTTGCATTCATCAGTGTTGAGGAGGAATAAAATAACACATCATCACCTTCTGGCTCTGTAGTTTAGGTAGTACAAGAGAGAACTAAAGAGCACATACCATAAAATATTAAAAGTTCAAGTATCCCTTCTCAGTACTGTTAGTTTTACAGGGATTTATTGTTTTTCCCCCATAGTGTCTTAAAGTGTATCATAGACCCTAGGAATAAGAATCTGGAGACAGGCACACTGCCATATGGCACAGGCAGATCTGCACTTTGGGTATCCTGTCTTTCAAATCAAAATAATTCCCATTCCTAAAGCCCTGTCTAGATGCGCTGTCAGCATTCACTGTTGCATAGCTATTTTTGTAAGTGCTTGCCAACAAGGGTCAGCCTGACTTCTGGTATTTTTGTGGGAGTTCTTTGCCCTGCATGATTTAATACCATTGTTTTTTATCTGTAGATGATAGGACCACCTGGACCACCAGGGCCACATGGTCCTCCAGGCCCCATGGTAAGCTTGGGAGGAACAGAGGGGCTAGAAAAGGTCTATGCCCTCTTGCCACTTTATTACTTATGCCTCTTGCTTACTAAAACTGTTACCAGAATATGTTGCCATTAAAGAGGGGACCTAATTTGGAAATCTTTTTGCATGTCTTGAAATTCATAAGAGGCGGAGAAACAAATTGCACATTCCTGTTATTGTTAACATGCTAGTGGTCTGGTTTCTCCCCAGAATCAGGTGTTTACTTTATTGTTGCTTTGTTGACAGCTGCATTTCTCTTGAGAGTAAAGAAATATAGGGGGAATTTGTATCCCTATAAAGCAAAAACTGAAAAAAAATTGTGGTGTATTTTCATAACAAAAAATGTTACTTTTATTTTCAGGGACCTCATGGACTGCCTGGCCCAAAGGTAAATTAATATCTGTCTTGAATAGATGAGCTCTTTATGTCTGCAAAGTGTTGTGCTTTGCTCTTGAATGCATGCAGCTATGTTTTGTCATATGTCATTTAATAAACGCTTCTGATATTCTTAAACCTTAAAGCAGATTTTAATATTAGCAGCTTAAAACCTTTTTAAATTTTCTGTGATTGTTTCTCAGTAGTATTTCTCCTCAACATTGGCTGAGTCCATTTTTTGTGTGAATATTCGGGGTGTGGCACTAAATTATTTAGCTTCCTGTTTATGGGCAAGCTACCATTGCCCTTGGAATTCCTTTGGAATACAGAAGCATGTTACAGGCTAAGAACATGAAGTCAGATAAACTCATCTTTGTTTATGCTCTCTTGTATCTCCTGCTTCTTCCAGTCTCCATGGCCTTTGTTAGGTGATGGGTATTTTGCTTACCAGTTCCTTCACGTGTTATGCTGGTTCACCATCACAAACTGATGTGTGCATTTTCGTGTTTTCCAAACTGGATTCATGATCAGACAGATCTGCAATACAATTTGAACATTTTCCATAGCATAAATATTCTTTAGGGACTCTCTTAGCCCATGAGAACAGCTCAGGAGAGTGGAAGTGAATTTTGGCAGAGTTGGTGTATTTTAATTTGTGCTTAAATTCACTAGTTACCAGTAAGCTAAAATTCAGCCAATTATATTCATTAAGGCCAGTGGTCTTGTCAGGCATGATCATTTAAATCACTGTAAGTCCCTAATCACACCTTTCTCAAAAAGTAAGGAAGAGGAAGAAGGGGTGTTTTTGTGTAGTTTTGGCGGTTTAATTTGGGTTTTGAAAGGTGCAAGACAGAAAATCACAGGTTTGACTCCTGATGAGACTTAACTTGACCCTGATGAGTGTTACCTTGGCTCAAGAAACCTAAGTCATAAATCATTTTTTGAAATCAAGTATGTTCCATTTTAGCACCAGCCCTGCTTTACCTCAGGCTTTTGGCCTGAGAATCAGGCTTTTGTGGGATTTCTCAGGTCTGTTCCCAAAACTTCAGCATTTCCAGTGCTACTGCTCTGAAAGTCACATCAAGTCAAATAGAATAAGAATGAAGAAATGGCTACTTAGGGTGCAAAGCAGGCAGATGATGTCTGGAGTTACTTAAAGGAGCAGACTGGGTTCTACTGAGATTTTTTTTTTTTTAAATATGAATATAATATAAGGTAATGTAATACATCAAAGGGAAATCTAGCAATGAGGCCATGGGGAGCTGCCTGGATGAAATATCCATGTATTTCTGTTTCCCAGAAGAGGCAGGTGTGGTCAATACTCTCTTTGACTGAGCAGCCCTCATGCTGATGCAGTTTTTCATTATGAGAGAAGGATTTATTGGCAACTCTGACCCCAGTATTATCTTAGTGATGTTTAGTGTAATAGCCTGTGCATAATTTAATAATCACAACAAGTGCCATTTCTTACATTGTTAAAATTTCTTTGTGTGAACACAGAAACTGTGGACCTCCCAAATAGCTTGGCATTGTGTAACCTGTACTGTTTCTTTTAACTTATTACTGTTTATTACATATGCTTAAAGGTTTAAAATATCTTTATGTAAGATTTTGCTGCAAATTCCAGTTTACTGTAAGGAAGAGTATTGCTTCCTTACCAAATGTACTTTTCAGGAGATCCCACTCTAGAAACCTACAGTTTGGAGGCTTACTTTTATGAACGTTTTCTTTCAGTTTGAATTATCTGCATAGGGTGGTTTATGGGATTTGAAGAATTTCCAAAACCCCCTGAAACTCATGCTTAATTCAAACCATCTAACTATAGTGATAATTATTAGGAAAAGATTACAAAAATCTGTTTCCCATAAGTTTCCTGTAGTTCTTTTTACACAGATTTTAAATCTCAAGCAGACACATCCCATTTGCCCACTATTAAATCAGTATGTAAATTGCCTGTAAGCTGAGAGGGTTGAATTTGTTTCAAACTGGAATTTGCAGCTACTTCTGAGACTGGCTTCTTCTATCCCAGTTTAAACACCCATTATAGCACCAAAAATTTGGCATTTATACTTTTACGTTTAGGGTGAACCAGGGTTAAATGGTCTTAAAGGATTGAAGGGTGAACCAGGTCAAAAGGGTGACAGAGGGCCCCTTGGTCTTCCAGTAAGTAAAAAAACCCAACTATTCAATTTCAGTGCAAATCACAAACGTCTCTTTCTACTCCTCATGAGCAACTCTGATTTACTCAATAGCATACACAGAATATACCGTGTTGGAGCAGAGCATCAGTCCTGTTTTGTTTTGTCCCAAATCTGTGCTATCATCCCAAGTAACATCCTGTATCACCCAGTGCTGTCAGGGTTGTTTTGTTGTTGTTGTGTGTCAGTTGAGAGTGTTCAGTGTCACAAGGATGTCATCACCCCCATTACATTAGTCATGCTGTTATTCAAGTGTTGCATGGTGTTTCCATTAAAAAAGGAGTCTTCCCTTTCCCCGTCTCCTCAGTTATTCTTCCTCTTATTGCACTTCTGCAGTTCAAATGGAGAGGTCTAATTGAGGAAAGGTAAAAATTGGTTTAGGGAATGTAGTTGCATTTTTTTTCCCCCTGGATTCTTATTTTTGCCTTGTTCTTTAGAAAATTCCCATTCTGAGTGTTCGGCATGAATTTTGTCTTACAAGTGAAGAACCTTAAAAATATGGAAACATCGGAGTTCTTAAAATTTAGGTTGATAAAATAGAAAATATTTAATGTGTTTGAAAGCATGCTGAAAAGGTGGCTTTATTTTTTTTCTCAGAAAAAGAGTTCATTTTTTCCTCTTTGCTGTTATCGCATGAGGATTGCTCCCAGTGATTACATTGTTAACAGTAAAATGGAGAAAAAAGACTTAGTTGACCCAAAGGAACACAAACCTCTCTGATTAACATTTTCAAGAATTATGTGCAGGGCCTCCAGTCAAGGTCAGCATCGCTGAGAATTTTAATTTATTTTGAGAAAAATAAAAGCTCATTTTCACATTGACAGTTACATCTCTGTAGAGAGTGAGCTTTGGAGGCCTGAGCAGGTGCCCTGAAAAAGGCCACAAGGTAGAAGAGACTCCAGAACAAAATATGCTCCTAGGTTTTCCAAATTTACACAGATCTTGTCTTGCTCCTGCTTGCTACTTCTAAATGTCATTTTCAGGAGCAAAGTCCAAGCACTTGACGTTCCAAAAAATGGCTCGTTTTATTGAGTTGGCTGGGTCTGTCTGGGGGTTGGTTTGGCTAGCGTTTCTCGGAGGGGGGTGTCCCCAGATTATTCCCTGTGTCGCGGCTGGCGTTGTCCCTGTGCCGCACGGCCCCCGCCGCTGCTCTGTTATTCGCACGGAATCCACGAGGGGTCCCCCCGGCCCCAGGGATGCTGAGGCATCGCCCGGCGTGCCTGTGCTCTGAACTGGGAGTGGAGCGGGAAAACAGGAAATGTGATTGTCTCCCGGGCCCTTGGAAATGAATGAGGCCATTGTGGTCAGCATCCAGATTTTGTTGGCTGCATAATGCAGTATTCTTGCACTTAAATATTTCCTATCGCCGTTAACACACATTTTTCTTCCTTTGTGTATACTATTCAGTATTGTCACTATTTACAAATTAGAAAGCATTTGAGTAAATTACAAAGTAAATATTTGTATGTTCAGGCTCAAAAACATCCTAACATCTGGTGTTTGTAGCGCTCCTATAGCCTGACAATATTCTGCTCTAATATACTTGATGTGAGGGCAGGGGTGGGTCAGTGATGCTACCCTGAAGTGAGAACAGAATCAGGCTCTCGGTGTTTTATGTGAATTTTTAACTAACATGCTGTAGCAATGTGATACCCACTCCAGAACCCTGTCACAGCGTGTACTGTACGTTTGAATTGTGTTTATTCATCAGCACCACTTACTAATCTCACGTTCTTGTCATTCGTGTCGTGCCCATCATCCATGCTTCCACCTAACCACACAGGGAGCATCTGGCTTAGACGGAAAGCCAGGAGCCCGGGTGAGTCCCTTGTCTTTCTGTGTCCCCTTTGTGGCTGAGTCCGTGTGCTTCCCAGGGGCTCTGCCAGCCAAGCTCGCTCGCTGCACCCAGGAAGGAAGGCCAAGTGCTGCAGGCGTTGTCCGTGCTGCATAAGAGGGGGCTTCAAGCAGATTCTTAGGGCAATATGTGTGGGAAAGAGAATGTAATTCTCTGTAGAAGGAGCTCTGAACCTTAAAAAGGCAGCTTAGTTTTCATTTTTGGTTGGCCAACTGCCTTGGTTGGGTTGCTAGTTTTCCTGAGTAAGGTTAGGGATTTAGCCTGCAGGAGAGCATAGCTGTTCAGTGCTAATATGGAATCAGTGAAGGAGGTGCAGATGTGCTGGGGTTCATCTACAGACGTTGTTATATTACACATCATAGATGTTAAATCTTCTGCTTTCGTCAATGATAAAGAAATCTATGCAGTGTAAGAGTTATATCTTGGAAGTAAGATTCTCATTGATCCCTGTAATAGGTAAGTCCATCTTACAGGTGGACATTTCAATTTAAAGAATAATCAATTTTAAAATAAAACAATAATTAAAATCTTTTTTTTTTCACCCTTCCATCTTCTTCCAATCAGTTTAAGATCTTTGTAAATCTGATTGCTTCCATGGATGTAGTGAATGCCAAATAGAAGAAAGAGGCTCTGCCTTGTATAGGTGGAGTTTTGAAAGCCAAATAGGTTACATCACAATTAAATCTAAATTTTCAACTACTGAAGACTGATTCCATGTTAGTTTTTGTGTACAAGAGAGCTATTAAAACTAAAGAGTTGTAAGAACAAGCCCTCTCTCTTACCCTCTTTGTTCCCTTTTGTAGGGTGTAGATGGCCCAGTTGGCCCCCATGGCCCTGCAGGTCCCAAAGGAGAGAGAGTAAGTATATGTTCCATGTGCTTCTCCTTACAAAGTGACTGCCACAATGGAAAAATGTCATATGGGGACATTGTGCCTAGATGTTACAGAACAGAACAGTATCTCACCTGTTGAGGAGCAGCCTAGATGCATTCTAGTTACACACACATTTATCTGTTTGTGGTTGACATTGTAACTCATTAACTTTAGGGGAGCTGATATTTTGAAATGACTAATGTCATTCAGTAAGAAATTGACTGGACTTTCTAGTACACAGCGCCACAAAGAGAACGTGATTTTCATTGGTTTCATTATGTTGTGTTAATTGAGAGAACAAACTGGTATAAAATAAGATAGTGTGATCTGATCATATAAGAATGCAATGGCAAAAAGAGAGAAGAGTATTTCTCTCCTCTATGCACTTAAATGTTTTTATCCAGGAAAAATATCTCCAGCCTCTGTAAAATTTAAATTTTTCTTTTTTTTTTTAAGCTTAGAAGATAGGAGCCCTGCTGATTAATTTTAAATAGTCACAGTAAATTTTCTCCAGTGGAAATAGGATAGGATCTCTAACTATAAGCCTGTCACCTTTAACAATCCAACCATCAACTTTTACAACAAACCAGAAGATGATATCCTAACTAAAACCTCCAAGGAGTTGCCAGTCTAGAACTTTGTCTCTTTGACTTCCTCACTTCAGCAAAACAACTGTGCTAAAACAACTTCATGCTAGCTGTATTAAGGACACAGCCACATGGCAGAGGTCCAGTTAGCTTCATCTGAGAAAGGCAAGATTCATTTCTACAGAGCTGTGTTTTGAGGGATAAATATAAAGGCATGCAGCATAGTCCAAATTAAACTGTACAGTAGGCTGCAGTTACCACTCAGGCTAGTTAAGTGCCTGAAGGACTTGAGTATTTTTTCTGTTTTTCTAGGGGATTAATGATTCAATTCTTTTTTTTTTTTTCTTCAATTAGGACAAAATATATCTTCTGTCAGCTCTGTGAAAAGATAGTTGAACGTCCTCTCATCTTAAGTGAATAATTTAGACGAGATGCGCGTGTAGAAGTATATTAAAAATACCGTACATTTGATTCTTGCATTGTGAGCTTTTATATTGAAAGATGTGTACCACCAGTTGAAACGTCTTTGACAATGACATATAATATAAACTATTCTTCTCATCTGTAGAAGAGAGCTACTAATATTTTTTTCTTGTGTGGGTATTCAAGGTCATAAGAAGTCATACAGCTGGATCTGGAATAAACCCTACTGTAGCTGTTGAAAAGTAGTAGCTACAGAGGGGGTAGGAATTGCTGTGATGTAAATCAGTAATTCCAGGAGCATAGAAGGAGAACTTCACAAAAATAGAGCGACCAAGGTGTGCAGAAAATTCCTCCACACCCACCATTTTCTATGGAGCTAAATGAATGGGAGGAAGTTCACAAGACCGATGGAAGGTTTTTTCCCAAGCAGGCAACCAGCAGGATTTTTGCTGTAATTGTTCATTTAATTATTCAATACCATTTGGGAGGAGAAGTTTTTTGTAGCATAGTTATGTAACAGGTGCCCAGTGTTGATATATGTCTCATTATTTAAATAACAAATTGTGTCTTTTTAATGCTGTTTTACAATGTGCATTTGCAAATGTTGAACTCGTTTATGTGAAAGCAGGAGGGAAACATTTTTGTCTGCAGATTTCAGACTTTACTTTTCAATTAAAAACAGTGCATAGGGCCGGTGTTCACTGTCACTGGATAGGGCCTCATTTTGTCTGCACTGATAAGAAAAACCTTGGACCAGTGTAAATCTAGGAGGGCGTTAGCACTGTTTAACAGAATAATCATGAATTCATTGTTGCACAGGCTGCATTCAAGGTGATGCTGAATTACTACTCTCAGGTAGAACAGACTGTTGTGAAAATTAGGGTGGGTTGTTGATTTTCAATTAACTATTAAAATAGAAAATGTCAGATCATCTTTATACTAAGTCTGTTTAGATGGTGACAAGGTAGACTAAGAAAATCATGACACTATAATGTGGTTTTATGCATTTTTTTAGTAGAAACTGAAAGAGTAATTAATAATGTGAATTAATATAATTTATGAGTCTGATACTTCTTACTCATTTTCAGCTATTGGAATTACATTTTGCCAGGTGCTTAGAGAGATTTTACTGATACCATCTTTATTAAAGGAGGAGTAGGTCATAACAGGCCTCTAAATCTGACTGTGTACTTTCTGTATATGTACTTTCACTTACATATTGTCTTGAGTGAAAAGAAAGTAGAGAACACTGGAAAACAGACATCTTCAGCTACTACTAATGAAAGGGGACATGTAAGCTTGAAGGGTGATGACAGGCATAATGTGTATCCAGCTTCTTGACCAGCTAAAGGAATCTGAGAGCTGGAAATACACATTTTCCTTTTTTATTATTTTTTTTTCATTGATGACAAGGTTTAGAACTTGATTTTGGCTTTCAGATGTGTAGCCTGTGCAACACTGTCATCATTACACACAGTTAGTACTAGTAGGTAAAGTGCATTCTCTTTAATTTGGTTAAAATGTTTCTCACCATGACAGTGTTATGAAATCTCCCTATCTATCCTAATGGAGGCACAAATTATTCAGCGTTATTCACGCAAATTGTAACTCATATTTGTCCATGATTCAGGAGACTGAAGTGAAATAGGAGGCAAAAACATAGGTTATGGTTTCTATTCTTTGGACATTGATGGATTGTCTCACAAAAAATTTTTTAAAAAATCTTGAAGTTTGCCAGTATCTGCTCCCCTGAAGGAAACTGTGATGGTTGAGGGCAGTGTGCTCATGACAGTCCATTAATCTCATGTAATCCATGAACAACGAGGACCTCATTTGGTATTCCAAATATGTTTCAGCATGTGCTTCATATTGGAGGCAAAAAATTCTGAGATACAGTTCTCCAAATATATTCTTACATAACAGATGAGATTATTTCCTAGACTGATACATTCAGTATTTTTATGTCTGCCATATGTTTAGCAATGTTATAAGCCTATCTTGAGAGGACTTTGTACAGTCATCTTGCTGTTGAAGATTAAAGAAAAAAAAGATGCTTAACTAGTCTTGACATATTCCAGGTACTGATCAAAGAGTTTTGTAGCTCTTACCTACATAGGTCAGCACATTAGTTTCTTCTTAGCAGAAGGCTTTAAAGCTGCAAGGGATTCCTTGTTTTGAAAATCAGCTGTTACTTCCCAATACTTCCTATTGTCCTGCCAGGGCATCCAGACTAAATGCTGCTCAGAAACTAGCAGGGGAGTAACAGAATCCACAAAGACCTGACATTGCACATCTCATTACCTCTAGACTAAAGCAAGTGCCCACCTAAGTAAAAATATAAAGTATTTAAAACAGATCAAATGTCAGTTACTGTGACAAACTCCTTATTGCTGGGATTATTCAATCACAGGTTAAGGTCACATTTGTCCTGGTGCCTGCCTTTTTGTATAATTCAGTCAATGAAATTTAGGCATAGCAGCCCATTTTTAGAGCTGTACCAAGTACTTGGCTGTGCCAGTGATCATCACTGTTAATTAGGTACACATCTACATCTCTGTTTTGTGCTTTTAATGATAGAGTCGTTAATGAATTAATAATAAGTAGTAAATAACCCAGAGGATGTTGTACAGAGAATTATCTCATGAGCGTAAGTGCAGCAAATGCTAGGATGAAACACAGCATTTGTGCACACCAAGAGCCTTGCACAAAGCCCTGTGTTAGGGTGTGCTCAGCAAAGGGGGTGACAAAGGGATCCAAGTCACCCTGCATAACAAATCCAGAGTAGGAGCTTTGATAACTAGAGGTGGTCTGAATTTTTTTATTTCATCAACACTTTGAGCAGTTTAATGCTCTCCAGAGAGAAATGCTTTTCTGATGGATTTAATTCAGAAGAAAGAACACCACAGTCTGAAACAAGACTGCTTTCCACACCTTCTTCCCATCCCTGACTCCCTACCAAGCTCACAGGGACCTGTGCTTGCAGTTACACGGGCTAGTCCTGGCTAGCTTGGGAAGCTTAACTTCATATTGATCTTGACAAAGAACAATTAGAGGGCAAGGGTGATTATTACTGTCAGCCTGAAATTTTCTGCCTTGAAATTCCATTCCATTTGGAAAAGTTTACCCTGTATTAAGCTTGCAAAATGACTTTGGCAGCACCCTTCTGGGAACTGGTAATTTTTCCATGGATTTTAGTGCAGAATGAGATCAGACTTATGGTGTCTGTACTTGTTTGTCTTGCATATTATTACAGTTGTTTTGATTTTAATAAACCAGGGTATTTACATCACTTATCTAGAATCCAATAGAGGATTTAGCAACACAGCACAGTGCATGGGATAATCTTCACAATGTCACTGTTAATAGCATTGCCTACTTAAATCAAGCTTTGACTGACACATCTTTTTTGCCTATCACTGTGCTGCTGTGTATGTATACAACTTGATGCTGTATATCCTCAGTTTTCATTACAACTTTGCATTTTTACTGAGAGCAACATTAAGCTGTTGAAAGCTTAAACTTGACACTGGTGTGTGTTCAGTTGAAACATATTTTCAGTTACTAATGTATTTTAAAATTGATGTTATATCATATGCCTAAAAAGTCATTTTGCCTAGAAAGTCATACACACCTTCTCTTTCTCCATTAAACATTTAATAAAAAGAAATGAGCTTGGCTATTTTTCACTCAAAATACTTAGGAATGCATAAACTTTAACCTAAAGCACTTGGTATAGATAATTTCTAAGACAGCCAATGTTTTTGTTTGTTTGTTCTGTAATCTTTTCTTAGGGTGAGAAGGGAACTGTAGGTGACCCTGGACCCAGAGGACCATACGGCTTGCCTGTAAGTTGCACAGAGTTTGTACACACTGCACTTTTCATCCCTCCCTGATTAAACTTTGTGTGCTTTGTGGCTGATTTTCACCTAGCAGTAGAATTAGTTGGAAAAGGCAAAGATTGATAATAAGCCCTGACAGTGCAAGGTCAATGGTCTGTATCACACTCTTGGGTTTCTACCCATGCACATAAAAAACCAGACCTGAAACAAACCAGGAAGAGAGAGGAGATGCAAAATGCAGGTGCTCCTGCTTCAGCAGCCTTTGGCTGCCTGGGGAGCACGTGAGAGTGCCAGGAGTTCAGGAGGAACTGTGGAAAGCTGTGAATTTCTTAATGTCAGTGAGCTGTTTGGATTTCCATACTGCAGGGTTTCTTCACCATTATGTTTTTGTTTTGTTTGTTACTTCAGAGATCCATTTTGTTTTCATTTCTGTGCCATCTACTCAGAAGCAATGTAAAAATTTCATTGTTGCTCACTCATAGGCGGAAATTATTTGTTTTAAATCAATAATTTTAATGATGTTATCCATTTCTAAAATACAAAGTAGAACTTCCTTTGGCCTGACAAGGATATACCCAATAAAATCAGTTGACATTCCCTGTTTACACTGCTAATGACTGGGTCAGGTGTGTACATGTACACGTCTGTTCTGTACCTTGATGCAAGGAAGGTCATGTAAATGTGCTTGACCAGGCACAACCAGCCTTTCCAGGAGATTTTTGGTGTTTCCATACCCTTTCCAGTCTAATCTGTTTGATTAATTAATTTAAGCTGGAATACAGACCTGTGGTTTAGTTGGATCCATTTAATTGGATCAGGAGTCAGTGGCTGGAGACAGTTTTCAGGCTCCATGGAGCGTTAAATTAGCTTGCCACGCGTTTTTATGTGAGGCTCACTTTTGTGAGTTAAATTTTTTTAAAAAACCATCCTATTTCTGATTCCCATTCTTGCGAACTAAAAATAAAATTTTATAGGTTTTTCCTGAATTTTTAGCTTACTCCTGGAATCTGCCTGAAAACAAAATTTTACAGTCAAGCAAAATTTTGCAGCCAGGTTATCAGTTCCTGGAAATGTTAAACATGGGCAGCAGTGTCCTTGTCTGAGGGAAGCTAATGCAGTTCCTGTGGTTCTTTGGCAGGGCAAAGATGGCGAGCCTGGCCTTGATGTAAGTAATGTGTGTGACCAGGGCACTCTCAGGGGTTGGTAAGAGTCTGCCAAGAAGTCCCTTGTGGAGCACACCACCTCTGGTGCCCTTTAGCGTGCATGCAGTACCTGCAGAGAGTGTGCTGAATGCTGCGTTTGCTCTTTCTCTGTGGTAAAGAGGACAAAGATTGTGCAATGTACAGCCCTTATCGACAGACACCGCCAGATAGTAGTGCTTAGCAATACAAGTACCTGGTCCTTTGGATGTCAGTAGGCTGAAAAAAATGCTTGCTAAGAAAATATTCAGATGACTCATTTGTAGAAGGAGTCGCTTAGCCCTTAGTTAACTAAATTTATTCTAATTAAAGAGAATAATTCCGTAGCCTGTAAGGGATATGTTTCAAAACATAGGCTCTTTCCTTGGCATGCTAAAAAGACTTACTGAAAGTCCTTTTCTGTAGTCCTACACTGAAATCCCTAATTTGGAGGAGTCTTTTTAAGAATACACATATGCTATGTAGCATGGATGATTGCTAGTTTGAGTGGTATGACTTCTTCCTGTAGCTGCCAAAATGTCTCTACCAAACTATGTCACTTACTCGTCTCACATGCTCCTGTGTCCGTGCATGTGTCCACACATAACACACATATATGTACAGAGCATGTAGTGAAATCATTTTTTTTAGGTCTTCCAAGAGTATTTGAAAACTTAATCTGCATGTTAATAAAAGTCAACCTATCTTTGTCCGTTTTGTTTTTATAGGGTTTCCCTGGTCCTCGAGGAGAAAAGGGTGATATAGGAGAAAAGGGAGAAAAGGTGACCACAGTGTTATAAACTGTTGCTTGATTCCTCAGCTAATGGGTTCTGCTGTCTTTACGCTATAAATTCTCCCGTTAAAACTTACCTTTGTTTTTACTGTGTGCCAAAAGGCAAGTCACAGATACATGCTAGAGCAAAATCATGAAAAACCACAAAATGTATGTACAGGACTAGAAATATCAACAAGTCCCAAAGCACAGCCTTTTCTTTAGGCTCATTTTCTTCAATCCATCCTACCCTTGTTGAAAATCCTGAAATATTTAATGCAGACATTAGTCATTGTGGTAGTGATTTTATACTGAAGAGCCCAGCTCTGTTCCCTGGCAGTATTTGCACACTAATGGTTGATCCAGGTGTAGCATGCATGTACATGCTACCTGTCCCACATCGTGTCTACGACAGGAACTGTTTGAATTTTTATTTTTGGCAATGTTTTATTTGCAATTAAGGACTTTGTGATACTTGTGGATTGAAATTGAATCATATACTCTACCATTCTGATAAACCGACTAGACAGCAAAGTTAACAGAAACAGCCTGACTTCATTTTCAGTGTCCAGACACAGTGACTTGGAAATCTGTTTAGTAAAAAGCAGTTCAGGACTTAATGTGTGTAGAGAAACTTCATGAGCAAACCTTGTTCCTTTCTATCCAACACAAACCCCAGCTGCTAAAATTGCTGAATTAGAACTCACACCAAGCTAATTAATGTAAAAGTCCATACATGCAGCAGATGATTTTTCTAGGTCAGAGAAATGTTTTTGTCAAGCTGACATATGCAGGGTTAGGCTAGATTAATTTCTCATTATGGTGTCCTAAAAAAGAAAACAGGGCTAAAAAGTCACCATGGGTGTTAGAGTTCATACATGGTTAGGCAACACACTTCCCAAGAATGCATTGGAAAGGGTATTATGAAATACACTTCCCAAGAATGCATTGAAACGGGTATTATGAAATTCATTCTTCCCTTTTGTCCCTTGGTATATTGCTCTTTCTTTTGAGCTCAGAGATCACTGGTAAGGTACTGATTTTTGAACAACAGTCGTTTAAGCAGGTGCTGAATATTCTAAAGGCAGGGTTTGACCTGGCAGAGTAATCACAATGAACGGTGAGCCCTTGCTTGCTGTCAGAGCACATGTCTGACTGCCACCAGTGAACAGCTTTTCTCCTTGAGAGCAGCCATCAGTCAAAAGGTGTAACTGAGAACTGCCAGCTCAGAGAGGTGATGGTCAAAATGCTCTTTGTGCTAAGTGGGAGTTACAGCAAGTGCCAAATTGAATGAGCTTAACGGTGTGTTCTCACCCTGGGATGCATTCAAAGAGTTGTGTCCAGAAGATAAAAATAAGTAATTATGCCTCTCTAATCAATTCCAATGAGGTTGCTTGAATACTGCAGATGGTCTTTTGAGCCTCACAGTTCAAGAAGAAATTGGAGAGGAAGAAGGCTACCAAGCTGGCAGGGGTCTGGGGCAAACACAACCAGTAGCAGGAGGAGGTGGACTGGCTTAGTCTGACAGGGGGGAGGCCGAACTGCTTGAAAGGAAAGATAAAAATATGGTAGAGCAAAACTCTTCTGGGTAATGGCAAGTGGGGAAATGTAGGACCACGAGAGGACCTCTGAGAGCTTCAGAGCAATTGTTCACAAGGACAGCACAGCACTGGAACAGTGAGTCCAGAGAGATGGTTGAACCCCTGCCCAAGGAGCACTGCAGAACCTGGTTGGTCCGACCTGACCTAGGGTCAGGAATCATCCTGCTCACAGTGGGAATCTTAGGCAACTTCCAGAACTCCTTTCAGCCAGACTTTCTGAGTCTGTGTTTCCATGTACAGCTAGAGCAGATAGGCAGACAAATTTCAGCCACCAGAGCTCCAGAAGATTTCTGGAATAAAAGATGGGAAGTTGGTAAAAAGTTCGCTTATACAAATAGCGTGTGAAAATGGAACAAGTGAGATTCATCACTCAGGATGTAAAAATGTTTTAATGTTCCAGAGTCCAGCGTGCTGCTTTTGAATATTAGTCTGTGATTCCCAGGGACTGACTAGATAAGTCAAACATGGGACTTCCAGTTGCAAGGGAGTGAGGGAATTGTATGTGGGAATGGTGTGTGGCACGGCTACACCCTTTTCGGAGTTCAATTGTGATTTAGGCTGCCTGTGGAGACTTGTCCTCTTGGGCTTCAAGACACATCTCCTAGGAACTGTGGTCCTCCATCCCCCTAAAAATTCATGAAAAGGCAAACTCTGTTTCCTTAGGAGAATGCATGGGATAAAGTAGTTAGCACGTCTGATATGTGTTTCTAAAAACAGACTGTTTTGTGTACTCTCAGAAAGAGGATTGACAGGAAGTCTGTAGGGCAAAAATGGAGATTGAATACCTGCCTTAAAAATTCCTAGAGTATTTAAAGAAAACTAGGATGCAAAGGAAGGTCTTTCCCAGTGAAAAATCAGAGAATGTATAGCTGAGACCTCTGTGGAAGAGACTTCCATTCCACATTTTTAATGCATTTTTCCCATAAATAAGGGAATATTTGTATCATGCAAGCAATTTATTTCTCCAAAATTACTTCAGCTGCATCAATAGTTCCTTTCCAAATAGAAAGGTGACTCTCAAAAGACACAAGGTAATGCAATTAATCCGAGTTCTCATTATAACAAGTCTTCTGTGTTCTGGTGGTTTTCTTTATGTAAATTAATAATTATCTATAACCAAATGGGTGTAACAGCACCCATTTCAACAGATAAACCATTTTTGTAATAACAGATAAACAAGTTGACCATCTAGCTTATGATTTCTTGTTTTTTAAATATTTCTGCAGTATTGGCTATTGGTCTGACATCACACAAATTGAGATTAGTGAGTTTATAGTTAAGAAACTTAAATTGCACTGCAAAAATACATGTCATTATGACCATTCTACAGAGAACCAGTGACACTTTTTTCATAGACAATAAATCTTCTTAAGTTTGAGATGAGGCCTAGACTGCTGATCTGTATTTTAGCCTGTCAGTAGTTCTGCTACCGTGAAAGAAAGTCAGTATTTGCATTATGTCTTCTTAACATGGCTGTAAAAGTATTTTAAAAAGTGTTCTAGCTGTACTTACTCATATAAAATTATAGTCCAGGAGCACTCATTACAAAAAAGGTTTGTATTTTCAAGTTGTATGAATAGAAAAAAAATTCCTTTCAAAAATGAATAAGCTTTAACAAAAGTTAGAGATTGTGTTGTGGGGAAGGGAGGGAAGTGACCCCTGGTCCCAGATGCACAGTTGTCACTGTTGTTGTGAATTTTGACAGAGGAGTATGGGGTGTCTGAAAAGAGGATGAAAAGGCATTATCCTTTTCCCCTACACTCTGCATTGATGAAAATCCGGGTATGTGAGGATTGTAGGTTGTTCCAACCATAATGGTGTTGCAGAAGTGCCACAGTTTTTTATTTCTCTTGGCACTGAGGAAGGACAGAAAGGAATTTTTTTTTAATCCTCGTCAGATGTAGAATCCCCATAACTCCTGTGAGTTTCTGTAATTACAGATAAGGAGTAAAGATCAGATATTAAAAAGAAAGAACTCAGTCTATGGAAAAAGTAGTAGAGTACCCAGGAAATTCAGACTTTTTTCTACACACTTGACTGCTGCATTGGTTTGAATAAGATCATAGATCTGCCTGGAAAACTGGAAGTTGAAAATAGTTACCTGCTGGCTTGTAAAACAAGAAGTTACAGAAACAAAAAATCCTAAAGATTTAAAAAAGAGACAGAAACCAAACTGTACTGTTCATTTTCAGAATCCTTTTTGGAGTATGTCCATGCTTTGTGCTTGCATACGCTCATTACAAATATATTGGTGCTACATTGAGCACAAATAGCACAAAATTTGACACAAAGCTGTTGGGTTTCTCCGCTACGTTGTCATCTTTGTAGGTTTAAGATGGAAATGTAGCCAATTTATTGTTCTTGTCTTGTGAGGATGTTTTTTTTACATCACAATCTTATCATTTGGTAAGGACTGGTAATGTTTGAGTTGCTGTTTTTCCAAATATTGTCCTGTGACTTTTTGGCACACAGAAAAGATAGGCAAGTAACTTTGCTTCTGTCATGACATGGATGAAGTATGTTTTGTTCATGGAACATTTTGTTTTATTTGAATGTGTCAAGTGTGCTGTTATATTAAATGACTAATGTGCTTTCCTTCCTTTTAAAAACATTATTTATATAAATTTTTTATGTGTAAAAATTATTTTTCTCAATTGTTAATGGATTAAGACTTTCTGTACTGGTGTGGAACAAGTTAAATGTCTGTTTAATATGCTTCACCAAAATTTGTCTGTCTTTCCAAATGGGCATTCCTTCCTTCTCCTTCTACCCTCATTCCTTACAATTCCTCTGTCTTTTTTACCCTTTTCCTCACAAATTAAATCCTCCCAATAGCCACAACCCCACTTGCTGGTTCTCCGATGTTATACTAATTTTCCTATGACTATTTTTCCCATTTCTTTGTGATATCCTGATTTACTCATCCTTCCTATCCTATTTTTTACAATCCTAGTCCAATCTGTTAAATTTTTTTTAAGTGATCCCTTTTTTATTTTTGTGAAATTGAGAGCAACCTGAAACTCATTTACCATTGTGATCAACTGGTGTGAAATCAATTACAAAATGAACTCTCTAAACCTCTTATACTGCTTGAAGGTCAGGTTATCTTTGCAGGTAGCTTTGTTGAGGGGAATCAATTAATTTCCATGAGAATTAAAGAATTGGCAGTTTTGCATTTAAAAAGAAAACTCAGAGTGAAATCAAAGGACTGAATTTTGGTAAAACAGATGAAACATTGCCTGCAGCGGAGAGAATATTTGAATGTTTAAATGCTTAAATAAATAATCTAATCATCACTTCTGGTTACTTTATGATACCAAGAAAATAAAAAATTGTTGAAAGTGTCATAGCACCTCTCCATCAAGCAGTTTGAGTATTTTGATTTCCTGTAACAGGGTTTGAAATGGTCGTGTTGTATTTGGAGTGACAGCAGTGCACCCTCAGTGGTGTCCATGGGTTTCTATGGACGCCACAGAGAACAGGATTTGTTCCAGACTCTTACCAGAGTGCAGAGGGTCAGTTAGCAAAGGGTGCTCCTGGCCAGGTTTACCCTTGATGTGACACCCTGGAAGCTGATGGAATTGAGTCAGTCATCCCTGTGAAGCATCTGTGCCACAGGTCTTTTATCAAAAGACTCTGCTGATGGATTCTGCTCTCCCAGAGTTATTTCTGACTAGTGGCAAATCCTCTGGGAAGCTGACAAGTTCAGCTTAGTGAGCATGTAGCTGCTATCACTTACCAAAATAGGAGACCTCTTACTTTGGACTGCTGACTGGGGGGATTTGCAGATTTGCCTCTGTCTCAAGAAATCAATGATTTCAAGCCCTGTTCTAGGTTTCAAAACATTCATAATACTGATATGAAATACCAACACAAACTAATAGAGACTGGTTGCAGTTCTTGCTTGTGATCATATAATTTATTTTTCCACATAATGCACCATCCAAACCAGAACACAGTGGTAAGTGTCCTTTCAGCTCTCCATTGGCTTAAAAAGAAAAAACCCGAACTTTAAACCCAACCTTTCTTTATTTTTTTTTCCAAAAGAATGAAACTTGTTTTATCCAAACCATTGTATCCACAGGGGGAAAAGGGAAAGAAAGGCAAAAAAGGGCCTAAAGGGGAGAAAGGAGAACAGGGTGCTCCTGGATTAGATGCACCTTGCCCATTGGTACGTCTCACTTGTGTGTTGGCAGATCAGTCATCCTGCTGTAAACTGATGGAATAAGAAATGAGAGGAGAGGAACAAGCATCAGCTGCTGTGTAACCTGTTGTCCTTTGTTAACACAGCTTCATCTCAAGTGCAAATTCTGGAGCAGAATTTGTCTGTAAACCTCCTTATTTGGGTTAAAGCACCAGACTTAAGACCTTCGGGCTAAGTTTGAGCGGTTTTGATGGTGGGGTTTGTTTGTTTGTTTTTTCATTTTTTCTGCAAAATACATTGGAAAGGAACCAAATTTGGAATGTGCCAGAATCAGTGTCCCACAGGTTTAAATCAAGCAGTGAGCTTGTTCCTCTTGCCTCTCAGTTGTTTTTTGTTCACTCCATTTAAGTCAATACTGAAGGCATTTCCTTGACAGTAACGTTGCAAGTTAATCTTTACAAACAGGGATTCCGTGGAATTAAGGGGGAAAAAGGGGAGCCAGGCCAGCCTGGCCTGGATGGGCTGGATGCCCCTTGCCAATTGGTACAGTATTTCTCTTTCCTACCAACCCTGCATGCGGTTCCTTTGTTTGTAGTCAGCCATTCTCAATGTAAAGTAATGTTTTTCTGAGCTGACTTTACATTTTTCACATAACACATGCATGTGCATGAACAAACCAGCTGCTTCAAGCGATCATAACTTCAGTGAGAGAACACACGGTTTTGTTGACACCTTAAGCCTAACTCTCAGCAATTTGCTCCCACATCACCTGGTAATTTATAAGTTTGTGTCCTTCCTACATTTTCCCTGAGAATCATTGGTTTGTTACTTTCCTCGCAAAATACCCGTTGCCTTACTCACCCCGAACCCAAGTTGTAGAAATCCAGCACAACGTTCGCCTCTAATCAAGTCTGATGACTTCTGTCTGCACTGGCTCAGTTCCACACCCTGGCCTGTCCCATAGCTACTCTGCACCCTGGTCTTCCTTCCAAATCCATGCCATCTTAGGGGCATGTTTTCACAATTTGGCCAAAATTAGACTCACAAACAGAAGAATGTAAATACTGTTTCTAAAAATCAAGGTTTCCAATAAGCCAGGCTGGAGCTTGGCTTCCAGACCATCCACAACTAATGTTTGTGGTGTCTGGCCTGTTCTTCAGAGTATTCAAACACATCTGGAAATAAAAAAGCTTACCTAATGTTTGTAAGAATGTAATGGTCTGCAGCCCAAACCCTCACTGTCTTTGTTATTTAATGTCTTCAGTTAAATGGTCTTACCCCTGGAACTTACCTTCCTGGAATACACACAACACTCCCCACCCTATGCTAGCATGAATTCAAGTTCCCACCTATACTAAAATGCTACTTCTTGACCCTTTCCCTTGTACCAATCTGGCAACAATGATTTTTAATTAGTGGTAATGTAAGTTGGAACTCTTTTCCATTTAAGAAAGAAAACCCCAAATGAATAGTACATACACATTTCCTAAAGATACAAGGAGGATTTTCTTTTTAATTGTTCGCAGTAAAATTTGATCTGCATGTTCTGATATTGTTTGGTGGTTAAGCACGGTTCTCTGAGGTGAATGTTAAATTAAGTAGGTTTGATTTTGACTACAGCACTTCTAATTTGAAGTCAATTGCTTTTTAATTGTACATACATAGTCCATTAAGATTATTCCATAGTCCATGTTGTTTGCTTCCAATTTATGGTAACCATATCTCATATTTTGTTGGGGGTAATCAAGCATGCTTTTGTAATTTAAAAATGTTTCTCTGTCTCTGTATTATCATTTATATCTGAAGATTCACTAACAATCACTGATGGATAAAAAATATTCTGTTTGTAGATAATTGCTAGAATAAGCTGTTTAGCATGCAGCACTGTCTCTTGTTTAGGCAGCAAGTCATTCACATCAGACCACATGCAAGTATATTCAAAAATCTGTACTAACCATTACCTTCACATGTAGGTTAACATTAAGTATTGGTATTCTAAGTGATCTAAAGGCCTGATTTTTTTCTGCTTATGCGTAGTCTAGTTACATTGTATGTGCTCTTAATTCTGAGCATATAACTCCCTGAATAAACTCTGGGCAGCCATGTAAATTAGAATTAGATCCATGAAAACCAGTATGACTCTGGTCAAAAGCTGGCCCTGATCTTGCTAGATACCTGGAGATAGATGAAGGTAGGGTAGCAACAGAAAAGAAAAGGAGTGACTCTCACTAACATGAGAAGAAATTAGATGGCCATATTGTCCAAGCACTGAAATAATCAGTGGTGCTGTACTGCCCTGCTCCCACTGCTGATGTTTGCTTCCACTGTGGCACTCAAGGTATGTTCAGGCCTTAAGATTTTGCTGCTTCATTCAAAAACTGATATTGAAAGTTAAAAGAAAAGATCCTACTCCCATTTGAGTGTTGCTGTCTTATCACAGGGTGACCTTTGAACGAGGGGCCCATAAAACATAATACTGTCCAGATAAAAGTGATAGTATTTTTTTTTCTCACTGATCTTGTACATTCAGATACAGATTATTGTGAATAAAACAGATTATATTTAAAATAACATGTAGCCTGAGCTCTAGCAGCAATAAGAAACTGATGAAGTTGTAATGATTTAGAGAAAAACAAATTTTTATGGCACAGAAGTGCATGTATGTATTTACAGTGTAAACCTTCCCGCCTTTGGCTTTTCCTTCACTTGGAGAATAAGAGAGGAAATAAGTTAACTGGTAGCTACTTTTTAGATAGAAAGTCAAAGCTGCTTCAGCTGTTCTAACAGATGTTGATGAAATATCTATCCTATCAAACTTACGCTTTTTTTTTCCCATCCTTTTACCCCCCTTGAAACAGGGTCCTGATGGATTACCGATGCCTGGCTGTTGGCAAAAGGTAGGATGGGCAGAGCTTTTTCTTTTCAGAAGCAGAAATGCCTGTTAAAATTGCACTGTTTTTTAGCACACAGAAATGCCTGTTACAATTGCACTGAACAGTATCAAGATACACCCCAGAGGCTCCTAGACAGACACATCCAGCAATGCAAGATCAGACCTCTCCATGGCAGTAGTTCATGTGATGTGTTCTAATTTATGTAGAATAATTCATTGAGGCAGTACTGTAGAAATAGTTGGCCTTAGTTTCTTGGAAAGTCCAAGGCTTTTCTTTTTTCACATGAAGACTCAAACATTCTGCAGATGATCAGTGCTTCCTATTCATTAAAAAAGCTCATGGATGTGGCATTTTTTTCAAATATTTCTGTCAATACATTATTATATTGGCTTTCTGGGATACTGAGACAGACAGTGTATCCTGACCTTTTCTTTGCCTTTCTTTTCTATTCTTCAATAAATCCTCCTGGATTTTGTGTTTCATGGCAATATTAACTGGGGACATTATTTTAGTAAAGATTTAACCTAGACAGTGCTTGATCTAAAAACATAGCATTCAGAATAATATAGTTGGAGGGATAATGGCGTATAATACATCAGAAAACACAAAGCATAAGTGAAATCCTGGGTGCATTTATCTCTGAAGAATAGTTGGTGCTGAGGAAATAACTATATTTGCATATTTGCAAATTTGCATTTCCATATTTGCAACTCTGTCTTATCCATGTATTTGTAATAGATGTCTGAAATATCTTACTAATTTGATTAATCTGTATCTCTTTTTGTCTCTGCAGTGATGAATCTAACCTTACAAGCATGAAGTTGTGTATATAGTGCTCCACTTTTTTTTATTTATAGTTGAGAACTGAAAATTTGATTTTACAAGTCTGAGATATGTTTACATGTAGCTGCTTCTGCTTGTTTGCAATAGTCCATACGTACATCTTTTTTTCACCTACATCTGCAGTTAGATGATACAATAACTGCAGGATAGACCTGCAAAGATTTTCTCTCTAATGGGAGAGATCTCGAAACAATGATCAATAATAGAAATTAATATTTCTGTAAATTCTTATATTTTGGCTTGTGGATATGCATGGACAATGAGTGCCATGAACTAGTTTACAAGAAATTGTGACCAAATAAGAGCAAAATGCTATGAAACGTACTGTACCAGCTGCTGTTGGAGTTTACTGACTTGGCTTCCATGTCCATCTTAAACACGTCACTGATTCATGACACCACATCTGCTCATATGAACTAAAAGCATGAGTTTGTGTGCCAGACCTGCTTGCTGTGTGATCATGAGTGGCTGTTCACGGTGACCTTTGATTCCAGCTTCTGAGTCATTTCCTTTTGTCATCTCAAGGGAGTCACACCATGGCTCATTGCTAAAAAGAGATAAACCAGAGGAGCATAGAAAGAGGCCTTGAGTTTTTGGGGAATAGCATTCCAGCTGCAGGTGGATGGCTTCCAGTCTTGCGGGATACTTGGCCCCTTTGATCGGAGAGGGTCCCGCCTGTTGATCAGCGTCGGTTTTGCCTTGCACTGCTCACAGTCGTGGAGACATTCACGATAGGCCGTGTCGAGTCCCTAATCAAGAGGGACAGAAGTTTGAAGAAGAAACCAGACTTCTCTGTGGGTTGTTTGAAAAGGTTACAGAGGTGCTGCAGGGATCATTTGATGGCAGACACCACCTGAGACCAGAAGCTTCTCAACCTCACTCGAGGATGGACAGAGTATATATACTCTGCTTATTGTGTTTTGGGACTGCTGGAGGAGAAAGCACTCTTGAGGTGGGGATGAATCAGATCATCCTCCAGAGGAGGATAACAATGGAACTGACCAGAGATGTATGTATCATGGTGTGGTTTTCAGGTTATTCACTTTAAATTACACATAACTAGCTGAACTTCTCTATGGGAATTTGGAAGCAATGGTTTGTTTTGTTTCCTTTTCCTGTTACTGTTGCCATAAAGAATGCATTTCAATAATCTATTCAATATTTGTGATGACGGCATTGAAGAAAATCAAGCCACATATTCATCTTGTTTCAGTATTAACAGTTTTTATTTCAGAGTCTTTGAAGCCTTTAAGTCTAGAAAAGAAAGAGTTTATTTTTGTGCTTCACAGAATGATGTATTCATCTTGTTCCTTTTATTTTGTTATGGTGATTTTAGTGGACATTATTGCTCAAAAAACATTGGAGAGAAACAATTCTGTGTGATTATCACTGCACACTTGTCACCATGCTCCACTGTTAAATGTGTTGATTTTTCTCCCTTTCTGTTCAGATGGCTTTCTAGAGAAACATTTCCTTCTCCACTTTTTTTTTATTGCTAGAAATACGTAATTTGTGCACATTTGTAGTTTTGCCATGAAGTATTTTTTACAATTTTGAGTCTTCATATGGTGCACTGAAGTTAGTTTGAGAGATTAATTTATGAGAAATAGTGCCATATTTGGCAGATGGAAATTCTTTTTATATCACTTCTGTTCCTAATGTATATAGCAGGATCATCCCAAACATTTTTAGTTATTTTTTGAAGAGCTGTCTTTCATATGTAGACCAAAACTAAAGTTGAAGAGGCAGCTTGTCTCCATTCATATGAGGGCACTTTGTGCCCTTCTTGCAACGCACATTTTTCCTTGCTCCATCATTACTAAATCATGTGAAGATGGGGTCACACTTTCTGTATTGCTTCACGATCTCAAATCAATGGAAATGCCACTATAATGAAATATTTCTCTTTGAGGAATCTTTATTGTCATTTTGGTATATTGGAGTCAAACCCAGCTTTTCATTGAGGAAAAAAAAACACAGATTTTTAAAGCAAAAAGCCAGTTTAGTGGCCTCCAATTAGTAGTATGTTACTAATAAAAACAAAAATCTGACCCTGTACACTGAATGCATACGTATTTTTACTGCTCAGTTCCATCTTTCCAATAGTAAGAAATAAACACATGTTCACAGATACACGGAAATATGTTTTGCTTTCCCTAAATTTTCAGAGATACAAGTATCAACCTGTTTGAATAGTGATGATTGCAACAGTGAAAACCTTCAGGAGGCACAGACAGAATATAAAATGTTCCCAGTGTGCTACAGCAATAACACCACTGAGGGCATTTCAGAAGGACAGGAGCAGCACCGTGTAAGCCTCTGACCTGCCACTTTCAGTCTGCTTGTTGAGGCAGCACTGTCTCACAAAACCAGCAGGCTGAGTGAGGAGCAAGCTGCCTGCCTGACAGGAAAGAGTCGCTCGTGTCAGTGTCCTGACTTGGCACGTTTGGCTGGGTGTATTGTAGATGTGGAGACTGGAAGCTGAATGGTTTTTAAGACACCAAATATTGGCAATCAGTACAGTAAGATGAAATATATTTTAAAGGTCCTTGAGATTATTGACGTGCAAAATCAAGTAGGATGTTCATTATCTGGCTAGATGATTTAGCAACTCCATATTGAGACTGTCCACAAACACAACTCATTTAAGAAATAGCAACAAGGTAAATAATGCTGTCATTAGCACTTTTGTTTTCTTTTTTTTTAATTTGCATACCTGTATTTTTTAACTGCCCTCCTAGCATCCATTTCTGTATTGCACCAATAAAGCTAGCAGAGCTTTGGTCCATGGTTTTGTCATTCAGGAAATAATTATAGACACTACTGTTAAGTGTTATTCAAAACTCAAAATTTCTCCTTTAACTCCCTGACACTGAGACCCTACTGAAGAAACATTTAAGCACCTTCATTTGCTTTCTTTTCTGTCTTGTAAATTAATTTTTTTATTAAATTTCCAGCAGGTAGGAATACTTTTTCTTTTTCCCAAATAATCTTACTGGCTTTTTTTAGCCTTTGTGTTGTTTAATATCATTAAATGTTCATTCCCTTTAAATGACCATGAGTGAGCAGTAAATAAACAATTTAATTTTAAAGGTTTAACTACATACATAGATTTGGCATTAATATTTGCATCTCAGATTGAATTGAAATGAAACTTAACCAGATCTAGAAAAGTTGCATGGTCAGTACAAGGAAAAAAAAATAATTTGGTTTAATATTTCATCAAGAAAAGCACCCTGTGAAGACTTGCAACATGTTTATTTTGTTCAAGAAGCAACTATTTCTGGTGCTAGTATATCTTTTTCCTTTTAATGGCAAAGCTACAGTTTGAACTGCCAGTGTGTTGTTGTATCTTTTAGTGGCATTCCTCCAGATAGATATGATTTTTTTTGTTTAGTTTGTGACAGGAACAGTAGTTCCTCTACCAGTCTTTTCAGTTGTAGAAATGTGTAGTGGTATTAGTCTACACAGTTTCTATATCCCTGACTTTTTCAGGTATGCTTAATCCTTGTTTCTTTGAGAGTTTTCAGTATTTGTTTCGTATGAAGTTTTGTAATTATCTGTTACTCCAGTGCATTAAAACCACATTGTGCAGAAGTCCTGCTACAGAGGCCACAAATCTTTTAAGGTTTAAGGACTGTATGGAATACGTCTGACATACATGGTCCTTGTCTTCATAGTCATAGACTAACTATGGGAAAGCTTTCTTTCAGGATGCTTTGGACAACTTTTAATTTTTTTCCTGAGGTAAAGCATGAGGTGTTAAATCACAGAGCAATGATAAAATGTATTTTTTGATTTATATTTTTATTTATTGCTGGTCGTGATGTCATGTTCTGATAGTGTAGCAAAGCAGAGTGATACTCTTCATCCAGCTGTTTATATATTCTTTTAGTCTATGGTGTAAGTAGTATGAATGAGTTTCAGAATGATCACAGCCATATATCTGCACATGTGTAAAGTAAGGAGTTGGAAAAGGAATCATTCTTAAGATTGAAGTGCAGTGTGGAAAGTTAACGTTGGCTCCGCTGAGCCTCACACCCATGGACGGGGTGTGTGTGACCACCAGTTATTGGATATGCCACGAGGGAGACAAAGCAACCCCAAAGGAGATCAGCAGACCTTTGGTCCTCGTGGGAGGGTGGTGCTTGTAAGGCTGGGGGCTGTGCCAGGACACGTGGCTGGGATCCTGGATCCCCATGGGATGGAGAGAGTTGTCCCAGTGACCGCCCCAGAACTGGGATCGTAAACCTGGCTCAGCCATGCAAGGCTCCTCCCCTGGCTGTGCCTGCCCACCCCGGCAAGGACCAGGGGACAGAGATGCTTCCTCTCCTTGCAGAGCTCTTTGAGACCTGCAGGAGGAAGGACCCAGGTGTTATGCTTTGTAACGAGGGGAATATTACCACCTTCAGCAGTGGGGTTTTGCCTAAACCAGGACTACTTCAGTAAGAACTGCAGAGATACTGCCAGATATTTATTGAAAGTGATGAGGAGGTTCAAAGCATACAGAAGTTGTCCCTTCCCTTAAAATTTCCTGATCTCTGGTGCTTGACTGTCTTAATATTACATTTTTAAATCTCTGTTTTTTACCTAATGAGATTCCTAAATTTTCACACTAAAGACTCACACAAAACACATCTGCAAAGATAGTGGTCAAAAGAAAGTCTAATTTGTAGTCATTGCAAAAAATCTATTTCAGTGACTGGAATTAAAACTAACACTGATTTTCTTTTTTTTGTTCTTTTCTGCCATTTGTTTTTATGGATGTCAATGTTGCTGTAATGTACAAATTAAGGTTTTCTTGCACCCTCTGTTATTAAAGTATTTTACGTGGTGGTTGGAGTCATTAAATACAGTTAGAAACAAGTGCCTGCCACCATCATTTCTGAAAAAGATACTCTACAGAACAAGTGGAGTTTATATTTTAAAAGGTATTTGGAGTGTTGTTTTTGTTTCATTTTGTTTTTAAATGCATCCAGTTATCAATGCTGCTTGGAAATTGAATTTTCTTTGAAAGCAGGGGGCCTTAACCTGGGACCGTTAGTGTTTTACTTGTTTCTATTTAAAAAAGAAATTGTATGAATTTCCCAGATCCCATTGGTACTTGCACACTTCTCTGAAGTATTATGGAGAGTTGGGTTGGTGGAAGAATGTTTTACATATTGTTAACCTATATGTGGATATTCTTATATTATTGTACATGTTTGGGAAAATATCACACAACTTTAAAAATGTTGCTAAGATGTATGTATCTGACTTTTTCCTTTGGAAAATATTATATATTTTTATTTGTATTTTTTACTTTTTTAAGTTCATCTATATGTGCCGTTATTTTTGTATTGCAAATGGTCTCATAAATGAAGTAGAAGAGATAAAAATACAAAGAAAAGTAATTTGGCAAGGATTTCAATGCTTGGGGGGAAAAATACGTGGGTCAGCATCATATTATCAATACTAGAAATATTTTGAGTGTCTTAGCACTGTAAATATGTCACAGGACCTCTTTTGATGAGTATTGTAAAGAATTGCAAGGTTTTAATCACCCATTTTAATTTGTTATTATTTATCACTTTCTTGTGGCCACTGGTCTTGACTTAATTGAACCCGATCAAACAGCATGCTTTTGTTTTTATTATTAAAATTTCTCCTTGTTTTTCAGTTGAATATTGTTTTGTTTTCTTTCAGTTTTGTACTTCAGGTTTTGTTTCTTGCTTGTGAGAAGTTGATCTTCAGAATTATTTTTACACTATTTATGATTTATTTTCATAATGTAAAAAGTGTGTAATTATTAAAATATTAATCCAACCATTGGTGCTGATTTTGAATAGTTATAAAGTTCTTAATGTTGGTGCAAAAAAGTGTTCTAGTCTCTCTGGATTGGGAAATGTGTGTGCTGCTTTGTGCCAACCTGAAGTTTGAAGTCTAGACCAAGTTGTGTCAGATATTCACACAAAAATCAGGGTCTCTGCCACGTGTGCAGTAAGAAAACTCACCTTCCTCTTCGTGGTTTTAATGTGGCTTTCCCCTTCAAAGCAGTGTCTTTTCATTATCTTTTCTAAACAGGCTGTGGGCATCCACAAATTATGTAAGGAAGAAGCTTTGCTGCAAAGCTTGGAGCCTTTCCTCTCTCTGGGAAAGCTGCAAGGATCTGTGTATTAACCAGAAGTTGAAACTATTGCTTAGGCAAGTTCAGAGCCACCCTGGGATCTAAAGAAATAAAGCTGAAAATCACCAGTCTCCCTTTTCTGTAGTTCTGAAGGTGAAAAATAAACCTGAACTGCTGAGAAATAAAGATGTGCACAGGCAGTGTCACAAGTAACAGTGCAAGCTAGAAAATGTGAGGGTCTCTCTTCCACAGATCCAGCTTGTTCAAAAATGATGGAACATAATAATTATTACAAAATGGTGTTTTTAAGCACCCTGGTTTAAGAAGACATACATTTGCAGGAGTCTCCCTGAACAAAATATTTAAAAAGCAAAAAAACACTGAGGACCACCTGTAATTTCTTCAACACATTATTTAAATGTTTGGATTTTCTAAATCCCAAAATATTTCAGACAAAGAGAACACTCTACATTGTTTCCCTTTCCATCGCCTCAAAAATGCAGTCACTGTAGGTGGAGGGAATTGCAGGTGGAGAGGTTTGGCCTCTGCTATTAACTTTGCTAATCCCCATACATGTCCATTACTCTCATCTAGCTCTGTTTTAGACTCTTGGAGGGACTAAAAATGCCTTTGCTCCCTTTCCAGGATGAGGTGCTTTGAGCTTAGCGTGCTGTGCTGTGCCAGGCTGAGCGCGTGGCCCCGAGGGCCGCAGGCGCGGCTGTCACCCCAGCTGGGCAGCCCCGACCCAGGTGATGTCCTTGCTTCAGCTGCGGCCACTCTTGCCCTTTTCTTGCTTCCATCTTTCTCATTTCTTCTGCGTTTGTAGAGAAATGCAGTTCTAGATGTCCTGCCAAAACACAAACACGTGTGTTCTGAACTGCTGCCGGAGCCAGCACCCCGTGGGTTTCCCATTCCGTGCTTTGACAGCAACCCTGTTATTTTCACTCCTGTACTCACTTTAGATGCTTTAGAGCCAAAACTCTGGTAACCAATATCCTACAGCCTTCACATCCTACTGCACCCATGCGACATGACTTCCCTCTGGCATTGCCTCCTATTCACATGCCTCCTTCATAATTTTGTGATGTGCCAAGCACATGCAGGACTGCATGTGAAATACCTGCCAGTTCTGCCTGTGTTTTTTTAATGGAGTTTTAATTAAATACTTTAAGGCTATTATGCAACTCTGCCTTGTTGCATACTAAACCTGCTAATCCCTACCCAAATAAAAAATAATGCAACAGAAGTGGCTCTTTGTGTCCTCATCTCACACAGCTTCACCTTGTGGTTCAGTTATAATAACCACACACAAATGTTTAAAAAAAAAAACCAGCAAAAAACCTAAGGAGCTGACAAAGTATTTCACGTTCTAGCAAGTAGTAACAACTGTAAATATTAAAAGAAAACAAACAAGGGAATGCCAAAACATTTAAGTCATGTTACTGCAGGCAGTCTTTCTGTCTTCCCAGGGTTACTAATTTGTCTTCTCTTCCATTGGCTTCTGGGAATTTCCAGATGGAGTACTCACAGGGCATTCTACTTTCCCATCTCCTAGATGCAGTAAAAAAATACATTGGTTTGCTTCATACTGTTCTATATATTTGTGTACATATATATATGTATCTATATGTGTGTGTGTATATATACACACATATAGATACACATATATATGTATCTATATTAATGTCTTCATGTGTCTACTTGAATATATATAAATGTGTATATATCTATATATATATATGACCAGTAGAGTTCAGAAAATACTGTACACAAGCCTCTTCAGAGAGATCACTGTTTGCTAGAATAGTTGTACTCAAGCTGCTTTAGTTTATCTCCCAGATCAAAGGTGGGCACAGCTCCTGTCACATAACCAGGATGCAGGGTTTTTTTCATGTGCTTACACCAAGACAGAATGTTCAATAGCTAATAAATATCCTGATTGTTTTTTTTATGTGCAGGTTACAGCTTGACTGAGTTTCCAAAGTGCCCACACCTAAGTGGAGCTGTCACAAGGTCTTTCTGACATCACCTTTGGCTGCTCCCTCCTGGAGCTAACAAGTATCTGGTAAATTTTTGCCAGCTTTTAAGATCTCTCTTCTATTTGATACATTAAGATTGTTTTGAGGTAATTGATTCTGGTTGAGATAAAGCTGATAAAAACAAATGTTGACAACACCCTGTGCTTAACTGACTTGGGGCCCTGCTGGACCGGTCACTGCATGAACTCGCAGGCAAGTCCATTCCCCTTCCAGATCAAATGCCAAGCAGCTGCCTGTCCCTGAGAAGGTGCAGACAGGTATGGTTTGTCCATCTTTAAATTTCTGTTCTGAAACATATCTTCAGTGCAGATCAATTTCCACAGCAAATCCATCTGCAATGGGTTTACTTCTCAGGATGCAGAAGCAATATATTGTTTTTCAGAGGAACTCCTTCACAGTTAAATAGGTAGCCAGAGGCACCTTATTTGGATACTTTGGGTAACTGTTAGAAATATTTATTCCTTTTCATCCTTCATACAGGAAGCCAGGCTGCTGGTTTCTGCTACCATGCCAGGACAAAACAAGCGTGGAAAAAAGTAAATTTAAATGTTTGTAAAGCAAGCACAGCAGGATGGAGTAAACAGCATGTTTTGGTTTGTGTTTTTGGTTTTTTACTAAAACACAAGTACTTTGGGAAAAAAAAAACCAAACTATTTTAATCCTACTATATATCATGGAGAGAGAGCTGCCAGTAATTACTGCATAGCATTATCAGGGCAAGTGGTGCTGCAAAGGGCTGTGTCTGTCAGCGTCTCTGCTAATCTTAGGAGAGACTCCACACATGAGACTTGACAGGCTGGCTTCTGCTCAGAGTATCAAAAGAGCGTGAAACAACTATGAGCCAAGAGGGAGGGATATTTCCTTGACTGTTAAGCCCCTTTCCGTGGCTCTGAAGGAACAGAGAAACAATCTCCCCCTTCTACTTCACCTGCCACTTCAAGCTTTCCTGGTGAAGTTTGCTGTTGCTTCAAGCAGTTACTAAGCTAGCTGGGAGCAAACTTGCTTTTGCTAAACCTGAAATAAAAGCCCTGATACAAGGCTGTCAGTGCATGCTTCTAAAGAAGTAGCAGCACAATATTTTGCATGTCCCTTAAATCTGTCTGTGGTCCAGGGTTTCTCTGTGAGCAAGACCAGGCAGATCAGCATAAACAGCTGAGACTCTAGCGCTGGCATCGGCAGCAGCCCTGGAGGAAGGGACAAGGCTGTGCTCAGCGCCGGCAGAGGGCAGGCACCAGCCCGGTGTGGGAAAACCATCTCTCCTGAAATCCCTTGGGA
This sequence comes from Promerops cafer, assembly GCA_013398275.1. Classification (NCBI taxonomy): domain Eukaryota; kingdom Metazoa; phylum Chordata; class Aves; order Passeriformes; family Nectariniidae; genus Promerops; species Promerops cafer. The sequence continues at coordinate 975,483 of VZSE01007790.1, read as the reverse complement.
CTCTCAGACTTGGACAGCACCTGGCCCCAGCCTCTCTGTACATTGCTGGTACAAAGGGGTTGCTGCTAAGCCGGCATGGAAGGTGTAGCACAACTTGAACTGCATCTGCCCTATGCTAAATATCATTGCCCAGTTTTCAGAGATGCAGGCAAAAAGGAAAAGCATTGCAGAGAGCGTTCCTGACAGGCTCTAGCCTTGGCTCTGTTTGGATGTTAGCAGATCTAAATGTCTGTTCTCTTCCTGAAGACCCATCAATGAATTTCATCATTGCCTGTACGATACTGCCATAGCTGACAGTTTTGGCAACTCCTTCATGTCTTTTTAAGTCTTTCTGCCTGGACAAGGCACTGAAGACAGGCAGCAGCTGTCTCTGCTGGGATATAGAGGTGGAGCTGCTATGACTTCTGCTGCTCTGTCGGTTGGTGAGGCAAGGTTTCCAATGGAGCAGGAGTATAGAATGTCAAAGCTTCAAATTTAACACTGAGGAAGCTCAAGTAAATGACTGGATGGAAAGAAGTGCTGTCTAGAGGAGCAGAAAAGTGGCTTGCTGGCAGAGATATTTAAAAAAAAAAAAAAAAAGTAAAAATCAGGAAGTGTGTTTCTTCAATCTGCAGAATTTGGGATGACTTGCTGGATACTGATCAAGAAATAGGAAGTGTCATCAGCACAGGAAATTGTGTGACTTTACATATGCTCTCTGAAAACTCTTCCAAACATAGTGCTGCAGGTGGCACAGATGAGCTACAGATGGGGTAGCAGGGCCGTGGGCGAGTGTTCCTGCTGTCTGCTCATGCAGCTCAAGGAGCAGCCTCCAGAGGAGACGGTGCGTGCTTGGCAGGGAGAAGGTAAATCTGAGGTGCTCCACCAGCAGCTTCGCTGTTTTGAAATGTGATGCCCCTTCATGTGAATTCTGTCCTTCTTCCCCCGTCTTACTCTCCCCTCTTTTTCTCATGGGCTTTGATGTCCAGCGAGATGGTTATCAAGTGTAACCACGAAGAAATGCCACATTCGAGCAAGTCACTACCATTTTGCTTCTGTGATTACAAAGTGATCAAGGACTAGGTATATTTAGATGTTGCCTGGACCTGAGAGCGAACCAATGTATTTGAGCACCACGGCTCTTTTCTCCGTACATGTGCAAAACCTGGCAAAGTGTAGATCTTACTAATTTGCCTCACCTTCTAAGAAATGCAGAAATACTGATACTGGCTTTGATGGACGTATACAAGTAATATCTCAGCCTACTCTTACAAGCAGATTTTGGGACATAAGAGGCAGAGAGGGACATTGAATTATGACCCTGCTTTTGATTAAATAATCCGCTTTGTGTTCCACCCCCGCCTCCCTAATGTTTGTGGCAGTGGCGCTGTGGCCACCAGGATGACCGACGCCTGGCAGAATGGCAGGATCGCGCGTGGGAGCTGAGCACCCGCCCCACGCTCCAGGTCGGCTGTTTTGCGAATTTGTGCTGGTCTGCACCCCTAGGAAAAAAAACCAAAAAAACCAAAAAACCAACAAAAGTCCAAGGCACAGGACTCACCCGCGGCTGGCCCGCCTCAGCTCAACAGGAACCACGAGTCCCCCGAAAGGAAAACCCAGGGGATGGGGGAGCGGTCGGGACGGGACGTCCCGTCCTGTCCCGTCCCGCCGGGGAAGGCGGGAGCGAGGGAGGCGGAGAGGAGGGGTTTGGCCGGGGCCGGCGCCGGCATAAGAGGCGGGGAACCCTTGGGCGGCTCGGACGGACGGTGCTCTCCAGTGCCGTGCCGTGCCGTGCCGTGCCGTGCCTGCCTGCCTGCCGGCGGGATGGAGGAGCTCTACAGCAAGGCGGAGACCCTCGCCCTTCGGAGGAAGCACATCGGGTAGGGGCGGCGGCGGGGCTGGGAGGGGGCAGAGGGCAGGAGGAGGAGGAAGGTCTGTCTCCCCAGCGGGGAGGGGGACGTGGACACACAGAGGACCTGTCATCCCTCTGGCTTGCCAGGTTTCGGGGCCACCCGGAATTCCCCAGGCGGGCGGGGGGATGCCGTCATTAAAACACTGCACATCAAAGGCATCATTCACTTTTCCAACAGATCAAAGCAAGCGGCCAGAATGTGGTACCCAGGTGTATGCCTAAAATGAGGCTGCGCAGGGCTGGGGTTTTTTGTGCATGCACCTGCAAAACAGCCGTGTCTTTTGAATGAACCTGTTGCTATTCCTCAAGCTGAGTTTAACTGAGGGACGTGCGGGAGGGCTGCCAGAGGCTGCGACCTGAGCAATAGTCCTGGCTGTGCACGTATCTGATCCCTCTGTATGGCAGCGTTAGTTCCTACAGGATGTACAGCTTTAATCATTTCTTCAGTAGATGTTGCCACGTGAAAAATAAGTCCAGGTAGGAAAAACAGATTTATTTTGCTGATTGCATCTTAAAAGTGCAGTATATACAGAAAGCTTACTAAAGGTTCGTAACTCATGAAAGATTCCCTAAAGTCATGGCCTCATAAAGAATGAAAATCAACCACTTTTTAGGGGCCAGCTCAATATTAAGGGAGTCCTGCCTGTGCAAGGCTTTTAGGATTGAGCAGTGATGGGCAAACAAAGAAAAACTTTCACAGAATGAACTGACAGGTTAGAGAAAAAAAACATGTAGTCATGAAATGGCCAGTGGTGATGGACATTGCTTTCAAAGTGTAGCAGAGAAATAGCTGAAGATGTCAGAAAAGATCTATGCAACAGGGCTAGAAGCTGTGAGAAAGAACGCAAAGTACTTCACTATCCAGGAGTCACATTTACAAGTTCATAACCTAAGTATACCCAACAATAACTCTCAGACTTACCTGGAAACTACTGTGTTTATCCAAGCTCATATAAACCCTGCTAAATGTTCAGAAGACTTTCCTTCTGCTCAGTAATATCATTCAACATAATTACATAGCTGGCGCATTCTTCAACAACTTGGGGGGCAGGGGGGAAAGAAAGAAAAAAGAGTGTTTACTTTGGTTAATTTTATAAGCAGCTTGAGTTTTGCTGGAAGTCAGTGTGATTTAGATGCTTATAAAATGATGCTTTTAAAGATTTTATCCAAAGCAGACAGGGTGAGAGTGTGAGGGTTTTAGAATCTGCTCAGCACCTCTGAAAATAAAGCCTGCAAGGCATTAGTGTTTTGTTCTTGACTGTGACCTCTATATGCAACAGTCATCCGTTGCGTAATGAATTTTGGCTATAGTATAAAACAGTGCTTAACAGCCTACTTTAGTCCCAGAGAGTTATTTGGCCATAGATGTCTGTAAGGCATGTAAATAGACAGAGCTACAGCCTAGAAACACGGCAGGACATATAAGGACCTGGAACGATGTGCAGGCACTGTTCTCCTGTGAAATCACTTGCAGGCAGAGTCAAGCTTTGAAAACACCCTTATTAAGGACCAGCTTCTGTTCCCACTGTGCCTGGGGAAGTGCATGGGTTTTCACTGTGAGCTCTGCTTGACCACCACCTGAATGATTCACAAGCTGTTTTTGCAGAAGGAGGCAATTGTCTCCAGAGCTGCAAAAAATCAACCTCCTCAACACTCAAGGGAGGGAGAAAAAATGAGAAAATTAAAATGGTGTTATGTTCATTATGTTTTAGGCCTTCCTGCAAAGTTTTCTATGCCAAGGACCCTCTGAAGATAGTCCGTGCTCAGGACCAATATATGTTTGATGAGAAAGGAGAAAAATACTTAGACTGCATCAACAACGTTGCACATGGTAAGCAGTTTGACTTGTGAGACTGCTTCCATTTCTTAATTTCCAGTAGGGATCAGGACACATTTCTGCCAAGTGGTGATGTTCACAGTGCTTCTCTGAACGTCCTTCTGTGGTTCAGTAATTGACTGCTTGCTAGTAATAACTAATTATTTTCTTCTTTAGTGGGCCACAGCCATCCATATGTGATAAAGGCTGCAACAAAGCAGATGGTACTGCTCAATACAAACTCCCGCTTCCTGCACGACAACCTCGTTCAGTATGCGCAGCGTCTCACAGCCACCCTGCCTGAGAAACTCTCTGTTTGCTATTTTGTTAACTCTGGGTAGGTCTGAATTGTATTTTTTTTATGTGACTATTTTTTATGACTATTTTGCTCCTGTTTGAGACAGACACTCAGGACAGTTTGGTCTAAATCTTACTAAGTAGGACTTAGTAACATGCAACAAAAATATATCCAGCACAGATCAAAACTTACTTCCTATTTGCAGCCATCATATTTAGAGTGATGGCTCAAAGCAAGAGAGTCAAAACATGAAACTGGCCTGCTGAATGCTATGCAAAAAAAGGTAGGGGGGAAAGAGCAAGAAGAGGAAATTAATTCTGCAAATTGCTGAATGTTATGTACAGACTGATGAATGCTGTCTGTAAATTGACATATAATCTTGGAAACAAGTTAGTCTTCTTTAGGCAGTTTGGTAGGCTGTAATCACTTACATGTCCAAAATAGACAACCTGTGAGCAGAGGGGCTGTGACAGATCAGGCTGGAAGCTTGACTCTTCTTCCAGGGTGCAGATTTTGATGGTGCAAGTACTGGGGAGAAAGGACTTGTGGAGTGTGGGAGATGGGGCATTGCTTTCTGAGGGTTAGTGGCTGCATTGTGTTCTCAGCTGCAAATTGGCCTCCTTTGTACCAAGGGGAGGTAAATATCTACAGGCAAACTGGGGGAGGGAAATAAAGCATCTCTTTGTTTGCTGTTTATACAAAGGGCTGTTTTATCTTTGCCCCCTTATAGTCTCAACCTTAGCATTGTAGTCTGTAGAGTAACAGAGTCTGCTGTGTTGATGTATTATATCCATGAGTCCCATGCCTTGTCTTCTGTTGGAATACCCTTCTAATTGGAAGCTCTCTTTCACTGGTTTGCTGCTGTATCTGTTATTGCATTTGCTGCAGGTCTGAAGCAAATGATCTTGCTTTACGACTGGCTCGGCAGTACCGTGGGCACCAAGATGTGATCACCCTGGAAAAGTAAGTACACAGAGTAGCTTATGTGAATGCAGCCAGCAACTCCTGCCATTACTTCAGAAGCAGCTTTGCAGTAACCCCCTGCTGTTTGTACTCCACCGCCTGCTGAAAGAAAAGCTTTGTTGCTTTTGTATTAGAACAGATCAGGAAATCCCTTTTTCACATTTGGATAAACGCAGGTTTTGAAGATCTCTGAAAAATAAGCTTGTCGGTCACCCCAGAAGGTCAGTCACCTGTTAGAGGGCATTTCCCACAGACTCCCAAAGTAATTCATGCCAGAGACTTAAATGCTGGTTTCAGAAGCAGTGAGCTGGGCTACTGGGCTACTCTGGAAAAGGGCTTTCTGTTCATCACGCATTGCTGGACATGTTTCATTTTGCACAAACAAATATTCAGTGGTCAAGAAGAAAGATCCTGTAGTTCTGCAGCAGTGCTGCAATGATGCTCAGCTCTCCTTCAGTGAACACAAGTATGCACACAAAACCAAGTGGCTGCAAAATCAGGAGGCGTTGAGAGGGCTGCCAGCCACAGGGTAGGTGGCCGACCACATTTCAGGGTTTTCCTATCCTGGATGCAGCTATAGGTTTGGTGACATTACTGTAGTGCTGGATTTTCTCAACAGGTTGTGATTAGGAAGTCCAGCCAGAGCAAATGCAAGGGCACATGTCTCTATCTGAACAGCACAAAGCTTGTTTGACTCAGCTGTATTCAGATCCCTGTTAACAACACACTAACCTACGTGTGTTCTACTAAGAAATCGTGACACGTCTTTGGTTTGGTTTGAGGTTTGCTTCGCTTCAAGTTTATGGCTGAACAAAAGTGTTTATTATTGCCTGAATAAAGATGCTACATGCTTTAGGCTCAAAAGGCTCTGGTTCCTCATTTCTAAATCTGTTGGCCTCAACCATAACCAGCTTTAACATACTCTGCAGTATAAAACATTTATATTCAAACAATATCTTTTTCCTGAGAGCAGCTTCTGCCAAAGTCTCTCGCCTGCAGTGCCTTCAGGGCAGATAGTGGTGGGCTGCTGCTGCATAAGGTCCCCACTTCTCAGTGCAATGCACACTCCTGAGAGTTTTCACCATGGTGGTGGAGTCTAGCTTGCAAAGCTTGGGCTGGCCAGAGTGGGGCCCGTGGGTTGGAAATGAAGGAGCTGGACCCACCCTCAGGTCCAGGTAAGGCTGCTAGGGCAGCCACCTTGAAGTCAGTGCAGTCCAGACATCATCTTGGTCTGTCCCCGTGTCGGCACTTGATTTTATCCTGTTTCCAGTCTTGCTAGTGAATTAAAGTCAACAGCAATTTCATATGTCTTTGAGGGAAAAACTGAGTAAATTAAATCAAGATCTCTTCACAAATGATGCTGCTGTGTTGCAGATACAGTTGCTATTCTGGATTATATATAGGCACAGTTGTAAATTTGGTTCTTCTATATATTTGGTGAAAAGTGACTTGGATATTTAACATTCACACAGTGCTTACCATGGCCATATTACATCTCTGATTGACATCAGTCCCTATAAATTTAATCAGCTGGGAAAGGACAGCAAGAAGGAGTATGTACATGTGGTAAGTACGGTTTTTGGTTGGTTTGGTTTGTTTGGTTTGGGGTTTTTTGTTGGGTTTTTTTGTTGGGTTGTTTTGTTTTGGTTTTGAGGTTTTTTTGTTTGTTTGTTTGTGGTTTTGGTTTTGGGGTTTTTTGGGGATTTGTGGGGTTTGGAGGGGGGTGTTGTTTTGTTTTGTTTTGGGGGATTTTTTTGTCATTTTCATGCCTTTTATGCAGCATATTGAATTACCTACTTCTGGTGTAAATACGCTTTCATTCTGTTTTGCTGATGCTAGTGTACTTATGCTTGGCTGATTTCAATGGAATAAATACAGCAAAATTGTTTACTTTTGGATTTCTAAGAAGCTGTGGGGTTGATTTCCTTCATTGTGCTACGAGTTTTCTTAGTCACTGCATTGTATAGTTACACAGTTTGATGAAATTAGCCAATATCCATTGCGTTGCTTTGGTTAAAGATATGACTTTGAGTCTAGTTCCAAAAACTGGAAAGGCAGATTGCACAAGTTTACACAGATTTGGGTATAGGACTCATGAGTGTCTAAGGGAGTGGGATTTTTCACATAAACTTGTGTATCTTAGAAAGACAAAATTTTTTCTCAGTCCAGAAATGTACATCAAGCAGGCCTTTCCTATCTAGACCTCCTTGCCTTAACCACACTGCCAAAGTAGTATCCACCTTTTTGTACCACTTCCTCTTTCTCTGAGTTACTGAACCTTCCCTTACACCATTTCTAGAGGCTTGAATGTCACACAGATTTGCACCATGACTAAAATGCTGGAAAGGAAGTGACAGACTGGAAAACCCTACTCTCCAGTTGCAGAAATGGATCTTCTGCAGGAATCTGAAATAAGGTGGTGGATGGGTACTCATTATTGTGCCTTGAGGGAGAGGAAGGACAGTCTTGACAGGTGGATGAGGAAGATGATGGTTCTTACAACATCTGCATTCAGTAGTATGACAGGTCTAGACTGAGTTTAAGCTCCAGGAAGCATTTTTGCAATTCAAAGCAAACATTCAGGCTGTACTAACTCTTATTACCTGTTTGTGTGGAAAGAGAATAAAGTGGAGCAATAGAAAAGAAAGTAGAAGTTTCATGGTAGGATTGCCTTCATAAAAACAAATTAATAAATTGGTCTTTTCAGGCTCCTTCTCCAGATATCTATAGAGGGAAATACAGGGAAGACCACCCAGATCCAGCAAGTGCTTATGCTGAAGAGGTGAAAAAGATCATTGAAGAAACACAGAAGAATGGACGCAAGGTGTGTGTTTTGTGCTCTGGAAATGCTGAGGCTTCATCTCTTTGTTATGGCATGGGGATGTGTAACAGGCAACTAAGGACTTTTTTCTTTCCCAATTTCATGTGCTTCTCTCTCCCTTCATTTTTCTATGATGGGTTCTGTTCAAAATGGGCCATTTTTCTATCTGATACTCTTATGATAATTTTTCTAGGCACCACTGAAAGGATCAATAATACTGTTGTATATAAGCAGATACAATCAAAGCTGTTAAATTTCCTATTTTATGCATTGAGTCGGTAGATTGTTAATATCATAGGGAAAGGTTTGAGGTCAGCTGAGAAACTACGTTATAAATTCTAGCAAGGATATATAAAAAAATCCAGGACATGGAGAAAATCTATTGGATAAAATCTTGATACTACATTTCTGAGCCCGTTTGGTTAAGATAACTTTGAAGTCATATAAAAAGGTGAAACTTTCACTCATACACACTATAACCTTGATAAAAACAGAATATTTCTGAACAGGTGTACCTAAATTGTGTGTTAATCTTTTATACGATGGCATCAGTGTGTTGGGACTTGTAGGGCTTGATCCAAAACCCACTGAAGTCCCAGAAGACTTCAGTGGATACTGGAACATGTTCCCTTCTAGTCCAACGGGCTTACATCCCCCCTCCTTTAGTTACTTCATCAACTTTTTTTTTATTCTCTACTAACGGATAGTTTTGTTTTTTTTCTTCCCTTGTTTCCTTTCTTTTGCACATTTCTTAGGTTTTGGTGGCATAGACCTGTGGCAGGACAAGTTGTGCTAAAGGCTAAGCCTCACATGCTATGGGAAGCTTCGTACTCTTTGGCCGTATACTGAAATGTAGTGTACGGTTCTTTACACGTTACCGCTCGGCCTTGTTTCCAGGAAGACTGCACCAGCACAGAGACCTCTTGATGCTCAGGGAGGGGTTCACAAGTGGTGTGGGGATGCAATCCCTTAAATAGCAGACTTATGCTGAGACCTTGGGGTAATATTGCATCTCTGCTCAATAGACCTCTGCTGTTGACAAGAAACCAATTTTGAGATGTTCCAGTGTGTCTGATTTGCTACTCTTACCCTTCCTGACTTGAAATAACTTCCTTTTTCATTCCTAGCAACTGGAATTATTTCATCTGTAGAATTTTCCTCTTCTTTTGTCAAGTGCCTCCTGCTGACATGTTAATTGTGTAGTTATATGCATTAGGCAGGGGTGCCCAAAGGCTAGCCACAGGTCATCTTACAGGTCAGCTTCCACCCACCTCTACCTTGTGTTCAGGATTAAACAAAAACCCATGCATACCCGCAAGCTTTATTAACTTCTTAGGGAAGATGGTACACACTGTTGTGTGTCTCCTGTAAACTGGCATTTTAAAATAAATTTATGTAGCTCCCAGGAGCCTAATCCAACATCCACTGACACCAGAAAGTGTCATCCAGTTCAACACAAGGGCTTAATGGAGATCCTTGCATTCCACCATAAAGGTGGCCCTGGCTACTGCAAATTTGGGCACTCTGATTACAAAATTAATAAATCCTTTAGCCATAGCTGTTTTCAAGAGCTCTCAGTTGTCCAGCCCATTGCGTGATTAAATTAAGGCCCACATTTAAACATTTATTTCTAGACTGTTAGATGTCTCTGCCAAGGCCAAGTAGATGAACACAGCTCTCACGTGAGTTTGTCTCTTGTAGATTGCTGCCTTCATAGCTGAATCCATGCAGAGCTGTGGAGGCCAAGTAATTCCACCTGTGGGCTATTTCCAGAAAGTGGCAGAGTACGTACAGCACTTCACAAGGGTGTAACGGGGAAATTAAATAAAGAAATAGCTTTTTTCACTGTAGACTTATCTAATCAATTCAGCTATTAACCTCTCCTGTTCTTGGCTGTCTGTGGTTCATTTCTACTTATTGAAGAGTATGATTTCAGTTCAATTTTTTTATGGATTATCAGATGATTTTTTTAGCCAGATAATTGCCATTCTTTTCCTATCTTTAATCCTCAGCCATAAGTTTGACAGAAGATGAAGTTAAGCCAGTTATAATCCTACAGTACCATTTCAGTACTCCTATTTGACATTAAAATATCAATTATTATTTTTTAACATGTAGCATACTAAAAATTTCATAGCTATAAAATAGCTATAACTCTATTCTTTCTTTTTTTTCCTAACTTGGTCTCACACTGCAGAATTTCTGTGATGCAGACTGCCTTGTCCTTGATTGCCATGTCCCGTGTTCTGCAGCACTAGACTTTCAAGGTGTTGTGTTTGTTTCCAGGTATGTGCGTGCAGCAGGTGGAGTGTTCATAGCTGATGAGGTCCAGGTTGGCTTTGGCAGAGTTGGGAAGCATTTTTGGGCATTCCAGCTGCAAGGTGAAGGCTTTGTGCCTGACATTGTCACCATGGGAAAGCCCATTGGCAATGGACACCCCATGTCTTGTGTGGTCACAACAAGGGAAATTGCTGAAGGTTTTGGTGCTTCTGGACTGGAGTATTTCAATACAGTGAGTTCATAAGCTTTGCCTTTTTTTATTCTTTTGGTCTGCATTTAACAGAAGTTCTCCAGGTGATCCAGATAAGGTCTGCAGCAATCACTGCAACACGTTGCTAAGAGCTTGAGTCAACCACAGTCTAGTATCTCAAAGCAAGTGGAGAGGCTATGAAATATGCTCTGTATCAAGTGTTACATCATCATATGGACCAGCACAAGCTCTCTGGCAGGTCATGCATCTCAGCTCACATCCATACAGATAAATTCTTCCTTAGGTCTCTTTCCCTCTCCCCACTCTGAAATGTTGGTTATGTAAAATTCCATTTCCTAGGACAGGCTCTGTGCTGCTGGAGCTCATGACCTGGCAGACCTTGCTCTGCAACTGACACCCAACAAAACAGTGACCCTTTACCAGGGAACATTTCACCTGCGTGCATGCCACAGACGTTCAGTCTTCTCGTTTACTGAGCCCTCTTTCTGCTCCTGTGACTCAGCCTTCTTCCCAGCTACCATGACTTCCCCTGTTTTAAATGGAGTTTATACTCTCTGGATCAAAACATATAAAATCTATCACCCACTGTTCTTCGCAGGAGCATTTTGCCTGCACATGGAATCATCTGAATTCTTCAGTCCTGAAATCTTCAAATTACTGCAACCTGAAGCAGAGGGAGCCCTTCCCTTGCCCAAATGTAGGGAATGGTGTTCCACAGCCTGAATGGCACAAAATCCCCACCTTTTCAAGGTTTCCTCATGACATGCCTAGCAGGAGAGGGCAAGTGAAAACAACGTGGATAGCCACAGATGAATGTTTTGTTTTGATATATTTTGATTTTGATGACATGTTTTGTTTTGTCTTTGCTATCAGTTTGGAGGCAATCCAGTGTCTTGTGCCATTGGCTTGGCTGTGCTGGATGTAATAGAGAGAGAAGATCTCCAAGGGAATGCCACACGTGTAGGAAATTATCTCCTGGAGCTGCTGGCTGAGCAAAAGGAGAAACATCCCTTAGTGGGAGATATCAGGTGGGGGCATTACAGCAATGTCAGGGAAGAAAGTGACTGTGCTAGAAAAAGCAACAAGCTTGCTGTGAGTGGAACACAGAAACCTGACATGATTTTGCTACACCTCTCTTTTAAAATGGACTGCCCAAAACTGGTATTGTAAGGCAATATTTTTTTAAAACAAGTTGTCCATCCATCTGCTTAATTACTTACAAGCATAGCCACTAAAAGGAGAGCAGGAGAAAGAGCCATCCACATGCAGTAACCAAGATGTCAGCACACTATTGTAATCATGCAGACCTTGTTAAAATCTCTGGTTGGTTTCCTTGGGAGATGTTACTATGGATTTTCCTCATGTTACTACCACTGATAATTGCCATCAGGTTTTTTTGGGGAAAGCAGTTGGGTTGCAGGGTATTTGTACTTCTTATTTTTTCATTATTTGTCTCCCTGGCTTGCGATTTTTGGGATAAGAATGAAAGAAAATTATTCTGTCATTCTTACCTGGCCACATAGCTTTAATGAGCCAGGTAAATTTATTTATCCAGAAATATCTGTTATCTCATTTGATTGTGTGAAGTTGCCAAAAGGCAACCAAAGACAAAGTCTCCTCTCTCCTGCTCCTTCCCCCATTTGCACTCCAGGGAAGGGAATTACAGTTGTTAGAATCAGGTATTGCATTTGCAGCAGAAGGTTTGGGTTACTGACACTGGATTTCCCTTTTCTGTACTTTTCTTTTCTACTCCAGGGGTATTGGATTGTTTGTTGGAGTGGATCTGGTGAAAGATAAGCAGAAGCGAACACCAGCCACAGCTGAAGCCCTTCATCTTATTTACAAGTAAGTAGTTCTTAAAGACTGTGTGCAGTGATCAGACCCTCCTAATATTTTCCAGCAGTTAGTCATTAATTTTATTTTCAATTTGTGTAGTTTTTGGTGACATAGTACTAAAAAAAGAAAACTTTCAAAATCTGTCACAGCTTGAAGGAGGTGAACACAACATAGTTTTATACCTGTGTCTAACACAGGTGTTTCCTCTTTCCACAGACTCAAAGAGCGTCAAATCCTTCTTAGTGCAGATGGACCCTACAGAAATATTTTAAAATTTAAACCACCAATGTGTTTCACAATGGAAGATGCAAAACACGCAGTGGAGACACTTGATGCACTTCTTACAGGTATATGTGTTTTAGGGCTCAAAGGAATACTCTTCTTTGTTCATTTCCCAATGAAACACCATCATAGCCTAGGCCATTACATGCAGGGGAAAGTAATAAACTGCATTTCTTACCATTCATCAAACTGCTGTTCTTAATGCCAATTATTATAAATAAATACAAAGCCCCTTATCCAAACTTTTAGGCAAAATCCTGCTCTTGAGCCTTTCTCTTACAGACTCAACGTTATTACTCATTTTACTGTTTGTTAAGGAGTCAATATATTAATTCAGCACAGGCCTGAAAGACAAGGCAGATACACTGGTGTAACTTTCCATAATGTGCTCTACCTTTTTTATTTTCTTTTTGTTTATTTTTTAACTAACGTACTGGAACGTGATTGTCTCACTCAAATTTAGCCTGAAGGTTTTCAGGCTCTATTTTTTTTTTTTTTAACTGAGGACCAACCCAGGGGAAAAAAACATCAGTTACACAGTTAGCATGAGGGCTCTTGGAGCCTATTATACATGAAATGCTCCCATCTTCTAAGACTATAACAACTAAAGTTAGACTTTCATGAACCTGCTGGACAAAGGCAGAATTCCACTCTGAAAGGTCTTTCTGATACCCTGTGCTACAGTCAAGTTTCTAATTTTATTCTTTTCTCTAAATACCCCCAAGCTAGACAGTCCTGATAGATTAATCACATTGCCTCAAAAAAATGTTTTAGGAAGTATTCATCACTCTTCAATTATTCTTCTGTGTGATAAATGTCCAGAGGAGTAGCTGATTATTTTACTTCGGCCAGCTACTAAATTGACGGTATGATTACTTCCTCCTTCTTTTAAATTTAATTATTTTATTACTTTTTTCTTTTCAGAACTGGAAGAGGCCACTGGAATGAAGACAGAAAATAATGCATCTACAAATGTACAGTGTAAAAGAAAAGTATGTTTTAATTTTTTTTTAACATTTTTTCATATAGGTGTTTGGCAAAGCAAGTATAAATTACTTTGGTAGAGCATGCCTTCATTTTTGGTAGCATGAGTGGCTCTGTGCCTTGAAATTGAGCTCAGAGAGTAACTCACTACTAGAAACCTGAGAGGATTTACCCTGTCTCACTGGGGTAAATCTAAAAAGAGCTGAGTAATCCAGACCAGCAACAGGTTATAGACAAGCCCCTCGCCTTATCTGCTTGTGTGCAAACAAGACCAACCAGACTTTGGGCTGCACAAAGTCATGAGCACAGCAGTCAGCAACTATTGGTTCTTGGTATTACGTGCTACTGAAAGATATTTGGCTTTCTAAGCAAGCCTGCAGCCTGGAAGGTGTCCAAGTTTTCAGAGAGTTCCAAGGATTTTGTTTCCACCATAGCTCTTTGAGTATGAATGGCTGACACACATCCAAATTAGGACTTCTTAGGTTGCAGCCCCAGCTTCGGATAAATCACATATGATTTCTCACATCCTTAAAAACATGTCACCCTCTCTATAGGAAAGCTTGCTCAACTGTCCCTTGGTGAGTTTTCCACTTGTGAGGGTGGGAACGCAATAGCTCAGCTGCCATGGGGTGTAAAAGTTAAGCAGAGACCTGATGAGTTATTTGCTATATATCTAGATTTTACTAGGTTTGGAAAGCAAGCATACTTTTACAGATATTTTTACACAATCAGTTCAATTTCTTTCAGAACTAAGAAGTTGTGGCAATAATAGAGAGTCGGGCAGAGCTACCCAGTGGGAACCAGGTCCAGTGGCTGCCTGGTGGAAGACACACACATGCCTCCACTGACATCTCCTTTCTGTTTCAGACGACTGAAGAGAGTTCTCAACCAGAAGGTGCAAGTGAAAACGCTGGCCACATGAATGGAGCTGCCTGCCGACAAGAAAATGGGATTTATTCGAAAAAACGCTCAGTGCCAAGTAAAAGAATAAGAACATGAAGAGGCACAATTTCTTCATTCAGTTTCAATTTGTGTCAGTCTTGCTTTTGAGATGAAGAGTGCAATAGTCTGAGTCCTAGGATCTGTTTGAAGCCTAGTCATGCCTTTCATAAACTGGATGGATTCCTATTAGCTTCAGTAGGTTTAAAATACCTTTTCAGATACATGAGAACTGTGCCATGTGGCTTGAAATCTAGATGTGACAGAATGGACAAGTGATACAAAAATACCTTGGTGCTGATGGCAGGTGTGACATAGGTACACAAACTTGGTGAAAACTGCAGATTTATCCATATTATGCAGAATCTGATTTGCTTAACTGCCATAAAACAAATGCCAATCCTATTAAGTTTAAAATATATGCTTAACATGCTATTTTTACAATATTTTAAATTTCAATATGTAATATTGAGATGTTAATTACTTCCCATGTTTTAATGGCTGAATTCACTAAACAGTGCTTGAGAAAGAAATCATTATCATCTTCTAGTGTAACTTAGGTCCTATGGACCATATTCCCAGCTGATGTAAATTGGAGTAGCTTTGCTAATGTCAGCAAAGCTCTACTAAGAGTCTGCAACTCTATGTGTAGAGACACAGCGTCTATGCAGGGCACTCTCCCTATAAATTCAAGGAAAATAAAGAATCTAATTTTCTATGAATAAAGCAACTTTTATAAATATTTATATAGAGTAAGATTTTAATCTTTTCCCTAAAGTTTATAGATTCAATCCTATCGGTCTATAAAATATGCAAATAAAGTATATATAATTTCAGACACACTGATCGATTGAATTTAACCTGAAGGTGTCTCAAAATGAGGTTCCGAGGGACAGCCCAGCTTGCATTCCCATGAATTTGAGTTGTTTTGAGAGTCATGGGAATTACTGCCTGATCCTGTCAAAGCAGTGCTGGTACTTTTTGTCAGTGGTGATGAAGAGTTGCACACCAGGTCCATGGGATCCTGACACATAAATGCTAACACTGGATAGGTTACTAAAAGGGGAGGACCACTGCATAAACCATGCATGCAACCAGTGCCTATCTGTGCTGCAGATACTTTAGACTGACTTTCCTCATTGTCAGTGTTAAATTTCAATGACAGCACACAAGCCCTGCTTCTCTTTCTTAATACGTGCACAACTCCACGCTGTGGAGGACACTGAGGGCTTTCAAATAGTTTGTACTTCAGAAAAAATCCCAAAATGTATTTATTTCCTCTTCAATTGTAATACCCTAAGTTCTGCTGTTTCCTAATTGCTGCTAATGATCCTACTGATATGACTGAAAATTGAGCACTTTATCTAATTTCATGTTTTCCACAATTTGCTGCATTTATATCGATGTTTCTGGTGTAATGCTTTCCAGCACCCTCAAGCTGGCTTTTCTTCTGTTTCATGATCCTTGAATAATTCTTCCATAGAAATAAATCTCTTGTTCGTAATTACGATGTCCTACACAAAGAGGGTTCTGTTTGTTTGTTTGTTTTAATTTTATTCTTCAGTAACACCTATTTGCTGAGGGAAGTAACTTCAGTTGTAGCTGGAGGTTGTCCCCATGCCAAGGCAGAACTGACTAGGCTGTGTTTCCGCGAGGCACTCAGCTGTTGGCAGCTCTTACCCTACAAGCCAAATGTTGCCTCAGCTGCCACAGTTCATTCCCTGCTAACTCTGCACCAGGAAGGACACCACGGGTCTTTTCCAAAATGAAACTACACAAAGAACAAAGTGAACTTAATTTGGTATGTCTAAAGGCACAGTTTAAGTCGCTCCCTGTGTGGAGTGCCACTACTTATATTTCACCTCATCCGCTGTGTGCAGCAGCAAGCAAGAAAATACTTGTGTGATTTATTAGAAGGCTTAAGCCCAAAGGCACAGAGCCCAGTACCAGTCTGTACTATGACACCAGCTGTTGTGGCAGGTCATCAATATTTAATTTTCAAAAGTATGTCAAAGAACTAGACTTAAAAAATCTGATTAGCCTAAATCTAAGGTGGGGTGGTTTGAAGATTGCAACCTCATAAACACAAGACATTTGTGCCTCTCTGCTTCTCCCTGTACCTGTGCCTTGTTCTTAAGATGCTCAAAATATTTGGAACAACCATTGCTCCAATTCACTTGAGTTTTTCACCCAGCTTCTGCTTCACAAGTCAGGAAGTTTTCTACCTGTTGGTTCTGCTCATTTTGCAAAATGCAGGTTACCTAGAAAAAATTAAGTGTTCTATTTTCTTTAAACAAGAGAGGATATCACTCCTATGGTGCACACTAAAAAGAGCCACAATCATTTAAATGGAGGAAACAATCCAACAGTTAGCAAGATTTGAGCTGGACCTACTGGACTTACTGCATCAGTGCTTCCACGGTATCTCAGAGCCCATTGCACACATTCCCTTCTGTGAAGGCCTTACTCATTAGAACAGCCTGACTAAAGGATGAGAGAGTGGAAGCAGAAATAACTAAGGTTAAACACAGGGACCACAGTACCAGTCAGCTGAACTGATCAAATATATTCCCTCCACTAAACAGGCAAGGCTTTTTTCCCCATTTCCAACTCCATCTCCCTTTTTCTTCTTTCTACCTCTCCTGTCCTGGCTGCGCAAGTCCTGGTTTTAGCCATGTATTTCAACCTCCACCCTGGCCCTTCCAATCATCAGACACCTCCATAAGCCAGTTCCACTCACTAACCTTGCAGAATAAGTATAAGACCACGCCTTTCCCCCCAAGACTTCTGGAAGGCTAAGGAGCAGGCTCGTGCAGGAGTAAGAGACAGTGAAGTGAGGGAAGGCAGGAATCCATCCCAAGTGGGCATCACGCTGGAGTTAGTTACTTGTATCTTCACTCTAGCTCATCATCCTACTGGAGTCTCAGTGAAGATAATTTGATTGAATTCTCACAGTTTGCCACTTTTTTCATTGCTTTTATATTGCATATTTATACTTTTAAGCAAATGGACCAGTTAGAACAAGGGAACAAGGAAGGGCAGTGCTTGCTACAAATACCGATGAAAATGTGACACTGGGAGTCTGAATCCACTGCCAGTTAATTCTGCTGCATAAAGGAAAGCAGGACTGAGACTCTGTGGAGACTCAGCTGTGCCTTAGACAACACTGCTCTGGAGAGAAGAATCAGCATCCAAAGTTGCCATGTCAGCAACATGGGTATGCCACATGTCCTCATCTGGGGAGAAAAGCCTCAACCTTACCTCTATAAAACATCCCAATGGGACTATACTGAATAGAAGAATTATGCAGGGATGTTATATTTTGTCTGTTGCTTTTTAGATGAATGTTTTTTAGACATACAACAGCCTCTGCTCAGATAACACATTTATAATCTTCACAACTGTTAAGCTTGGTGGCTGGGAAATAACAGACAGCCCCAACACACCAAAGTCCAGAAAAGTCCCCCTACACACACACCCAGAAGCAGCAAGTTCTGATTATAGCTCATAAAATAAGGAAGGTAAATGAGGGGACCAAGGGACAAGCCTGAAAAACTTATTTTGCATGTGTCACTGCAATGCACAAGGCATTTTTATTAAAAAAAAAAAAAAGAAAAAAAAAAAGTAAAACAGAGACAAAACCTTATTTTTAATATGGTAAAATTTGAGGTTAATGTCTGACTGGGGCAACAATTTCAGCACCAACATGCAAAAAAATCACGCCGAAAAAGAAGTCAAAAACACCTATCATAAAAATATAACTAAGTGGAAGCCTCTTGCAAAATGAATTTGCACAGGTATTTCTTGGAGAGTAAGCCCCCAGTGCTGCAGCTACTCTAAGCTAAGAGCAGAAAAAACCAGAATGTGTTAAAGAAGAGGCAATTGGTAATATATTAGAGAAGACCAAATGAGGCACTGGGATGTACAGTTATGTACTGGGCATACACATTGAAGCCTATTGTAGCTGTATCTTTGACCTGCCTCTATGGGCTTTGTCTCCATTTAATAAAATAACTTTGAAAAAACTAGGTCACTTATACTTGCAAGCAGGGCAAATTACCTCATAGCAGCAGAAAGGTTGGTTTAATCTTCCAGGTTTCTCAGTCATGGCTTGAGCAGGTGCTCTAGTAGTGTCTCTTTGCAACCTGGACCTGGCCTGTGCTGCTGCCAGCCAAGCTCTGCCAGAAGGATTATGCAAGGGAACACAAGGCCAAATGGCTGTGACGGGATTTCCCTATCTCTGCTATCCACACACATTTGTATTTTCCTACCTGGAGCATTTGATTTCTCTGGTGCTTGTGATTCAGCAGAAAAGCTGAATTAGAAAAGGCAAGTTAGACCTTTGCATTTCCCACTGATTGTATGCCTGGACTGTGTTGTGTCATCTCCGTAGGCTTCAGCTTCCAGAGAAGCAGGGTATCTGACAAAGTCCAGGAGAGACAACTCTGCAGAGGAGGACTCTTCATGACAATATTTCAAAAGGAAAAAACATTTAGGCTGAAATGAAAACCCAAGGTACACAGCACCAAAAGTTTAAAGCCCTCGCTGAGCTTTGCAGCTCAAGACCAATGTGCACTAAGCAAAACAGTCTTCAGTCTCTCCACCTCTGCTCACAGTCATTCATGTGTCTTAGGTAAACATTGCTCCAGTATCACAATGACATACATTTACAACAATATGGAATTAAAAAGTAAATTAAAGGAAGGGGAAGGGGAAGAACATGAAAAAAATGTGTTTTGGCACAGCATTGAAGATTGCTAAAAGTCTTTAATAATCGACAAGGCAGAAAGTCCTGGGGTCACATAAAAACCTGGAAAGGATTCCTGGCTTCAGCCTACTATTGATCCATTACGTGGTTCAGATAGTGACTTAACATCTTTATGTCTCTGTTTACTTCCACATATGACAGCAGCTGTAATAACCTTTATTATGGTTTGTAAAGGTTAATCACCTTATCAGGAATCATACTGATGATACAGGACTGCAAGACCCAAAGTACAGTTAGCTCAATTTACCTATTTGCAGTTATCTCTTTTTATTCCTTACTCGCCTGTGGTTTTGTCAGGGAATAAATCCCTGTGATGGGCAGGACATAATCAGAGACTGATTATGTGACATATCAGGAAGAAATGAAGAAACACAACTGCAGAACCACAATGACAAAATCAGTGTGGCTAGCATCTCCCAGGAAGCTTTAAGGTCTGTAAATAGATTTTAAGTTGCCACTACACACTTCTTCAAACAAATAGAAGGCTTTTGGTATCCATTCCTTAGTTTCTTCATTCTAGTCACAAAATAAGGCATGAAAGGAGTTCATCTGGAAAATGTGCTGCTAACACGCGCCAGTGGCTGGCTCTTGAGAACAAAGGTTTCTGTTCCCAGTGCCTCTAACCAGCTCTCAATTAAGTTAGCTTTCTTCTATTCTCTATTAGGCAAGACACAGAGCTTATAAACCATAAATAAACGAGACTATAAGGACAGACTATATTTCACATATTCACCTTTGAAGAACAGCATTTGAGTGCAGATGAAACCTACAAGTCTCTGAGACAGGACCGGCTTCCCTTCCAAATTATGCCTCTATGCAAAAATAATCACAGCATTTAATGCTTCTTTCTTAACTCACAGTTAAATGAGGACACTGGGTTTTTTTCAAAATGCCAGTGGAATTACTTCCAGTGTAAGCTGGATTTGATGTAAGAAGGTTTTTTTTCTGGCATTGATGTGTCAATATAACAAATACCTACAGGTAAGGATTGCATCTTCATTCTTTTGTCTAAAGTGCCTTAAACTACTTCCCAATTCTCGGGAGATGTTGGAGTTACCTGCAAGCACTGTAGGAAACTATTTGCCCAGAAATGCACGTCTTCATATAAAATTCAGAAGACTTTTCCTTCATGCCTATTTTCTTATTTGCTTCATCCCAGTGAGAGTCCTGTTCTCTTTTTACTACACCATACACTGTAAATCTTTTCCCAGTTTGGATTTGAGAGCAGAGAGATGGGACACACTGGAAAGCATGCTAAGAGACCACTTCATATTGGAAACATTCCCTCCTCCCATAGTACAGTCAAAGCAACAGAAACCTTCAGGTGCTTGCTGCTGGTATCCATCTCCAGGTATATTTTTTTCCTCACTTTATTTTGCTTCCAGCATCACAAAGTTGCCAAACATCATCTTCCTCCTCGTCTCTCAAAAATTTTCCGGCTACTAACAGTACTGCCTTCTGTATAAACTTGTTATTTTACATTCCAGTAGAACAGTCTAGAAGAACAAATAGCAGCTGTTCATACTATTATTTCTTCTAGAAATAATATGTGTGCATGTACGTTGTGCTTCTATGAGTAGGTTTTTGTATATATATATATACACATATATGCACAAAGGCATACAGAAACATGTATACAGACATGTTCCAAAGCAATTTATCTGTGAGACAACCTCTTTATACTCAATAAATGTAATATGAAACAGAGGGAACCTCCATTGGACATATTTTTGAGATGAAAAAAATTAATTTTTTGAAGGGAGGGGGTCTTCAGTAGAGACTAATACTGGCAGGTGAACCCTTTAAGAATACTTCATCATGCTGCTGTCATGGGAAAATTTGTTCCCACAGATGGCAAAGATATCTGTAGGCCAGTGCTGGAAAAGAAGGAAATATTATCTAAGGGCAAACCCTGAAAAACAGAGACTTAAAAGTGGGGTTGACAAATTAGACTACATTAACAACAGTAAAGCCCTCACTTAAGAGCCCAGGTCTTGATTGCATGCCATTCTTCAAACTGAGAAATTTTTATACCAAAACATGTTACATGGATTAACCTGGTTTTCCTATAGGTTTAATACTATCAGAAATGGGTTTTTGTGGAAAACCTTGCAGCCAAAAAATGCATAAAGAGATCCTTGAAACGTTAAATGCCTAGAGAGTGCCTGTAAACAAAACTAGCAAGGTTTCTTCTCACAGGAAAGTTTTTGGAAGCTACAACCACTTTGCGACCTTACATGCAGTTCTTGGGGGAGAGTTTCTCTTCCCTGCTAAAACCTGGCAACACGGTGTCTTAGGCTCAATCTTCATGGTCCTGAGCTTTCCTGAGGCAGAGTGGCTCTGCTCTGGGGGTGAGTGTGGGGCTGTAAGTCTCTGCAGCTGCAATGACGCTACGGGCTGCCGAGTGCTGCTCAAGTGTCTGAGACCAGTGCTCCACACGGATTTCTTAGCTCTTTGAAAACAAAATTCTTTCTCAACATGTAAAACTACAGCACCTACAGGAATATTTACCAGAAGACCTAGGATCTTCAAAATTGCCTAGATGAAAATCATCTTTCAGCTTGCTTTTCCTCTCACCCTCCCACCACCCCCCCAAAAAATGTGTCCGCAAAGAAACAAGCACAGCTAACTTTCCTCATCTCCTTTCTCTAAGGCCATTCATAGACTGCCCTCCCTCCTGCCTTGTTTCGAGAGAGGCTTCTAGGCCAGTTGCTAGGGAGCTGAAAGTCAAAGATGGCAGCTTTGGCATGTCCAGTAACAATCCCCTGTTCTTGCTGAATGGTGAATTACCTCAAGACGGTCCGTTCTTTCTTTCCTGTTTTTCCAGACTGGTTTCTATTCAATTAACTGCTTTATACTTACACAATAAACAACTCCAAGGCTTGCCCAAATACGGTGTTCACGACTGCAATGACATTTATCCGTCACACCTGCATTTTCTACCACTGTGTTTTTTGCCTTCTCTGCATGAATAGTACTTCATTTTGCAACGTCTCCTTGCAGAGCAAGCATGGCTTTTGGCTCCTTTTGACTGATCATGACTTGCAGCAGGCTGCTCAAGGGAGAAGGTTCGTGGCAACTGAACCAGAGGCACGAAGAGCAGATCACATGGGGAGAAAGTGGTGACACATTCCAGCCCATGGGCAACGCGTTGTCTTAAGCAAGAGGCAAACAAGAAATAACAAGGAAGCAGAAGAGTCATACAACTTTGGGCACCTTCTAAGTGCTCAACAGAAGGACAGATGGGAGAAATCTCTGCCAGCCAGTGGAGCATGTAGCAGTACCAGTGTATTTCCATAACATGCAAATGTCTGTGTGGAGATTGACACAGTGCAGCTCCTAGTATGGACTTGCTGAGGGCCTTAGAGCAGCAGCACTGCCTCATCTCCCACCCAAGAATCTCTCCCAGTGAGGATGCAATGATGGTTTTCTTGAACTGGTTTAATTTTTTTGATAGTACACAAGTGTTGCCTCCATAAAAGCCTATGCAGGTCCTAATGGTGCATCATGTCTGCCTCACTCCTACTGTTAGTGAACAAAAAACATGCAGCAACCCTTCAGCACCGGAGTTTTCCAAAACATGATCAGTAGACCATGGGAAGAGGTGCACTAGTTTCTTAACAAGACCTAATTCCATTGGTCTGAAAAATATTCTTGTTTCTCATAGCAGCAGGAATTTTAATTTTGCTCTGCCTATCTTCCAAAATTTTTTAAGTCTCATAATTTGTACAATAGCAGTGGAAAATAGTCTTGTGACTCTGTTATCAGACCATTTTATGTAACATGTTTGCAGTGAATGATTAAACAAAAAGATCATTGCTTAGTAAGTTTTGAGTAGTTGCCCAGAAATCATGCATGCAGAGCCAAATACTACCGTTGATGTTGAAGCACTTTTAAAAGGATTAACTCAAGCAGACAGTGCCAAAATTCATCCTTTGAATAGGGAGGTGTGCTTGCCATTGAAATGTCAACAGCAAAGTCAGCATTGATTTGAAACTTGACACAAAATGCACCAGGAACGTCATTCTCCTGTTCCTTTTGAGATCAGTGCTAGTGTACACTGAAGGACAAATATGTGGTAATGAAAGTAGTGATGGCCACGGTTTGGGCAAATGGGGATGTGTAAGTTCATGCCTTTGACAGTTCTCTTTGTGTTCCCTTTGTGAAAATTGTAAACATTCATGTGACCCACTATGCTGTTCTGGAACAATTTACATCTGTAATGCTATGAGTGCTGTTAACAGAGATTTCATTATTTAAGTTTCAAATGGTCCCTGAGCTGCTGATTCCTTAAAATTTTTCAGATCAAAAGTTCTGTTATAAATACTTGGGCATACACTATCACAGAAGAATTGACAAGGTTCTCTATTATTTTAAAAATATGGAGGGGTTTGTGCCAGCTCGCAAAATGTTGTGAAAAGCAAAACCAAAATAAAGTACAAGTGCCACTGCAGATTTTATAACTAATTATCTTTATTAAATGTTTTTGCAATTCACTCAAGTATAATGGAATGACTTGTCTGTACTTGTGAGTTAATTCTGACCAGGACAGAGTAAATGTACATTGCAATAACGATTGCAGAATAACTCATGTGTGAAAACTTGTCCTGGAATCAGTCTGCCTCATTCCATTTTAGATGAATTCACTCACTCTGAAGGGAAGAATTTGGGATCTGACACATATCAGAATTGAGATCTGTTTTTTTGGATGTACTTGAGTTTGATATTTTCTCTCACTGTTCTTCCCTTTTCAGTAGGCTTTAGGGCATACATTTAATTTAGCTCTGCAGTGAGGATAAAGGGAATAATGAAAAAGAAGGGAGTTCTTCTGGAGAACCTCTTGTTGTTTAATTCCTGCTGACATTCTTGAATTCTACAGCAGATATTGTAACTTATTTTCTTAGGGTATCTGTACCTTTAGGTTCAGAACTTCAGGACCACAGTACTCAAGACCCCTTCATGTTTCGCATAGCAGACTCTGTCTCAGTAAGTCTGAAAGGAGTAGGGAGAGGACCAGCTTGGACACCACAGCTACACAAAGAATGACCATGGCATCCAATAATATTATTTTTAGAGATATCCACAGTTTTGCTCAAGATTTTGGTTGCCGTAGTCTTCTGGAGACTCTGAACACAGCAACAATGACACTAGGAATCAGAATCAGTGGCTCTTTAGACAGTGTTTTACTCCTTCTGCCTGCAAAAGAGATTAGAAAAGAGCTCATTTCCAGCACCATCTAGCAGGCCAGAACTGCTTAAACAATAACTTTTAACTCTCATAGAATGGGATGATCAACCTCCTCCAACAGGGCTCATGAAGTAAAAAAGGAAATATTCCTCTGTGTATGCAGCCACTCTTTCTATTGGGAATGTTTGAACAAAAAACATATATAAAAAGGAAACACAATAAAAATTCAAAGTAGTGTCAATATATGCCTTCAGATCATTCAAGGCAGCCTGTATTTCTTTTCCTTGGCTCTAGTTCTGACAGTCCTAAAAGCTGGTGCTCTGAACAAAATGGGTGTTTGTATCCTAGCCCTGGGTTAGCCAGGCAGGAAGCCCATTTTTAAGTACTGTGCTCTTGACCACAAAGAATACTCCTGGGGCCAGGATTTGATGTGACAATTTTAGGCTGGCTACTACCAGATCAAAACCACTGTGGCCACAAGCTACACTGAGCTGATTCAGTACATAAACAGCTTATTAAATTTTGGGAACAGTGGAAGTTTCTTTTGACAAATATTAGGCTGGATGAGGCTTATACTGTCCTGGTGCAGATAGCATAGAGTCTATAAACTCTACATGATGTGCCTTGGTGAATTTGACAGAAATTCAGCCATCAAGTGTATTCATCTCATCTGTGTGGAATCATGGCTCCAGAATGTTTAGAAGTGAACAGAGCCAGTGTCTGGTCCTGGATGGTGTGCCCTGAGGCCAGAAGTTAGATACCAGTGTGATACAGATGCCCAAAAAAGGCATCTAGTACTCTGGAAAAACTGCAATTATAAATCACCACACCAGGACTTAGGTGATCCTCAGATTATGCTGATGAAGAATGCTGCTGCAGATGATACCCAAAGCATATTCACTGCTTTGAACATGTCAAGGACAATGATTTTCAGTGTAAGACAATAAAATGAGAAAAAGAAGAGACACAGCACCTCTGCTACACTTCAGCAGCAGTACTGGATGTAAAATGGCCAGCAGCACACAGTGCATTTTAAGACACATAAAATCTCAGTGTGTGACAAAAATTACATTACTTGCCTAGGTATGTTACCACTTGAAACCCTGCGTGGCTTGGGTAGGTAGCCACTGTAAGGAATTTCAAATAACTTGTATGTGCTATCCTTTATTTCACATGAAAATATCCAGCCAGAGCATGATACAGACTGAACTCAGGGACATGGAATAACAGCAGGAGGTCTTCACTGGTGTTTCACTAATTTGTAATATATAGTAGGATCAATCTAAAAGAGACAAAGTGTTTCAGATTATGAGAGACTATCTGCACTGCTTATGACTTCTGCAGACAGATGTCTTGGTACTTGTCCTGCATTAATTCCTTGCCTCCACGGACTGCTCATTTTTAAAATGCTGGGAAGCCCTTTTCCTCAGGAATCTAAGCATTTCAAAGGTCTGGAGAAGCCTCACAGAGTAAGAGAGACAGAGAGAAGAGCGTGCACGTCCATCCTGAAACATGCATGTAAATATTTGAACCACACAGAGCTTTCTACATGAAAGGATGTATCAAGCTTCTGCTTGCTCATCAGCTCTATCGAGCAAGTCTTAAATTTGTTAGGATGTATCATATTCCCAGATGGTATAAATTACTGTGGCATTTCTGGCCTCAGTGAAGTCGTGCAAGTCACAACAGCCTTGGATCAGTATCTCCATTCACAGTCCTGCATCCCCTGTCCCATGCATTCAAACAACTGCATGAAACACGTGGTGTTTTACACCCAAAGTACACAGATAGCCTGAAGTGCAAACCCACAGTCCATCTGTTTGCAGCAGCTCACACTCTCAGGTTTTGCACTAATCTAACATAAAAATGAAGTATCAACACAACTTTAAAAAATGATTGAAGGAGTTATCAGTTAGGCTTGCAAACAAGCACCGTGCTGAATCCTCTCCATTCCTAGCATTAATTTCCTTTGGTGCTCAAAACCTTTAAAGAATTCTTTTTTTTCCCTCTGGTTTCCTCACTGTCAATGTAATACAAGAAAACAAGGTCTAGAATTCTGTAAAATCCACTTGATTCATTCTTCACTAGACACAAATTATCAAAAATTATAAGTTGAGATCTCCAATAATCACCATATTCTCAAAACAAATTGTAATATATTAGAATATTTATTTATCTTTTACTTTCAGGGTATGTTCAAAAGCTTTATGTGAAGCCACTTCAGCAATCTTTTTCAGAAAAAAATCATCTGGTTCCATGGACATAATCAAAGCAACACTTTCTGGTGAAACACACTTTCAAAGAACACATCTAAACCTGTACATTTTAAAATCTGGGTAAAGAACTTCTCCAACATGCATTGCTTCATCTGTTAAACTTAGAGCTGCTATTGCACATGCCTACGATCAACTTGGAAAGCAAAAAACACCCTTGAGATCCATAGCATTAGGCTAAGCCTCACTTCCTAAATCCCCCACACCCCTTGTCAAGCCCACACAGAATCTGCTGTAGAGTTAGGTGTCTGCTGCCCTCCATGACATTACTCCCTCCCAGTGCTCTTCAACGTGGTCAAATATTTCTCTGCCCTCACAGGCACCCAGCCCTCCTTGCACCACCCCACTGACAAACTATCACAATGCCTCACACACTCTGGAGCACGTGGTTTCTCAGGAAAATTCATATCTGCCAGTGCTGAAAGCTCTTCACGGTCATGCTCAAAGAAACCAAAGAGCCACCAGGAGAAACTCCTAACTGCCTATGAAGCCCTCAGGCCAGAGAAGCTGTCAGGATGACAGGGGCTACCTAGAAAAACACAACTGGCTCTGCTCTACAGAAAACAGAAATTGTTTCACTGAAGCAACTGCTCCCTCCAAAACACTACAGCCTTGCAGGTAGCCATGGGGCCACCAGGCCTGGAGGTGGCCAGGGCACAGATTCTTCCCCACCATGGCCCCACGACACAGGATATTGTTTTAGGAGCTTCTACTCTTTGCTCTGGTGAGCCTCAAGTTCACTCCTGGAAGGTTGTTTCTGTTTTGGTTAGGATCTTCTTCAGCGTGAACAACCACATTCACTATCAACAGTGCAGGAACAACCTGGTTCTTTCCAGCTGGAAATAAAGGCCAGATAACTTTTGGCTTTGTCTATTGTTAGCAGTGCCTGCAAACATTTCTGGATAAAACATCTCAGCTGTCTGTCCTATTAAGCTCTCATGGTGTGTTGCACGCATGATGATGGCCCACAGCTTTTTTCCAAACTTTCCTGGATAAAATTAGGGAGTTGGTGCAAGTAGACCATACCCAAGTGACAGATTGGATGCACTCATCCTGCTCTTGGAGGCTTAGATTGATGTGAGCCATTCTGGGTCACAGGAGCAGGTGACAAATGATTAGGACTTTCTATACTCTAGTACAAAACTATTAGGTCATTTGCACCCTTACATCTTTTACTATTCTTATGTCTGCTCCTTTAATATTGAAAATGTAAGTCTTAAATCCTTCTGCAATTGTTGGTCTAACTTTACATAGAAATTTACTAGTTAGTACAGAAGCAATTGGTTTTTTTAAATTAATTAAGTGAACCTGAGTCTCAGAAAAATGTGGATCTCAGTGCAAACTTTGTTGGTTAAGACCATGTCTAATTTTACTATAAAGCAAATTATGCAACAGGCTAACCTGCTTACTGTGTTGGTTGAGTCACCTTCACCACAGGCTTTCACAGGAGGTGATATAACATCCTTGTAGGCTTACAGAATTAGTGACTGTGCTTTGATTGTGTGACAGGAACAATGTTGGACTGGAGCACAGAGAGGATATCGCCTAAGCTCTGGGTATGTGATTTCTGTTTTCATACTGCAAAGCCCCCAGGCATAGGGAAACAAACATAAAACGATGTGCAAGAAACCCTACACATCATTTGTATTCCCCAAAATTATGCAGTAATCAGGTTTTAGGAGCACATAGTCAACAGCCAGTAACACCTGAACCAAGCAGTCTAAAATGACTGACATTGCTTTTTTCTCCCCTCCCCAGTTCATAAGTTCTTGAACCACCTTGGTACTGCAAAGGTTCAGTGATGCCTGCGCCCTTCAGGAGCAGCAAGCTTTTGACCCCACTCATGCAAGAATTTCATGGAATCTAGTCAAAAAGCTGGCTCTTTTCCTGGGCTGTGTGTGACTCAGGCTAACCAGAGGGCAGAGGGAGCCGTGGCCAGCAGATACACCCTGCAGAAGCGATGAGAGCATGACTCAAACACTCAAGCACTATCCCCATAAGCTGTCATTCAGCTGTTTTGCTGCATTTAGCTATTGCAAGTCCTTTTGCTTGATGTTTAATTTCTTACTGAACCTTGAGCAACCCGGTAGGACAAATTACATCGACCATGAGTAATCATTTGTTTGTAGCAAGTTACTATTAACACTACCAGATAGCTTAGTCAATAATAACAAAAAAAAGGCAAACCACTCAAAAAATACTCTTTACCTGAATTTAAAGGGTGTCCTTTTTTGTGTCTTTGATTTGAGGAAATTTTTGTGTCTTTGATTTGAGGAAATTAATGAGCAGTGTGGAAAACGTGGACATTACTGTGGAGCAGAGCTATAAATATATTAATTACAGTATATGTGGATTTCTATCAGTTATGGTTTGTACCAATTTCTGGTCTTGCTGTCTGACTCTGATTTGTCAGACTTACTGCTAAGCTGTCCTGCTGCAAATTTTGTCTCTGATCTCTCCCTCTTCCTCCTTTCTTGTTTTAAAACAAATATCTGAATGCAGCACTTTTTATGGTTGTTCCTGAGGTACAGAATTACCTTCTGCTGACATACAGTTCATTTTTCCAATCCCAGTTTCCAAGTAATACCAACATCATCTGTCTATCCGTCTGTATGTCTGTCTGTCTGTCTACTCAAAGCTGTGTTACTGTGACCTATGGAAGCTCCAATTCCTTTGTAAACTGTTTCTTCATCTTAATTCTATTTATTTTCTATCCCTTTCAAATAAATGCTCCAGTTTAGCTGGAGGGTTCAGGCATGAGGTAGGATTGAATATATTAATAAATCAAATCAGGTAACCCTAACTGTGTTTTCTGGTCCTTTACTCCTATGAATTTCCTTATGGTTTATCAGGATAATATTAAGTGGCTGCATTCCACTGTTGAATTGCTTTATTAAGTTTCATTGAAAATTTCTGGGGAACTGTCATTTTTGTGTTTAATTGTGTAGTACCTGGAACATCAAAATCCTAATCCAGACTTATGGTTCCTACAACTGCTACTAAAATACAGAGAGCAATCACTGGTAAGTGTCAGTTTCTGCAGATCTGGTTTTGGATACTAAAATAAAAGTAGAAATTGTGTTTTTAGACAAATACCATGGTTTCCTGGATTACATAACTTGCATAGCATTTCTGCATGTCACCGGGAAGCCCAATTCAGGGCTGTTTGCACTGCATTAGATTAGATGTAAATTATAAAGAGATAATCAAACTTCAAAGCACTTATAGGAGAATTACTGTAATTTGGTTCGTGTTATCTAAAGCAGTTTGCCTGATTTTAAGACAGGGTAGCTACATTCAGTCTTTATTCAGAATCATCGCAAGTCTCCTACAAAAATACCCAGGAATTTTCCCAGACACATGGAAACATTGGCAGCACCAGGACGCCAGGAATGCAGTTACCAGGAGAGTAAAAGCCCATGTCTTGTCTGAAAAGAGTTAAATAATAGTTCCATAAAGTACAGGGCAGAGGTACATCAACAGCCCTTATGCAGGAATGACCTTCCAATAAAATTTCCAATCAAAACAGTTCCAAAACCATGCAACCTGTTCCAGGCCCCCAGAGGCGTGTCAGACTGAGATGTGGTGAGAAGCAGTCACTACAAAAATCCTGTTCTGTGCAGGGGTCTTTAAATGAGAGAGCCATCCCTCTTAGCTGCCTTACTATTATGTTGGAACTATGACAAGTCTGTTTAAAGAATAGATTTTGCTTCAGAAGCTACTTTGTTGAACCGAACACATTTGTTCAAATTATCAGTTTCAACGTTTTTGACTAGGTTTCGCAAGTCCAGTGTACATAAAAGAGATACACTTAAATAGAGAGACTGACCTTTTCACTCTGCAAGCAAAGGTTTCAACAAAGTCATACCCAATTACAAGTTTCAGAAGATTTCAAAAGTTTTGAAAGACTCTGAGGTATTTGTGAAACAGAACCTGCCTTTTTATGGCTTGTTCCAGTGTTGACATGCACTGAGAGGCAAAGCAGGATCTGGCACTCCAGCTAATCCAGCAAGCTGACTCAGAAGCATAGCTGGAGACTAATAGGACTCTGGCTTACACAGACTAACAGTTGATAGAGTCTTTTGGCCAATCTCCTTACTCTGGTGTCTTCTATTTTCTTTTCAAATGCAAAGTGAGGCTTTCTAACTAACATTATTACTGCTGCGTTAAGTGTCTATGTCTGCATCATTTATTTCCTGTACAATCTGCAATAGCAGTGTAAATATCCCTGTTACAGTCTCTCCTCTATGCTTGTATCAGACAACATTAAATAAGTTGCTGCCTTACACAGAATTTTGCAGATGATGTTGAAGAGGAGATACCCATGACTCAAAGACGGCATCAAGGATATTTCATTTTCAATGAACCATGTTCCACTTAGAGGTTTCCTAAAAAACAAGGAATACAGATCAAAGACCCTCAAAGACCAGCTCTCTGGCATAGAGCAAATGAAAAGGAATTGTGCAACAGTTTAACCAAAAGGCTGTTCAAATGAATTAAGACTGTATCAGAACAAGAGCTTGGTCATTTTTATACACAGTTTTACCTGAATGTAAACTGCTGGAACAATATTGATTCAACATGAGAAACCATGAAATACTGCTGTCTAAAGTGAAGCATTTCCAAAACAATCATGAAAGTTCCAGAGTCTCTCCTGCTGCCAAAGTAAATTAAATTTACTGCATTAACTTTATTTAAAAATAACTCTTCAGCTGGGAGAGAAATTTGGAGCCAGCTGCCCTACCTCTCAGCGCATGTAAATGATAATGACAGGTGAATATGCACTATACAGTAGCTTCATATTTCCACTCCTAGAATCCATGTCACTTTCTATTTTTGAGAGCTGACTGTTTACTAGGCTACGCTTCATCGCCCTCCTTCCTCTGTACCATAACTTTGTAACCCAAGATGCTGCTGGTGGTGTTGGGTTTGCAGTGCTCTGACCTTTTGTTCCTCTGCTTGGAATTGCCTGGGTTTCTCCCGCGAGGATGCCGGTTGGGTTACGCCGATAACCTTCCCTGACACGTCTGGTGAACTTCCCAACAGAAACAGGAAAGGACCATGGCTTACCTCGAGTCACAGAGCAGCACAGTTGGGCTCCTCTTAGGCTAGGACAGTGTAGATGTTTCTGAACTTACCCTGGATACACATGGGGCTGTGAAGGGAATTACCATTTAGCCTTTGGGTGACTGATCCACAGGTGGTGTGGGGACAGAATTCACTGCCTGGGCACCTTTCTCCAGTTTTTATTCAGGCAAAATGTTTAGTGAACTTCTTATTTTACCTAGTAAAGACAGATCAAGCCACTTGTGGAATCATCATCTGTATTTAACATGAAAAAGGCAATTTCTTAATTACTATGCCCCTGTACATCACTACACATACACACCTGACCCCAAAAAGATATCCAAAGCAGGAATGACATGACAAATGGGAGGATGTCTGAGCTATTTTGTCCTTCCCATCTGGAGGGTCACCACCAAAACTCCCTGGGTGCCAACTAAAAGATAAATCTGGAACTAAAGCACTGACAACCAGTATTTGGTGGCCTGGTTCACAGAATTAAAAAACTGTTGTCCAAAACTGGACAATTGCTGCTATTTTTTTTAGTAAAACTCTGGCTTTTTTATTGATTTAAAATCTTACAGTTTATCTAAAAGTAAAACAATATATTTGTACCCTTTCTCCTGATTTCTGATGTGCATCTGAATTCATGTTTCCATATCTCCCTCATTTCACTTCAAAAACATTTTTTCTACTTCAATTTTCCCTGACTATCCAAATCTCAAATATAAAATGTTGTGTTCTTTTTTATATGCTACAATTCACGATGGTGAGCACAATACTCAGAAAAAGATCAGAAATGTTCCTATCAACGAGATAAACTCCATTATTTTGAACCTCCTCTTTGCACAGTACTGGAGTTAATTTTGGTTTTGCCATACTTTAAAACTGCGCCTTACTGAAAGGTTAGTTGCTGCTCAAAACAATGATTCCTCCTCCTCAGACCCCTGGCTGTGTCTTCCCACCCTTCTCCTTGGCCAGCAGGGGCACCCATCTGATGCAATGGAGAACCAAGCCAGGAGGCTTAGCTGGCAGAAAATTAATCACTTTTTTCATAGTTTAGTTTTCTGCTCTTATGGTTTGAACAACTCACTGAGGATTCAGAAAACTGCAGAATCACACTAAAAAAAGCAGCACACTCTTAGACTGGTTCATATATTTTCTGAAACTTTACTTTTACTATTTGCCAAGACTAGAGCTTTTTCTGGCATGACTAGAAATATTTCTATCTTGCCACTTTTTCAGGTCTGTACATCACCCCCAGATTCTGACAGTTCTGGAAAGCTCCATGGACAAGACTCAGATTCCTTCTAGCACATATCTCCATAATTTGCTGTCCCTCCACCTCCAAAACACATTTAATTATACTCATGGCAATGCTAAATTTGAAAACTCTTACACATAACTTACTAAAAAGCAAAATCAACTTATTTTGTCTTTCATGTATTTTAATGAATTGTTAATAGTTTCCCCTCCAAAAAATCTTTACTTTTAATCATTACCTTCTTTTTTAATTCATCCCTCCTCCAAGGATTCAAAGTTCTTTTTCATAAAGCCATAACCTGTCAGTGGTCACTTGAAATACAACTAACTGCTATTTTAATAATCATATTTTATAGCAAACGGGGTTTTTTATATGGATGCACATCAAAGAGTTTATATTTATTCATAGAGAAGACTCATTGGCTTTGATTAAGTATTCCTGAGAGTAACTGCTGATCATTCTAGTATTTCCAGTGACCAAATGATGGTCTTCCCCAAATCACTACAAAATAGATGGCAGCAGGGGAAGCCCAGTGACAAGGTCTTGTTGAATTATGCTGGCTTCCCAGCTGAGCTGTCATTCCTAGGGCTGCTGTAAGAGGTAATAGACCTTTACATTTGGTTTGTCTGCCTGACCTGCCAGTTAACTGGTGGTTAACAGTTAATGCATTTCCCAACAGTGTTCTGTGATAAAGGAGCATGCTCGTGGTTTCATAATGCATATTTCATTGCCATTGCTGTCCTCCTCACTTAAAAGTCTGTCTTTTCCTATTTACAATAAGGTTATAAAGCTTCACTGATTTTCATGCTCTGGAAAACAGTAGCTAATAAATAGTACAAATTGCAAGCCTTTTACCCACATATGTGGCTGCTTTAGAGCTCAAAGTATCATCCTTGATAATGATGAGAAATGTTGGCCTGGCTCTTGCATGTCTGATAAGTGTGCACAAAACAGCTGAGTGAATTAACAAACCAGGGCCAAAAGGCAAAGATCATGCACGGGATTAAGGTAGACAATGATCCTCTCTGAAATATGGTATTTGATAATTTCGTTTTGAAAAGCCAATATGACTTTGAAGCTCTAACTGTATTTTCCATAGGGTTGAAAAGTAAAGATGACAGATGTCCTGCTTCCTCACTACCTACTGTCACAGCAAATACAGTTTTCTTGTCACCACCTACAAATCCCAGGATACAGCTGCCTTTCCTTCCCCCCTCCCATTTATCCCTCCCTGTCTAACTCCACATTTCCTTACCACACCTGTTCTGCCAGAGCTCTCGTCAGCTTCCCTCACAATCA
Organism: Promerops cafer; assembly: GCA_013398275.1. Lineage (NCBI taxonomy): Eukaryota > Metazoa > Chordata > Aves > Passeriformes > Nectariniidae > Promerops > Promerops cafer. Next base: position 941,307 of record VZSE01007790.1, on the reverse strand, counting down.
CTGCCCCCAGTCCCTGATGAGCAGCAAGAGTTTCCTGAGCTCATCTCTAAAGTCCCTATCCTTATTTTAATGGCTTATTACTGTCATTGTTGCTGATAACGGCAAGCGACTCAACACACATTTTTATACAATAAAAGAAGGAAACAATTAATTTCTTGGATAAATCTGGAAATTAATGGTGTTGCAGGGAAAACTTGTATTTGGTCAGGATTTCACTGATGTGCTGTTGATTTTTACTGGTATCAGTGGGAATCTGCATAAGGATCTAAGTTCTCTTGTAAAGCTTAAATGGGGCAAGGAGATAATAACTAAATGATGCTCATAAAAAAACTACATGAAAATTATTAAAACACTGGCAGAGATCATTCTGTGAACAGTCAACATATTTTGAAATTAGACCTCAATTTTGTTTCCTACGGCTCTGGCTGGGAAGACTTTTCATTCAGGGATGCTACATCTGGTCTGAAACTATTCTCCAGACTCCAGCAATGATATTCCTTCTTTCCCCCTGTCAGGCTCCACAAGACCTTAAGGCACAACTTTCCAGGACTCCATCCCAGTCCATAGATGTTCTTGCTAAAACTCCACTTTCCTACTCCCTTACAATTGATTTGTCAAAAGGAAATTCTCAACCTCCAACGCTTTACTCACAGATTAAATTAAATAGGCTATGCTACACAGCACAACTAAGGTCTAGGTATCACCAAGTGACTCATTTTCAGGTCTTGAAGCAGCACAGTACAGTGAATATTAGCACCCAATACTAAACAAGCTTTTATATCCCTATGGCACCAAGCTGATGCGGCCGTGCTGCTTCCAGCACTCCTGCAAGCATCCCTGCATGGCCCTGTCTTGTGGCATGTGGATAATTCATGTCAGCATCCGCCCTGTAGCTCTGCACCACCTGAGACATACCTACCCTTGCTGCTCTGTGCCTCTGAAACATGAGTGCAGGACTCCAGCTCAGCTGCCTAAACCCTCCTCAGCGGCTTTTGCATCTTCCACAGCAATGCAAGGTGCACTTCTCTTCAAGGTGCACTTCAATGCAAGGTGCACTTCTCTTCAAGCATCACCTCTAGTTATGGAGTTCCCTTGCTGCAAAGAACTTCCTTTTTAAGGAGTAGGAGGTAAATATCTGTGTCTCCTCCTGCCCTTCCCCTGAGGTTTTATCGTTCTCCTCTCTTCTCTCTAAGTTACAGCAGATAAGACAGATTCAGCCAGTCAGCAGACTCTGCTGCTCATGAAGCTGCATAGTTCTGCTTTTGCCTGTACTGGATGTCCTCTTTTCGACTCGGGAAAAATATATGTTTTAGTGTCAGAACTGGCTGACTAAACACTTCAGTAATAAGGTTAAGTATAGTCTGCCTTCCTGCACATCTCTGATCCTCCTGGGGCTACATTAACCCTTTACACTCACAATACCAGCAGTCACATAGACATATGACATACATACAGAAGGTATTCAAAACAACCCACATCCTCTGCTATCCTGGTGGTCACTGTATGGTGAATTGAAATCATATGACAGATCTTTGACCAAGATAGTACATTTCCCATGTCTTTCTTTTCATCATCAAAAAAAGTACTGCATTAATAAGAAAAGTCAAAAGTCATCAAATAATATAATGCATTTATATTTCTCAGACTGTTTGGCTTTAATAGAAGTCTGTGTTCACAGGCTGCAAAACAGCCAGCTTTCAGAGATGTAAATACCCACAGTCCACCCAGAAGCAATTCCCACCAGGGAATTTTTCCATGTGACCCTAGAGGACAATGTATCTAAATAAAATGTGGAGCAATGAGATTCCATCCTAAAATCAGGAAAGGAGAGGTCCTCCCAAAATGCAAAACCAGGTAAGAATTAAAGCTTAGCAGACAGTTTTCAAGGACATAAGAAACCATGTCAAATGTATGGTGAAAGTGCTTCCTGAAATGTGTCAGAACCAACCTCTGGCAGGTACCAAAAAGTTTCAATTCCATGGTGTATTCAAGTCCTTCAGGTTGGAGGGATGGAGCAGGTAATACCTCTAGAGGAAGAGCTCTCTAATCACCAGACTCCTGTTGCCTCCTTACCCACAGAGATATGAAAACTTTCCTCCTGTGAACTCAGCAGTGCCACCCCTGGGTTTGCATAACCAAAGCACTGAAACCCAACAGGAGCTTGCCCCTCTAAGCAGTGCCACAGAACAAGCAATGACCATGTATTTTTAATAATGGTAACCTCAAAAATACTCGGTAATCAATAAGAAAATACAGATGTGAATGGAAATCGTCGAAGGCCACTACTGTCAGAGGTTGTGTGGAGGGCAATTAGCATGGGGCTCAAAGCTCATGTGGGACCCCAGCATGCTCTGTAGGACCCAAAGATGTTTCCTGCAGTGCAGACATGTCACAAAGCTGCCTAGTCCCATCCTAAATAAGTCCCATCCAAGTCCCAAACACAAAACAGGTAAATATGTACAGAGCAAGGGAGTGTCAGTTACAACAAGTCTTTAATAAAGTCTTTTAAAGTCGTGTTAAGGCGAAGTAGGTACAAGTTACAGCAACCTCCTTTTGTCCACTGATACTCAATTTATGTGCAAGTCCACTTCATAAATGAACACAAGAGAATACAGGAGACTTTTCAGGCAGATATAATTTGTTCTGAATTTATTAGGGCAACACAGCATCTCAAAGATCACCACCTAAAATTCAGAGAACAAATGTGGTTCCACTGTGTGCACTGGGGAAGTCTATTGACACTTGTCCATGCAAGAGAAAAGCCTTAAATGACATCTCCAAACGTGGTGCCCCTGTGATATATTTCTGGATGCCAGTCACAGCTGGGCCATGACTGTCTTTACAGCTGTCCAAACCAAAACCTTGGACTCGTGCGTCCCCACACCATAAAGAAGCTTCTATCTCAGTCAGGAGCAAAGCTTTGGACTGTATTCCAAGTTTACCCTCAATGGATGACTGGTCTTTCTAACCCTGCGGGACATTTTTTATTTAGGGACATTTCCCTCAGCCTAGGAAGTGAAAAAAGCAACAATAACTCCCCTGCCATTACTTACTAAACCATTAAATTCCTACAATTTTTCCTTATCCTCACCATTTCTGACGGGACAGTCACGCAGAAAGGATACGCACGTGTCCAGCTGCACTGGAGCTGCTGTAGCTTCATTGCTGTTTGCCCTACTCTGTGCAGAACTTGCCTCTGCCCTTGGTGTCAGCTTGAAGTACAACAAAAAGTAACATGCTTTGTCTCCCAGATTATCTACCCACGGTCTGCACGTTATTACAGCAAGACCAGTCCAGCTGAGGAGAGGACTCTCTTCCTAAGGGAGAGGATGTGACTACGTGGGGATAGTGAATAAGGTTATCTCAGGACAGGCAGCAGACCAAAAAAACAAATTGCATCAGCGTGGAAAAGGATTGGGCAGGAGTGGAGGGTGTGTCAGGGCATGCTCCCAGGCACAGAAAAGCTCAGAATAAACAGGGAGAAAGTTGCTGGCCCGGGGTTTGAATAAAGGCCTCGGAAATGCAAAGAAACGGGCCCCCCTAATGAGGGCACCAGCATTTCCCTGCAAGAAGAAAGCTGGGGAGGAGGGTGGAGGAAAAGGAAAGGAAAGCTGGATGTGGAAAACTGTGGGAAAGTGGCAAGGACAGCTTTAGAAAGAAAGTAATCTGAAATCTCAGTCAGAAATAAACAGTACAGTTGGTCAGGAATTTGGTGATAGGGTTTTGCGTGATAAAAGTTGATGAATGCAAAATCTACCATGGGTGTAACCTAAATGCTGAGGAGTTTTTAGCTTGGATAAGGTGTGGCAGAAACAGAGGCTGCCCTTGTCCCGAGAGGCTTACAAATTGCCCTTGGGCGATTTGCAAATAGATGGGCAACAGGGGGAGATGGAGGGGCACCATCGGGCTGGTCTCAGCACCAGAGCTGGACTCCAGTCCTCTGATTTTGAAGGTACACAGGATCAGAGGCAGTTTTAAAGTGAGGTGTGCTTGGAAAAGTGTAACATGATATTTCAGCAGAAGTATATGGGGCACAAGCAAAAAGGCTAACAGAAGTGAAAATTTGACAGAGCTCCTTTCAAAATTTATCAGGGGAGAAAGTTTAGCACAATGAACTAATTGGAGAGAGCTGGGAATAACCATTTCAATAATATATGAGTTGTGAAGGAGAGTGAAGGAATGATCTTGCAGTCTACATTTCAGGAAACAGAAGAGACAGAGCTTGCCAACAAACCAGTAAGCAGGACGTACTGTACTTAAACTTTCAATAAAATGTTGCTGCAATTTTTTTTCTACAGAAAGTGTCCTTTGACAAAAACATTTAAAAAGCCATTGTTACCCTGAAATTATCTAGATTAAAAAAAATATTGTAAAAGCTTTGGTGAATACTTGCTGCTGACAGTCCCTAGTGCAGTTAGTATGATGCAGAACTGACAATTAGATCTTAATTTTATTCCTAGCACAGTGATTAAGCTGCTACATGACTTTAAGCTAGTCACTTTACCATCTCAACATGACATTTCTAAAAGGTACATAAAACCAGCCACCTGTGCTTTGAAATGTTCAGACGTAGGCATCTGTAAAGGGTGTTAAAAAAAGTCTTTTCTACAGGCACTGATAAGCAAACATTCTTCTTCCTATTTTCATTTATCTCCCTTTCACTTTTGAAGAGACATCTACAGGACTTACCTGTAATAAGCTGTTATATAAATTTCTATCAAAGTGAAAGAGTAGACTCTTATTACCTTAAACTATACTAGGATGAAAACCTTTCCACCTTAGGGGAATGCATCTTTGCATCTTTGCAGATTGAAGTACTTTATGGGGGCTGTACCAATACTTTCTACCTTTTGCTTCCAGAGAGATGCCAGCAAAGAGAGAGACAGGTTTTGGCAGGAATTTTTCTAAAACCATATACACAGAAATCCAGGCAAAGTCCACATGATTTTCTCTACCTCTGCAATCGATGCTTTGACTTCTAATTTAAAAACATCAGTCATAGTTTCAGTACTATGTGGTTCTGATCTGCATACCTACTGTATTTTAAATCATCTGTTCATTTTAGCCCTTGAATTCCATCCCCACCATCAGATGTACAGTGGATGTTCAATCAAAACACTGAAGCCTTACTTTTTTGTCTTTCTAGGTAAGCATTGTAGTTCTGTGTAATTCATATGACTTCTTAAAACTCCAGAATTTTCCCTTTTATGAGCTATGTATAAAGTCCACGTGTATATACACACACACACACACATTGACTTTTTAATTGACCTAGTCTGTGTAAAATGCTTTGAAATTTTTGGCTGTATTGATCCACAGAAGTGTTATCCTCTTGCATGGTTTTAAGCCCTGAAGTTTCAATTGGAAAATTAATTTGAGTGAAAGACACATACAGAAAAATCCCTCACACACTTACACTGTAGCAACAAGAAAAAAGAGTGCAAATATACTCACAGCTGTAATATTCTGTGTACATATTCATCTACAAAGCAGTCTGAGATTTCAGTTCGCTGCTTTAAAGCTGGACTTTCCTTCCCAGAACAAATAACGTTGCAGGGACTGCCATCCAGTGGGGAACCAACAGCTTAACAGGGGATTGGAACTGCAGAAAGGTAAAATTTAAAGGTGTCAAGATTGAAAAAGGTTGAGTAGTAGCTAATGATAATGCTGGAAGTACTAATGATAGCAGGAATTTCCTTGGTCAGCTTCAGATATTATTGACAGTGTTTAAGTACAAGTCATTTATTTTCCAAATGTAGGTGCACAAAGGCAGTACCTTGTACTGACCATGCAAAGCAGGTAAAATTAGGCTTGTTCAGTCACAGCCTAATAAACAAACAGTGGTGAAACACAACCCTTAGACACATCCAAAATGCTACAAGCATTATTTCCCTCTTTGCATGGGTCTGTTTCCATTGATTTCAGTAAAGTGTAGCCTGGGTTTACCTAGGTGTTAGATGAGATAAAAAAAAATGTAAGGTGACTGTGTGTCTGCTGCCTTTTAAAACACTAGAGGAAAAAAATTTCCTCATACATCTGAAATTATTCCTCCTTAGGCTATGGAACCAAACTATCATTTAAATGTAGTTTGTTCATGATTTTGTTATTTAGCAGTGGTTTTAAGCATTATGTGCCTTGTGTACCTTTAAAGAAAGTCTGATGGAATGTTCCATTTCCCTGGTTTTATGGTCTTTAATATTTATTGCCTTGTCTACTATGTATATGAATCTTGATATTTGTGACAGATTTTTCCTAGTTTGCTCTATTGTGTACAGACCATATGTAGTCTATGCTCATAAAACACTCAGAAACTGTATGTGCAGAGAAAGATTTTTTTCATGTTACTTGCTAAGAAACTTAAGAACCTGCAGGTCATCCCTGCAGAGGTGTTTTTAAATCCAGCCCCAGGAAACAATTGCCTCCTTTCCTTAAATTTGTGATGAAGCTTTGGCAGGATTCTCAGATGTATTTGGCAGTTAACTTATATTGATTTAAACAAAAATTACGTACCTGAATTCCACGAGGACCCTGGCTTGACTGCTGTTGATGTAGATTTTGGCGTGCCTTCGTTGGCTCCCTAGTGCAATGACTGGGAATGCAGTAGGATTTTTATTGTTTTCAGGATGAGTCATGCAGGCAGCAGCACAACAGATGGTATAGAGTGTAGAACAATAGAGACAAAGATATGAGACAGCTAACAGAAAACTTGAACAGACAAAGAAACAACCAGAGGATGAGAGAGGCTGAAAGCAGGAGAGAAGCCAGGAGGTTAAGCTTTGCCACAGATAGCAGGAGCTAATGAAGTGTGGAGTCAGTGCAGGGTAAAGTAGCTCAAACAATGGCCAGCAGGGAAAATTGAAGGACCTGTAGTCAGAGCAGAAGGAACAGAGGTAGAAATACTGAGAGGAGCAAGGCTCATAGGCAGCCAAGTGGCTGGTGGGGCTAAGTGATGGATTTCAGTGTGATAAAAGAGCAAGTACCAGTGAGGAGGAAAAAGGAAGTGGAAGAGCTGAGGAGACTGATAAATAATACCCTTTGAAGGCAGAAATACCACAGCAGTTAGAAAGACAGCAATCAAAACCAACAGTGGTATCCTGAAACTCAGAAGTCTGGAATGACAGCAAAGAAACAAGGGATGGCAGCTGCTGAAAGACAACAGGATAAAGACCTTGAATAAGCTCAGACCAGCATCAGGCAAGCAAAAGGAGATGAAACACAGCATTCAGAGCTGGTTTAACAACCAGCTGTAGCAGGGAGAGGTAGACACACTTGGGGAAAACACGAAAGAAGTTAAATTCCACAAGTCAGTGAAGCACAGTTGCTGAAAGGAGGTGTCTGGAGAAGTCCACATAATTGAGAAATGTATCAGTGTCTTACTGCTGCTCCAGCTCAAAGAGGGGAAAAACAGAGAAAAAGCTCTGTCAGCAAAATACTTCCTAGAAATATCACAGGCTCCTTCCTCCCACTCATCGCCCTGTTCTAATCCAACAGCTATACTGACTGCTGTCTAATTATAACACATTCTAGGTGAAGGACTAAGATGAAAATTTTAAAAGAAAAAGGCCTTAAACATTCCCTCCATACATATCTATTTTCCTTACCCCAACTGTGATACAATTACATCAAAACTTTTCTGTTCTGGCAGTAGGCAGTTAATGGAGCTACCTTCTGCTGTCATAGCTAGCTCATATAATCACTTGATTTTTCAGGCTGAACCAAGGCCAGCAGGATTCTGTCCTACAGCTTCACTGCAGGGATATTTTTAAAGGACAGATTTAGCTATTTACAAAGAGCCTTCAACAACTATTTTTAAAGACACACAGCCTTGGTGTTTGGAAGGTCAGAAGTTTTGTTCTGGAATAATTTTATGGAATAATAGAGACGGGCAGTCGCTGAAAGACACCTCAAGAAACCAGTCACTCATCCCAAAACAAGCCGAAAGTACCTGCAAATTTTAACAGGCATTTGTCAAGCCTGTTCTTAAAGCTGCACAAAGCAGAAATGCTGTCACTGGCACAGACTATCTAGTCCAGTAGTAAATTATTTTACCCTTATAAAGATTCTTCTAGTACTACCCCAACTCCTCCTTGCTGCTATTGAAGCTCTATCTACTACTGATGCAGAAACAAAATTGCTTTGTTCCTATTCATGCTTAATTTTATGCCTCCTGTACTTGGAAATTAAAAGTTTTGCCAATATCTCCATGTGATGTTGTATTGCTGCACAAAAGGCAATCTGCTCTCCTCTTCAGTTTGTGGTGCAGCAGAACCCAAGGACTTACTCTGAGGCATCCCTATTTTGTCAGCTATTTTCCTTGAGTAGCATTGATACTTTGTACTTGTTCCCAGAAAGAATAAACCAGCCTAGATTTTTTAGACCACTCATTGATTTGTTAGGATCACTACGGATCCTAATTCTGCCCTCCCAGCAGTCTTCGAGTTTTATGATTTCTGCTTATTTAGTCAGTACCCTCTACTCAATACAGGTCAGTGGGTGTTGAACAAAACTAGCCACAGGACAGACCTAAAAAGTAAGATATCCTTCCACTTTGATATAAGGACATCAACTAATCCGTAAACACTCTTTGAAAATGCTTCTCAAAGTACTTTGGAATTCAGCTTATAGCTGTTTTAGCTAAGCCAAGTTTCCAAAACATGCAAGACAGTATCAAAATCTACAGCCCAAACATCTGATTTTCTTCTGTCTGTGGGGCCCATAACTTTCATATATGCCTTTTTCTTCATATGACTTATTCTTTAAAAATCCAAGTTGGCTACTCATCTTTTTGCCATTTTCTTCCAGGTGCTTAAAATGCTTTCCCCACACCCCAAAACCTCTCCTTCAACTGCAGTTATGCTTATTTTTTATTATTCCCCATTCCTTACAGTCTCCATCTGCATTTAAAGACAGATGATACACTGGAAAGCTGAATGTAGTAAAAGTCTTATCTATCATCCAGGATCTGTCAGAAATACCTAAAAGTTCTGAAATTATTTAAGCTGTCTACTAAGTAATGGAGAAAAAGTTTAACTTTCACAGTTTATTTTAGAATAACACGACCAGTCTGAGTTCTTTAAAACTGTTTCTTTCCCTGTTTCCAGCTAAAAGCATAACATTTCCACCAACAACAAAGGGATACCAGTCCCCCAATCCACATCGATCTCTGCAGTGAAAACTGATACCAAAAAGAGAAGGAAATTACAAATGTCAGTCTTTCAGGAGCATTAGGCAGCAGATGATACCATATTGATCCGATTTACTCAGAGATAAATACTATTTCTTCCATCCTGCAGGTAGAATGGTCTAAGAGCTTTGAGATTTATGGAACCCATATGAGATAGTTACATGATGAAGTGTAACTCCATCCTATGCCTGAAGAACATTAGTGACTAAACTAGCATCAAACAGGAGCTCAGCAAATTTCCTTATGGACTCAAGATACTGGACAGCAGAATGCAGTGCCCTGCCTCTGCATCTCTAATTAAAACATGGTTGAAGTCAGACACGCTTGACTCCCATTACAGTGCCACAGCTGCTGCTCTAAAATGAGCTCATGGTGTCTTGGCTGACAGGTATCCATGTCAAACAAAAAGGACACCAGCACAATTAGTTTTACCAAAGAAACCAGATCGCCTAGAAACTCCCATATTCCTATTCCATTCCTACTAGCCACTTCCCATGAAACACTACCCTTTGAAAAGAGTTTGATGCATTAGTTATATTTTTTGTTGTCACTAAAATCCAGATCTCTCCAGAGTTCTCCAAGCATTAGTATAGCTGGAAGACCTTGATGTGACTGCAAAGTATTACAAAACNGTTGTCACTAAAATCCAGATCTCTACTGAGTTCTCCAAATATTAGTATAGCTGCAAAGTATTACAAAAAATTCTTCTGAGATTTCTACAACTGTTCCAATTAATTTCTTCTAATTGTTTCAATTGTCTTTTACCATGGTCTGGAAGAAATATATTCTGAAGAAACTGCAGTATTGAGAAGAAGCAATTAGAAATTCTGAAAATAGGCCAGTTATTCCTACAACTCTTTCTGGGAAAATCATAGCGTTGTAGGAAAAATACAATAATCACATTCACAAACGTGCAAGACCAATTACACTGTCACAGATGTTGCTATGCTGTAGGAAAACAGTTTCCATTGCATGCAGGATTTCCATATGTGTCAGGAAAATAAATGAGAAATGCTGTCTTTCCCATAGGCACATTGGCTCCCTGTATTGAAGTCAGCAGAAGAAATTTAGGGTTGTCTCAGGTAACTCTTAAGAAGTCAAACACATAATGCTTCCTAATTAATATATTAAGAATGTATATTTATGCATATTTCTTAAAAATGGTTGAATTGTCCTCCTTCCTCCACGAATTGTTTCAGTGACACAAATCTTCCAAATATGTATCAGCTCTTGGAGAAGTAAGGAGTGGGGTCAGTGGAACTGACTATGTTGGACTCCCAGAGGGCAGACTTTGGCCTGCTAATTACCCAGATTGGCAGAGTCCCTTGGGTCACAAAGGAGTCCAGGAAGGCGTGACATTCCTCAGGAAGGAAATCTTAAAGATGCAGAGGCAGGCCATCCGAATATGCCTAAAGACAAGACAAGTGGGAAGCAGACTGAACAGAGAGCTTTGGCTGAAAATCACAACAAAAAGGAGAGTTTATGACCTTTACAAGAAGCAGTGGCAACTCAGGAGGAGTACAAAAATGTCAAGAGGATATGCAGGGAGAAAATTAGAAGGGTCAAAGCCCACACAGAACTTAAGCTGGCTACTGCTATAAAAGACAACTAAAAATTACAACTATACATTAACAACAAAAGAGAGTCTAAGGAGAATGTCCATCCTTTACTAAATCTGTAGTGGAACATAGTGACAAAGGATGAGGAGAAGACTGAGGTACTTCATGCCTTCTTCACCTCGGTCTCTAATAACAAGACAAGTCGTTCTGTGGGTACCCAGCCCTCTGAGCTGGACAACAGGGATGGGGGCAGAATGGAGCCCCCATCATCCATGGGAAAATGGATGTGACCTGCTATAGTGCTTGGGCACAAGATCTGTGGGGCTGGATGGCATCCATCCAAGGATCCTCAGAAGAGGCAGTTGGTAGAATTGCTCACTGAGCCACTTCCCATCAGTTACCAGCACCTCTGTGCCTGGAGGTATTTAAAAGACAAGGAGATGTGGCATTCAGGGACATGGTTTGGTGGTGGGCTTGGCAGTGCTGGGTTGGTAGTTGGATTTGATGATCTTAGAGGTCTTTTCCAACCTAAATGATTCTATGATTCTGTTACTGTTCCACAATATGCAGGAGTCTGGAAAATGCATTGAGGGGGGAAAAAAAAAGTCAGAATGTCTGTTCTTTTTCATCTAGAGGTATTTTTCAACTTAATTCAATTAAGTATAAAATCATTTAGGGGTTCATATATGTATATACTAACTTTCAAAGCTACACAAGTTATATATGTCTTCCTGACTACAGTGACTAGGCATCATCTCTCAGAGATTATACTGAAGCCATGCATTCAGTATTTTCTCCATCAAGACAGCCAGAAAATCAAGACCTCTACACTTCAGCCTGACTTTCTGTTGCACTTGGAAATAGGCCAGATTTCTGGTTTTAATCAGGAAAGATGTGTTCCTGCAAGATCTGCTTTACCTTTACCTTGTTTTTAACCTCTCACCCACGATCTAGTTCAGTTGAACCTTGAAGATATGAACATGAAACACAGATGGATATTGTCACTAGTTACAGGAAGTTTTCTTTCAGTCACTGAAACATTCCTATTACTATTCCAAGCCCCTACTTTGGAGGCCACCTGCTGTTATCTATAAAGAACAGCAGACAATTACAGTAAATACCAGCCTATTCTTTACTGCAAAGGGGATTCCTCTAACACACTGCAATACTTCTTCTTTGCAGTGTATTTGGCTCAGCAGAAATTATACCTTGGGTGACAAAGAAGCCTCCAAACCACATTCAGAATTAACCAATCTCCAGTTGTGCATTCTGCCATCTTCCAACCTACCATGAGCCTCATTTCTGGGTAGTCCACCTTCTGCTCTGCATTTGTTTTCCTGGTTCTCTCTGTGCCACAGACTTTCGCAGATGATCATACCAGACCTAGCTGGGAGTCTGTGACCAAAAAACCATGAAGTTCCTTCAGCCTTATTTGTTGCAGAGGGAGTCACCTAGTTTTACCCTCCCAAAACTATCTTCTACCTTGCAATTACATCTGCTTCAATTGCTGTTTCCAGTTACATCACCTGGCTTGCAATTACAGTGAAAGGCACTTCACAGAGCACAGGCACTGAACGGTGCCTTTAAAATCACTGTTCAAGAGCCTGCTCATTCAGAACCAGCTGCAAACTTGGGACGCTGAAGCTCCACTGCACTACAACAAGCACTGATCCAGAAAAGTCCTGATATAGTCAGTGAACTGATTTTACTTGCCTCTCAGAGTATTTAAAAAGATGACTTAAGATCCAGTTATTTACTTATATCAATACTCCCCCCCCGAAGGTAAGCATGTGTCTCATCAAAACCATATTGACCAAAAGATAACTGCGTTGAAAAGACTGGAAATTTTGCAGTTATGAGCCTCACAAAACAGCTTAAACTACCTTAAATCTTAATGACAAACATGTTAGATGAACAGATGCAAAAGTGTCACATCGTAGGTAAGAATGAGGCAGTGAAATTGACATATCCTGAGGGCAGATGATTAACAACTAGCTCAGAAAGCTGATTAAGCATGTGAACAGTAATGCTTACTCCACAATTACAGGAATAAATAACTTTTCTACTTTATATTAGTATACTGATTAAAACAGTGCTTCAAACACATATGGATTGCAAAAAAAGACATTTATGGTGATTCAGAGGGATCTTTCCTTCCCCCATAATGCAATACATTACTTGAATGAAACATTTCAGCAACATTCAATCTTTTAAAATTAAGACAAATTAAACTGGAACTTTGCCTCACACAAAAAAGCAGCAGCTTCAGAAGTAAGTTTTCTTGGCTACTGATAATAGCATGTTGTTGGCATACAGTACAAATTCATGGAAAATGAGGCTTCTTGTCCCTGATACTAAAAAAAAATAAAATCATTATCCAATAGTGAAAAACAAAGCTGAAATCACATGGTCATGGTATGGCACCTCACGTCTGAATGTAGAACAGTCCATGCAAACAAGAAAAAGCTTTACAAGTTGCACAAAATTAAAGTAATTTTTTAGAAAATAAGTTTTATTTGGCTCCTTTTGTACACTTTTTCTTAAAAAAAATGCACATTCATACAGTTTGCCCTTCCCAGTGCATGTCTGGATTTGCTCACATAGAGCATTAATATCATTAATATCAAGGCCAAAGATGCCTTCTCAATAATTTCAGACACATTGTATTCTGGCTGTAAAGCATCCAAAGTTACTAATTTTTTGATTACAACTTGGAAATCAATGTTTTGAGTGTTTCTTCTCTGATTCACATACATAATTGTCCCACACAGGGAAGAGGAGACAGACCTGCAACAAAGAACCGTCAATGGCGAAGACCCATTTCAGGTAGAGCTAAAGGTAGGTTCTCTACTTCATACTGAGATGGAATATAAAAGAAATACTCAGCTATACAACTTTGTCTTTTTCAAAAGCTCTACATCAGAAATGATAAAACATTGCTTGAAAACTACAGATCAGCCACTGGTAGTGAGAGTTTGTTTGCAGAGAAAGCACTCTTTCCCTAGTTGTTTCTCATGGCCAGGTCTCTTTGCTGTTGATGGTGACTATGGAACTTGTTTCTTGCTGTTTCTTCTTAAAACACTTCATGAAGAGGAGTAAATTCAGCTCGAACTTTCACACAGCACAAGAGGTACTAACCCATCAAATAGCCCCTACAGAAAAAACATTAATTTAGAGAAAAAGTTAACAAACATAGGCAGCACTCCTCAAAAATCAAGAGACATACAATCTTAACCCAAAACTTAAGACTGCAAAAGCCTCTGCTGATCAAGGCTATTTGGCCATCTTAACTACACACTCCTTCCTCAGTTGATTTTCTTCAATGATCACTGAAAATGCATTAGCCTATTCTCAATCCAACTTTGGTATTTTTGAAGCCCACATTATACCCTAAGAAATGTTCTTTATTTGTGCCCTTTACACAAACTACAAGTGTTGAGATATTCAATACAACCTGATCTTTTCTGACACTCCACACAAATCTGTTCTCTCTTTTGCTTCCATTTCTCTGAAGCCCTGTTCTTTTCATGAATTTCAGAATGAGAACTGCTGTACAGACACACATGTACTCAGTGAAGCAAAAAAAACATAGCATCAATGAAGCAAGAAAATATAGGGTAGTTCCCTGTCCAGATACCTGCTGCCAGGGAACCCATCACTTCTGTGTTACGAAACAATTTTTTTAAAGTATGCTGCAGAGGCCAAAAAAAGTATTTAAGAATAGAATAATGACTGTCACTATTAATTCAACACTTCATGGAGCTACTCCAAAAATTAGCTACCAGTACCTCTAAACATCAGGTTTCAGCTATTCTAAATTAAATAGATAGACTGAAAAATACAGTGGGGGAAAAACTGGAAAACCTGCATTTGGATTTTGCACAGCCTGAAAGCTACAGATCTCTTCCTCCTCTGCCTTTCTTCAAGTACTTTAACAGTTCCATTTTCCTCAAAGCCCTGCTTTGTAGCTACTTACCTGAGCAGTACATACAATTAATTTTAAGGTAACCTGAGCAAGTCAGACTCGCTAATCATATTTTCTAACATACCAGGATCTGTCACCCTTTTTTAACTACAGCACGATCTTAGAGTAGCTGGCTTCCAAAGCATCCCACCTCATTCATGGTAACATATTCCAAAAAAAGCAGTGAAAAAAGAAACTTATATTTAAGCTGAAGATCACCATATTTTCTGTTAGTCTTCAATTTAACACAGCACACATGAGCCACAAAAGAGAATAAAGGCTGAAAGATAATTAAATCACTTACGGTAATTTCATCCTCATGAAAACTCTGGCCATGAAGAAGCTCAAAAGCACACTAACAAATCCAATAAAGAGCAAAAGAAACCTATTCAACTTGGGGATATTTGGTGCATTGGATCGATCCAGAATTATGAATCCTAGGCCACCCATTGTGAAGAGGAAGCTGGACGCGAGGCCTTCCATAATATACTGTCCATTTACTCTAAAAGAGAAAAAAAAAAGGTGAAAAGAGTCAGAAAAGGATTAAAGAAATTATTTACATTTCAAACCCCATCTACTCAACATGCTTTAGCTGTACAAACACATGGGGTGATTAACTATGATGGCTGACTAACCAAAGCAAGTAGGAAACTGATGTGATACGATTACATCAAGACTTTAATACACAATTTAGCTCTGGAACTGAGTTTGCAAGGTGCCCAGTCCAGCACACGAGAGGATTTATACATATTTGTGCATACTAACAGCTACCACCCAGGCTCATTGGTTTGCAAAACCACCCAGTCCAAGGAGGCCCTTGGTGATACAGAAGGGCCCAAGGCATGGCATCATGACCTCCTTATTTCCATCCCAATGTTTAGGCAGGACTGCTTGAATCCTCCTCTCAGGACAAATTCCACTCAGCACTATGGCAGCACATGAAGCACATCTGCTGGTTCCAGCACATGTCCTGCAGGATGTTTTCCTGCCTGCTTGCTGAGCCTGCATAGATCCATTGCAGGGACCAGCCTGAGGGTGCCCCATGGGGCTCCCTGTCAGCCCAGACAGCTGTACTTCCTTCTTACAAATGGAAAGAGATGGAGAGTGAGGAAGCTGAGATGCAGAAAGAATATTGCACCTGGATCACGAGTCTTCTGCTTCCCACAGTCACTGAGCCATCTTCCTATCCTCCTAATTAGCAACCTCATAAAACTGGCATTGATGAAACTACAGTGGATGCCCATACAGAAATAAAGATTATCATTACTGTCTCATATCCTGGAAACAAACAAGTTTGTCTTCTCTCTCTTGTTTACACTGCCAAATGACAGCGCTAGCAACTCCCTGCAGCAACTTGATTCATCAACATTGCAACAATCCAACCCAGTCTGAAACACACATCTAGTCCAAGTCAAAATCTGTCACATCAACCACGTCACAGACTTCACAGATTCAACCAACTTCTTTGGTATTTAACAAAAATCATTATGTTTCCACGCACACAGACCACCCCAGTTACAAAAGTAGATTTAACTCTCTTCAGACCAGTTTGTTACTAGGAGTCTCGAGGTCATTTTCAGTAATAGAAACCAGGGGCACTACGAAGACCCTGTTGTTACACATTTGTAACAATGTTCCCCACCAGAGTCCCAAGTACACCAGAGTTTAAAAGGTAAGAACCAAAAGTTTCCAAACATTACATATTCTGCAACAAAAAGTGATGAAATGTATCTGCATCCAGTATAAAGATCAACTTGAATAGCAAGATGTACTGCCAGCCCAAAACAATTTCTTTTTACCAGACCTTTCATTTTTAAAAGTTTTAGGACTAAGTTTTTTGATTTCCTCTGGTTTCAATGCTGGGTTAGTGGGATTTTTGTAAAGTACTGGCAAACCAAGAACTGATATAAAACAATTCCTGCCTTGCAGGAAAAGGAAAAGGAAAGGAAAAGGAAAAGAGCAGATGCACAGCTCGGCAAGAGGCGGTTTACTCCCTTGTGCTCAGGCATTTGCAGCACATCGCTAGGGGGGACAGGGCCCTACCTGTATGCCAAGAAAGCCACCGGCCTCTGATGCCCGTGTTCGTCTGTCATCGACCCCACGCTCGGAGGTTCCACGATCACGTCATAGATGATTCCTGCGGGGACGAAAGCAAGCACCAACTTTGACTCGCAGCAGCGAGAACTGCCCCGACACCGCGGGCACGCTCGGGGATGCCCGAGGCTCGTGCTTTACGGGCGGTTCGGGCCCGGACACGGGGTCAGCAGCGGCTCTGCCAGCCGGGGCAGGGACCGGGGGAGAGCTGCTCCGTGAGCGGGGCCTCCCCTTCACCCCGGCCTCACCTCCGGTGATGAGGAAGTAGGACACGACCACCAGCGCGTAGACGGTCATGGCCGAGGGCATGTGTACCCAGCTCGGCCGCTTCAGCTTGATGTTGGGGCACTCGAGCACGGCGAAGGGCAGGCGGTACAGCGTCTCCATGGCCGCGGTGCGGTCCTGGGGCGGCCGCGGCACCGCTGCTCCCTCCCGGCGCTGTCCAGTCCCTGCCGCCGCGGCCGCGCTCCGCCACCGACACGAAGGCGGAAACGGAAATCGGCTGCCGCGTCCTGACAGGAGGAAACGGATCACTTTCTAAAACGACAAACTAAACAAAGCACTAGAAATTTTCCACCAGGCTTAAATGACAGATTAGAAAGATTTTTTTTTTCTGCATAAAAATATGGAAATGCCACCAGTTGGCCGCCAAAGAATCTATCCGTCTTACTCACCTGCCAGGACCCGACAGTCCTGACGTGTCGGCGCTCGGTCCGGGCTGCAGGGCGGGGGCGTGGCTATGGGCGCGGCCGGGAGCAGGCCCCGCCCCGGGGCTGGGAAGCCACGTGGCCGCCCCGGGCGCCACCGGCCCTGCCGGCAGGTCACTGGCGGGACGCTGCCTGCAGCAGGGCAATGCCAGCGCCGCAGCCCCTGCCACGGCGTAGGGGCACTCTTTGGGCACCCCTGTGCTGATGCAGTTTTCCGGCGGGGGGAAGGAAAAGCCACGTCCCGCGTGTGAGTTTGCACAGTCAGGCTGGGGAGATGCAGACCCGGCGCGCAGACCAAGTTCCGTAGGAGGCCTTACCCCAGTCCCTGTGTTTGCAGGGGAGCGTGGGGCTGGAATGCCCCTTGCCCGCACCATGGGATGTGGTGCCGCTCCTGACCCGCAGTCAGAGGTCACCCCGACAGCTGCACACAGGCCAGGGAGGAAAAGGCACATCATCAGACCAGTCGCCGCTGAGAGCGAGCAGGGTACCGTGTGTTACAGCCCATCTCACACGCTCCTGTAAGTGTGCAAACACCTCATCGGCCCGGCCCAGCCCAGCCGGGCCCCTCCTGCCTCTGTCCTCAGCTGGCTTTAGAGAGGTGCACCCAGGCAGCACGTCACAAAAACTCCCCCTTTCTGAGTGGAAGCCTCTCTAGTTCCCCTTGCTTCAAAGAAAGGGGCGGCGAAGAACTCTTCACTGCAGGTTACAGGAGCGCATTTCAAAGCACACGCGCCCATCTCCCCACGCTACCCAGCCTACTTCCCACTGCACAGCCCTTCCCCAAATGCCTGCCCCCATTCCTACACTGCAGCCAACTGCTCAGACAGTTTTAAAATAATTACGGGCCTTATTACCATTTCACGTACACACTGCCTAATGACTGCTTTGATTTCTGCCTGGAGTGGCAATACCACCTCTCCTAACTTGTAACTGTTGCCTTCTGGTGCAATCATGTCATTTATAGATAGCTGTTTCCAGACTTACCCTTCCTGTTAGGAAGAATCTCCCTCTCGGTGCCTGTCAACAGATGTTTATGACATTTATCCTCATTATTCCAAAATTATTCTCCCTCCATCTCTACTCCTTTCCAAACGCCTGAAGGAAAACTCATCTCACAGCCTTTAATGCAAAACAGGGGAAGGTTAAACACACCTGCCCTAGTTACTGCTTCTTTTTTTCCTAAAGTGCCTAAGTACTAAAGTTTGTACTAGAACAGTAAGACAACTAAGGAAATGTTAACCTTGTAAAGTAACTATAGTAAGAGCACCCAAAAATGTTAAAGAGTAGTAATGAGCTCCTTTAATGAGCTACAGCCTGAGCTGAGGAGAAATGCTTCACTTACTTCAAGCTACAATATTTATCAATTTTGAGAATATTGAGAATTATTTTCACTCTGTGGGACACTGTGAAGAAATCCGTGGGGAGGTACAACTCCTTTCACCATGCACGATATTAAGTCACTTATCCTGGACCAGAGCCACCTCCTGCTGTCACACCCAGGAGGCAGCCCAGAGTTGCCAGGCACCTCACCCAAAGCACCAGCTCATGACCACCAGAAGGGCTTTTCAACTCAGCCTACTGTCCTCTGTCCCTTGGCTGACTGTACAGCTGACAGAGCTAGGCAGGGCAAAAAGGCAGCACGCACTCAGGAGCAACCTGCACACATCCGAGCCACAGCCTGAGCAGACTCCACAGGTGACCTTAGAAATCCCTTTAAGTGGCACTCTCATGGCTCCCAGCAAGCCTGTGTGCTCAGTAATTATTTCTCCTCCTTCCTTACTCTCATGGTGGATGGAGCTTACTACTTTTTGAAAAAATAGTTATTGGTTAGAAACAGGTAAAAACAGATGCCCATCAGATACTAAAAGTAGTTCAAAATTCAGAGCTGGGGCTGAGGAATACCACTGCACATACAGACAAAGCAAGAATTACCCTGGCTGCGTTGTAACACTCCTGGACAGCGTGAAAAGACACATTTAGAGTTCTCTACAAAACAGAATGAAGCAAAGCCATTTTCACTTTTTACATTACAATTACATCCTTGATGATAAAACAACAAACTTTGGTTCAAATTTCAATACCAGAGGCCCAAATTGCTACTCTAAATCAGGAAGCCTTTAAAGGTCTGTCCTAGCTGTACCCTGGAGCTCTGTTGGTATCATACCTGTAACTGCTGACCCAGGAAGACCTAACAGGATACAGCAGCTGCAGCTTTCTTCCAGGAGATCCAGATGTAACAGTAGGCAATTGTCTGGTGGATACAGCACTGGCTTTGAGAAGTTAAGACTATTCTCTCCACCCTCACTTGAGTCATACCACATACAACTAAAAAAAATCCACCTTAGGCTTATACTAGCTGTCCTCTTTTGTTTGCTCTCCTTTCTCTAAGTCCTAACTTTCTTCTGAGCCAAGTCCTCCAATGACTTCATAAACAGCTGCTGAAAGAAAAACTACACTGCTTAAAGTTATTCCAATCCCTCTACATGACTGAGCCTGAGCTGGGAGTCCTGTTTAACCAGACTTCCTTCCAGCTGCTTGATTTCCCTGTCAGCAGGCAGCACTGAACAGAGCATCCTGACTTACAGGTTCTGTTGCAGCAAAACCCAGCTCTGCACTGTACAACCTGTGAGAAGCAGCAGCTCCTACCAGCTTTGAGTCGCACAGGAATGATGGGACACAAGAGAAGTGGAGATTTCATTTATTGGGCTGAAACTACAAATAGATTCACTTTGACTTCTGGCTCTGTGCTTGTGCCTTCAACACTTTCACAACGATCTTCTGCTCCTCAATAAGAAAAGCTCGTTTGATCCTGGAAAAGAAATTTAGGATACTTAGAAAATTCAGGATACACTTTAGGATATGTGTTTACCTACTAAAGTATAAACACAAAACCAAAACAAATTACAATTAATTTTGCCATCTCCCACATTCACTGTACGTGTGGTGTTAGTTCCACAGTTACATAAAAAGGGAACCCACTGCTGTTCTTGCCAGCAGCAAAAGACAGGGACAGTGGCACTGAACAAATGTAGCAGTTTGGGGATGGCAGCCTATGGTGTCTGCAAATTTAGGGTAAGTGGCTTGGAGGCAGGCAAGGTAATACTTGATGGCTGAACATGGGAAAATTTACTATCCTCACAAACTTTAAAGGCAAAAAGCAGAACTCCTAACTGGAGAATTAATTTAATTCTGTTGAAGTCAGAATTGGTGTGCCAAGTCATGGTCTGCTCTCTTCCTCAGAACTACAGGAAACTATGTGCATCCAGTTATCAAAACCAGGAATATCTTCCCTGTCAGGATTAAAGCTCCTTGCACGTCCAGAGGGAAAAGCCTACCAAGTCAAGTCATGCCCAAATACAACTACTTCTGGAGGATGTGCAGGGCCACCAGGCAGATGGGACAGATCTGTGTACCAGCACTCACATACCAATAGACTATTTGATGGTTCTGAGTTAACAACACAAGTGTTTCACACACACACACACACACACACACACACACACTTACTCTCTCTTCTACCCTTAAACATTAAAACGCCTTCTGTAAGTATCTGGTACATATGGCTACTTCTGCAGCACAGAAACCTTTTAAAGATGCCAAAGCAGGTGCAAGAGAAAACCTGACCACTACAGAAAAGGAGGTGGCTGTAATTTCTGGTTTAGACACAGTAAGAATAAAACACACTCATGCACTAAAAACTACCGACCAAGCTCATGAAGGGTTTGGGAAAACACTCAGAAAAAAAAGTGGCTTTCACCACAGAAAAGTTATGCTATGGCTCTGCAGCTGTAACAGCTCGTCTTCAGTAGTGCCTAATGTGGTTTATCTTAGAACTTACACATGCCAGGAAGAAAAAACATGCTGGCACTACAGATGAAAAAAACTGGTGTCAGGCTGCTGACACGAGAGATCTGCTTTGTTTACCATTCACAGAGATGACACACTCATGGTCAGGTTTTTCCTCAAACTTGCCAAGGAAGCATAGGATATGCAATTGCTACACAATAAAACTGAACTCAGTGATGGCCGGGAAAGGCCATCTTAAAGCTTAACCACATAAAGCTGCTTATAACACAACCAAGTAATACCTCTGAATCCCAAAACACTACAAAGAAGTGAAAAATTCAATTAAATCTGCATAAAGCAAAACAGGACAACAGAACAGAATCATCTTTACTATAGGCAGTCAATACAAAAGATAAAAATCCAGCCCAAGCAGACTGTTTAGCATTAATGCAACAGTGCAGTAAGAAATCCTGGAGAACACCAAGTCTCCACAAAGGAGCTCCACATGCAGGAACTCCCTCAAATCCAAGGGACAAAATCACACACATCACAGCTTGATGTGCCCCACACTCACACTCTCCATCTCCCTACACCAGTGTCAGACAGGAGCCTTCAAAGTTTGGGAGAGATGTAAACATTTTGTAAGAAGCAACCTCAGGAATAAAGCTGGCTTCCTGTAAATTACCTGTCACGGACACACTTGGCACACATGGAGCCACCATAGGCTCTGCTAACGTGCTTCTTCGTTTTTGACAGCCTCATCAGAACTTTGGGGCGCACAGCACGGACCTACAGACAGCAAAAAACAAAGAAGTGTGTCACAGGACAGCAATTTTTTGTATCTGCCACATAAAAACCAACATCACTTTCATAGTTAAAAAAAAAAAAAACAAAGCAGCAGCAACACCTGAAGTTTACTATTCAAGATGCTAAAAAGTAACCGAGGTCACAGCTCATTGCATGGGCCATCTTCAGCATTCCTAAGCTGATCTTTCCATTCCACCACAGGGTTTCACCAAGAGGTTCATTAAAAATTAGTTATAAAATAGACTAGTTTTTTCAAAGATAGGAACTGCTCAAAGATCAACATTACCCCAGCATTCCCGTAACTATTAAAAATAATGGTCTTACTTCAAGAAAACATTCTGAAGAAAAATACATTAAGAACATTAGTTCTTTTTTTCTAAATATAATACTTTTCTAAACTTGGCTTGCCCTTTTTTTCTGCAAGCCCAATANAAGTAACCGAGGTCACAGCTCATTGCATGGGCCATCTTCAGCATTCCTAAGCTGATCATTCCACCACAGGGTTTCACCAAGAGGTTCATTAAAAATTAGTTATAAAATAGACTAGTTTTTTCAAAGATAGGAACTGCTCAAAGATCAACATTACCCCAGCATTCCCATAACTATTAAAAGTAATGGTCTTACTTCAAGAAAACATTCTGAAGAAAAATACATTAAGAACATTAGTTCTTATTTTCTAAATATGATACTTTTCTAAACTTTTTTATGCAAGCCCAATAGGTCCAATTTACATTTTTAAATTTGCAATAGAATTGCTCTGTCTAGCTTTAAAAACCTCAGATTTTCTAAAACAAGAGTTTATATTTAATAATAACGCAAACCAAGAGCATTAGAAGAAGTTTGAGCTTCCACAGCTTATTTTGCCAATAAACGTTACAACACTTAATTTGACTATTTTAAAGAAAAAAGTTATTTTAACAAGAACTGGTCAATAAACAGGCCCACTGTATATTTGGAAAGGCTCTTGGTACTGAAAAAACCGCTGCTGCAGAGAAACATCCTTAGTGTTTATAATAATACTTACACCACGAAGTCTTCCTGGGCAAATACCACATGCTGACTTGGGGGCCTTCCCCACTTTCTTAGTGTACAGGTAAACAATCCTGTTCCCGGGTGTTCGGGACCTAAGCACAGCAGAAAAATACTCAGCTAACGTAAAAATCAAAACCGAAGCATCACCTATTTAAAACACAAGTTTTCTCACAAACTGTCTTACTTACAGTCTGGTCTTGTTGGAAGCTGTGTTGTAGGACAACCTACGGCGGTATGTCAGGCGCTGCACCATTTTTCACCCCTAAATAAGTCAAAACCAGAGCGACACTATTTAAGAGCTCGATGTCCACACGGAAGTTCTCATCTCACAGAATCACCCGCACAGAGGCAGATGTGAATCAGCAGCTGCCGATTCGGTATTAACAAAACGAAAGCCTTTCCTGATCAGCCACAGCCAACACAACTATATTGGAGAGCAACAAAACGCATGACAGCGGGCACGATGCGATCTGCAATGAAGATTCACCCGAACTAACTTGAACGCTGTTCAAACATCCTAGTCTTGCCTGGATTATGTCAAGCTCTCCTAAGGAATTGCTTAAAGATTTAGCAGCTACGTATTTTATAGTCAACATAAGCCTCACTCCCAGCCCCGGGAGACACGGCCCTGCGCGGGAGCCCCGCCGCGGAGGCCTGGGGAGGCCCGGCCTCTCTGCCGGGCAGCTCTGCCCCCCGCTCCAGCCCGCGCGCGGGCAGCAGCAGCGCCGCCGGCCCATGCCCACAGCCCCTCGGGGCCCCGGATCGCGCTCGCCGCCCGCCGGGCCGCGGATGGAGGCGGATGGGCGCCCACAGCGCTCGGCTCGCCACCGCCATACCTGGCGCCGCCGGACCCGGAAGAGGAAGCGGAAATACGAGATCAACATTGAACTAGCGGTGCGCTGGGGCCCGGAAGAAATAGCGGCGCCTGCGCGCTGGAGTTCGTCCGCCAGAAAGTGTGGGGAAGGGCAGCGCCATATTGTACGGCAAGGAGGTGCATGGTGGCTCCATGTTGTACGGAACGGAGGTGCACGGTGGCGCCATGTTGTATGGCTGACGCGGAGCGGGGCGCCGCTCGGCGGCGGGATCGGGAGTAGGAGCAATGGGCGCGATGGGCGCCCCGTTTTATTTATTGTGTGTTTTACCGGAAAACTATTTTACTAAATATCGGCTTCTGTCCTCGGAAAGAAGGGTTTGTGCTTCATTATGGTAATTACGTATCTGTGGGCCCAGAAGACATTCCCCATCCTGCTGTTCTAAGCTCTGAATTCCAAGTCATTCGCACACGCTTTTCCACGGCAAACTGGCACGTGACACACCTGGGAACCGTGTGTCTTACACAAAACTCCCACAAGGAAAGGCTGGTCCCCCAGAATCCCTCGAAAGCCTTGCCTGGAGCATTTCAGGGCTGTCCTTGCTGTGCTCCGTTCCCCTCGAGATGCCCTCACTCCTGACCAGCACTGGCATTCCTGGGCACTGGACCCGGCACACAGGCTGATCCCGAAACTGGGCCCTCTGGAGAGCTACACAATACCCACATTTGCCTGACACCTCCTTGCTGGATTCACTGTGTCATGTGCTCTGGGGCAGGTGCTCACGCAGGAGCATGAAGTTATAAACATTTCTCTCCTGGTCCGGTCAAAGGTGCACCTGACTCAACCTCCCATTTTCAGGCCACAGGTACCTAGGAAAAGCGTAGGGAAAAAAGGATACAGCTAGTGGAACATCCTTAATACATCCTCCTTGTGTTCATCCATCAGCATCCTCCAAGTGTCCTGAGCTGGGTCACATTTTCTGACTTTTGGGATTATTTCAGTTGGTGTGAGCATGGTGCTGATAACCCCAAGGTTGTGGGCTCAATCCCTGTATGGGCCATTCTCTTAAGAGTTGGACTCAATGATCTTTTTGAGTCCCTTCGAACGCAGAATGTTCTGTGAAATCTATTTAATAGCCTCTGGTAGACCCCTAAGAAAAGAAAAGAAAGGAAATAGCAAGAGCTAAGGGACTGTAGGATGGCTTGTCAGTAGCCGCAAACAGCATTCCAGTGGTGCCAGGTCTGCCATATTAAAATCTAAATGCACAGAAGGTACCTCTGGCAGCCCCTCACCTTTTCATTGAACACTGGGTTGATAGGAAGGAAAGGAGAAACACTCCCTGGAATACACTTCCCCCAGATGTTTGTTTCAGCTCCCATCCCACACCCCCTGGTCCCTGCCAAGCTGAGGAGCACGTTGACAAGCAGACCTGCCTCTGCATTCTGAAGTCAGCATCTGGCCTCTGCTATCTATATGTGACCTTACTAATGGATTTGGATCCCAACCCACCACCTGGCTCTGACACGTGAAAGACCAAGAGATTTTAAAGCACACTTTTCCAACACTTCTGCTCCCAGTCTCTGGTGGCAGTGGTGGTGTTCCCACTGCCACACCGAGTCCTCCTTCTCACGGTGTGTGTGAATGCCTTGTGGCTGCTGCCATAATTGATGCTGAATCACACAGTCAAAATCTTCATACAGCATCGATGGGAAGTCGCCATCTGCATGGAGGATGGAGTTGGTCCCACTATCTGTGAGCCCTCAAATGCTCTTTTGCTCCACTGACCTGAGCACTGTTCCACAATGATACTCAGGGACCCACACATTAAGCATGTAGGGTGCTGCTGCTGCCATTGTTAGCGGCTTCAGCTCTGCTTTTGGAGATTAGCAGGTGCTCAGAAAGCTTTGATGTGTGCTCCTGGCCTTATTGATGTGTTTATAACTCACAGTTTGTTGTACTGCATCCTCCCTGTTTTCAATCTATAATTATTATTTTGGTTAATTATTGACTCTTTTTAAATGCAAATCATGGACACCAGAATTATTTTTTTAATTCATGAAAGAAGAGAAAATATGTATGAACTAGATTTTAGGGTATATTTAAAATAGGAACATATTTTAGAAGACAAGTAAATTTCAGAGCAATTAGAGTATTTAACATGAACTTTCTAGGCCCAGAACCCTGAGGGGAATAAGAAAGCCAATTAAATTAGATTAAATAATCATGCCTAAATATAAAAGTGTAACAGAATCCAATTGTTAAAGAACAACACTATTAAATTATGATAGAATAGTTTAGATGATGTCAGTGCAACAGGTAACGATTTTATTATTGACAATAGTATTGATATGTTTTTGAACTTACCCCGTTTAGGCTCTAAACTCAACCGGTGTCAGTTTTCGAAACTGCCAATTAAATTCCAGCCATTTGCTTCTGCTGATGTACTGGCCTAGTTTTTCAAGCATTTTCAGTTCTTTTTTTAAGAGGAACAGGGCTATCAGGCAAACGGCTCACCAGAGCATCTGGAAATGTTAGCTTAATGACAACTGGTTTAATGCTATCTAAGGGGATAAGATTTGAAGCAGAAGCTCACTAAGCCCATTTTGTACAGAT
The DNA here is from genome assembly GCA_013398275.1 of Promerops cafer. Lineage (NCBI taxonomy): Eukaryota > Metazoa > Chordata > Aves > Passeriformes > Nectariniidae > Promerops > Promerops cafer. The sequence goes on along the minus strand of VZSE01007790.1, from coordinate 914,749 downwards.
TAGTCAAGTGATTCATGTTCTCTGCTACTCCTACCTCTTCACAGGACCAAAACGTCTCTTTTGGGAGCAGTCATTTTCCACATCCAACATGTCTCATTAACTCTTTCTGCATTTTCTTCTTTCCTTGAATGCAACAAAGGGGATGGATTAGCAAATGCACAACCCAACAATGTGGAAAAGTAACAGTGGCATCCTGTAAAATCCATTTTTTCCCTTCTAGGATGTCAGTGGAAGCATAGCACCTTAGGTTGTGGGCTTTTTTCATTGAGAAAACTGGACCCTGGCTTCCAGGGTGTACTTGCTTATTGGCAGTGCAAAACTGTAAACCTCTTTTCCACCAGATCCTATTGGAAAGAGAATCATGTCTGATGGCAGTTTAGTAATGGAAAGTATTTTGCACCAGCCAAGTAGGTCGTCACCATATCCTGTTTAACGCATCAGAAGAACGCTTTGTTCCCAGTTTAAGACCAGTTCTTGGTATGTTGACCATCCTTTCTTTCTTTTCCACATGGTCCTCTCTTGATCTCTCTTTTTACTGAAAGCCCCTATCTATGTGCATGACAATTTGCTTGGTCACATGGGAAGTTCCAACAGAGTAAGAGTGAGAGTTCCCAAAAGCATAAGGCTTGATAAGCCTGGCTGGATCCCCTTACACTTTCCTCACACTTCTGTACAACTTCCAGGAATCTACCAGGCCCCAGGAGGATTCCACTGCCCCATTAACTTCTCTTCATGGATCCCTTTAGGGCTTTTCTCCACAATAAGCTTCAATTAAAAAATGAGATATGTTTTCACTCATATTCACTTGCTGTTGTACCAGTCTAGACTGGCAAATTCTAAGAGGCATGGGAAGGAAAGTGAGCCTGTGGGCAAGCACATACTGGGTGCTGCAGAGAGGAAAAGATGTGATGGCTGAGGGGTGTGCTGCTCCTGTTAAGTCACAGGCATGATCCCATTTCTGTGAACAGTGTATAAATATGTGTTTCAGAAATGTCTCATTGAAGTCAGAATCCAACCTCAGGTGCTGCTTGGATACAACCAACAGGTTTAGGTCCATAAATGTGGAAAGGAAGCAACAAACCTTGGAAAAGTATTAGCAGATGTTGGAAAGGGGAGAAAGAAGAAGTCCTTGGCTCCACTGTCTCTCCAGAGCTGATTTTTTTTTAATTCTCATTTCCTTTCCTTGTTAACTATGTGGCATGTGTCACAATCTGATTATACTAATTTCTATCAACATAACCTTCCACAACACAGACCTGTGCAAATTACGTTATGAGAAGCTGTAGTTCATTTCCATTTCAGTGGAGCTTGTTAAACAAGCAAAATTATTTTGTAGCAAAGGGAAAAACAATTTAGTGGAATGCAGTCCTAGCATAGGAAGTACATAATATCGTATTTGGGTTGAAACTTTTTCTGTCAAAAATGTCATAACCCTGTAAGAAAGAGAATTAAAATCCCGTTATTTTAATTTACATCTAGCCACGAGATAAGTAAAGTTATCATTGAAATTCTAATTAAATAGGATGATTGACTAAGGTAGGACATCAAAGAAGAGAAGTGAATATGATAAGTCAAAGTCTTATTAATTAGTCCGCGTGGAAGAAATTCCAGGGACGTCAAGCTGAGGCTGCTGCAAGGAGGAAAAAAGCAGACAAGAAAATGTGTGTTTCTTTGAAGTTAGGAACTGAGATAGTGATGGAGGTAATTGTGTCTGACTGGATCCAGTAATGAAGAGCCGTAAATCAGACCTAGGAATCGGAGGAAAGATTCTAGTAACGAATGTGGCTGCCCCCCTGCTGCGAAGAAACAGAATGCAGAGCTGACTAATTGACCCAGTCTATCTCCCAGTAGTTCTCTGTTATTATTTATTAATTTTTAATTTCTGAATTATTTACGTTCTGGGAAATTATTTTTGACAGCCTGTTAGGCGTGCCAAAGTTAATGGAGGATGAAAGGACCGGTACTAGAATTAGCAGGGATGTAGTCACAGGCTACTGAATTTAATGATTTTGGAAGGGAAAATTGATTTCACACAGCGTGTCACTTTATACTACTTTAGGGATACACCAGCTATTTGATTAATTGAGGAATAACCAACTCAAAGTATATTTGAAGTGTAAATGAATCACAGTGCTCAGCTGTTTATTTTTCCCCTTTTCTGATGAGAACACTGAGTTTGCTTAAAGTTGCCAATTAAAACCAATACAGGTAGGCCCCATACTCACACCTGCTTATTTTCTCCTGCCTTAAAGAAAAAAAATACTTTCACCATCTGGAGGAGACATGAAATCCTCCATCTCACTTGGGATAGAGTTCATCCTTCCTACACAACGCTTAATTAAACAGGTTTTGTGTGCACTCCCCCTCCCCTGTGGAAAGTGTTTAAGACGGAGCAGGGTACCGAGCCCGTGGGCAGCACAAGCAGCTGAGATGTGAATTCTTCATGGTGACAGCTCACATTTGCTTTTCATCAGCCCCCAAGCTGAAGTCAGGGTCCCTGGCCTACAACATCCCCTGTGTCAGTTCTCCCGGTACAGCCGTGATAAGCCAGGCCATGCACCTTCCACACAGGGCAATGGAAAAATAAAGGGGCTCTGCACAGCTCTTTTAGGCTGTGAAAACTGCATTTCACCCTTGGTGCCAAATGAAGCTAAACCCTGTCTTCTTCTCAGGTCTAAGCCTTCTGACCATCCAGGCACAAAAGACATGGAGGCAGTCCTTCCCCAGCAACGTGTGCTGTGCTGTAGGCATCTCACATCTGCGGGAAGACTCACACTGGAAATGTCTCCAGAGCTGCTTGGGATCATCACCTCACATTGCTGCTTCCCCCAACAGCAGCCACCCAAGGCGAGGGGTGGCTGAGTTTTCCCCGACTTAGAGGGAGGATGTGCCCTGTGCCCAGGATCAAAGGGGCAAAGCACTCTCATTGCCAGAGTTTCCCGTGGCACACTTGAGTCAATCACAGGGCAGTGTAATCAGCCATGTGGGCACTGGTGGTGGTAACCATGATTTTGGGTATCTTTAATGTAATATGTGCAGGTCACTCAGTGTTACCTCCCAAATACCTTAACAATCTAGTTCCCTAAATACTAGTCCTAACTGGTTTAAGCCCAACTTTCCCAGTTTCAAAATAAACATTATTGATGTTACTATTTAATAAAATCTCAGGGACTCTACAAAGAGAACTAAAGTACAATTCTTTATCTGCACAAGTTTTGGGAGAGTAGTGAACACCAAATACTAGGTATAGCTGCTCCTTCCCACAAGAAATTATTCAAAACCATCTGCCATAAATTCACATGGATCCCATGATCAGGTGAGAAAGGTATAGGATAGACTCTATTTCAAGTCTAATAAACAATAAGACTCCTTTGAATTGACTGAGACCAAACTGCTGAGTGAGAAGTTAAGTGTCAGAGGGATCTGGAATTTTGGACATTTTTCTGTTGCTTTGTTCTTTAAAATAGGAAGGGCTACCTACCATGGCAAATGTTGACCATTCAGGGATGAGGGGAGAGATAAAGAATGAAGAAAGGTCAATCATGCATCAGTGTAAATTAAAAAAAAAAAAAAAATTGTCATAATGATTTTAAGATACATTAACAGTATAGGAAGGTTTTGCTGCTTAAGCTCTCTGAGGAGTTTATAATTCATATAAACATCTCCCTAGTTTTTTTCTGAGCACTTCAGGAGCACTAGGAACATTTCTTCATGATGTTTTACCAAGTCGAATATGCAAGAGAAGCCTGTTTTTCTCAGTTACCTTTTGGATTACACCAGTGAAAATTAACTGTGCAAGGAGGATCAACTACAACTGGCTGCTAAAGGAGGTGTGTGACCTGTGGCCTCTCCTTGGCTCTAGGGATTTGCACTTTATCAATTTTTTCAGCATGTGAGACTGGACTGGCTGCTAGAACAAAAGCCTGATGCAAAGACTATTTTTTCTGGGTCTCCTGAATCTGTGACAGATCTTTGGGTTTCAGGGCTTTTTTTTGTGATTATTGTTAAAACTTTCTAAAGAAGGAACACTGTGTATAGTGTTGATAAAACAATATGAAGTACAATTTTCAAGATTGCACATTTTGTTAGTATCACTGACAGCACACTCACTGCCATGGAATTCAGAAGAGTTCAGCTCACCAGCAGCAGAACTGACTGCCCCAAACTACTTAGAAAATGTGATCTAAATACAATAGCTTAGGGAACAGCGTGTCATATCTTCAAATATTGCAGAACAATTAGGCAATTTATGCTACTTGAAGATTTACTTTACAGTTTCAAAATGCTCAGTGGAGAAACAAATACCTTCTACAGTACAGAAATCAACCCTGAAATATTTACATTCAACAAATGCAACTTATTTTGAAGAAGATGATTTAGTGTGCTCTGCTGTTCCATAGTGGAATGAATCCATCACAGAACTAGCTTCTCCCTGTTTCAATATTAAAACAAAAGGGATATGCTGGCAGTGCAGCACCTTGGGAATTCTGCTCAGAAGTCCAATTAACAACAACTAATTCCCCATACTGCCTATTTACCCCTAAGATTTGGCTAGGTATAATAAGTCATGTATTTTGCATTTAAGCTTTTAATGCCCAGAGGATAACAAAAATCTATCCAGATCACTTTTTATTTTCATCATATGAAGAGAGAAGAAAGCATCATTCCTTCCCTGTTCAGTTAAGTGTATCCATATCTTTGCACTAAGTCTGTGAATGAGCTGCCTCCTGTCTTCTCCCCATGTCTCCTTACCCTACTTCTCCATAAATGCCTTCATTCTTCAAGAAGACATGAAAGTAGGAATCCCTTTGGATGTGTGTTCTGTATAGCTAGCTGCATGTAAAATTATTCACCTTCAAACAATGATCTACTGCACATTCACTGGACCAAGTTTCCTGCCCTTTAGACTGTCACTCTGTATTTATTGTGTGCAGCATACACTCCCCTCACACCAGATTTCACTGCAGGAGCTATCAGGGTACTGCCCAGCTGTGAACATATTTTAAAAGCTAAAATTGTAACATACTGTAAACGGTAATGACCAGGCTGTAACATGCTAAAAATTAGGCAAATACTTCCAGTAATTAGAATGATCTTCTGCAACTCAATTTTGCTTACAATGTAAGTCAGATTGAACCAAATTCTCCAAAGGTAAAGCCCAGCACAATCCTACACACTTTAAATGCAAAAGGGAGAGAAGCAGAGAGAAAGCGGGCAAGCAAATATGTGAACATGGGGCTTTGGATATTCTTTGCTAGGTACAACCTAAACTGTGCATTAATAATTAGGGACACATTAAAATATCTATCTGTCCAGATACATTTTTACTGGTATTCAGAAGGAAACAATGAAGGGCTAGAGGTACCCATATACCTCTGTATTTATGAAGTTTTGTAACAAAGCAATAATGCAAATTCACTTTGTTTGAAGGGAGATTGGAAGAAAAATTAAATGGTTTGAGAAGCAAACAACAGAGCATATTAAATCATAAAGCATCACGCTGATAGAACACAAGATGTGACACTGTGCTGAAAGAAATTCCTGGATCAATGTTAGGCAGCCATGCCTGCAGAGCAGCAGGTTACTGTACAGAAAGCTGCCTACAAAATATTTCTGCAACACTGTACTTAGCTGTGCATTGCAAAAAGCCCAGAAAGTGTTATTTTTTCATGAAGCTGTGAACTTCATGAAATAACACTTCATGAACTTGGCTTATGCTTGGCATCAGACTGGCTGCTCCTTACGGGGGTTTTTAAGTTGCATGTTTGCAGATTTAAGGCCAGACTTTCAGAGGGGCTCACAGCCAGTTTTCCAAGCACTCGGCTGCCAAGCTGCAAGCCTGGCTTCTCACAGGTCCAGGAATTGGATGACATAACAGGAACCAATCTCCTATGAACATCCCAGACTAACCGCTGATCAGCAGATGTGCCTGTGACAGAAGCTGAGACAGCTGAATACAGTATTTCTGACACAGATGTGAATTTTAGTACCTGTCTGCACAGAGATGGCAGGTGCAAAGAAGGGCCTGCTCTGAACTTCTGAAGGAAAGGGTTGGCTTCATCTTATTCTTGAGCAGATTTTCTGATTGCTCAGCACCCTCTTCCCTGTGAGCAGCAAAAAGAGCAGAAGTCAGAGAGGCTGATCCCAAATAGGGCTCTGTGGAGGGCAGCACAGCACCCCCGTTTTTTTAACACCCCGTGGTCAAACCTCCTAGTTGCTGGGAAGCGGAGGACAGCAGCACTAATGATTCTCTCCCTTCTAAAGCTGCTAGATATTAAGTGCTTTGAGGAGATTGAAGACAAGCATTAAATTTTGATTAAAGGGACACTGCCAATTTACATTAATCTTAGAATTTAGGATTTGTAACAGGCGGGCAAAGGTGGATGAGAGCTTGCATGTTGGACGTAAATATTTCTTTGCAGCAGGATGAAGACCTTATCTGCTGAGAACAGAGGGCATCAAAATTAACTTTAATAGAAAACTAACAAGGTCCACTTTAGTTTTGCTGCTGAGGGAGAAAGAATGCATATGCGGAGATACCATGTAGCTTCCCAAATGTAACAGTGCACCAGTTAAATTTTGTGTGTGAAAAGCTTGCTTGTTTGTTGGTTAATGTGGTTTTCACAGTGATAAAAAGCCACACTAAAGTCCTATTTGAAAGAATTGACAAAAGAGTAGAGTGACAGGAAAGGTTAGTACAGGTGAGCTGGCTAAATGCCAGACTAAATGCCTTTCACCTGCTTTTCCTTTATAGCGAATACTTAGAGATGGTGAAGCTATCTGGTGTTAAATGTATGGTTTACTGCAGCTGATGAGAGTAGCTAATTACTTTCAACAATCAGAGATATTTTCTGCAAATCATTTTGCCTATAATGAGATCCAAATCTGAACCAAGTTTTTCAAGGAAGGAGCCTAAAAGACAGCAACTCACTGTAACTTTAATTTACACTAGCCTTATAGAAAGAATATTACCCAGAAATGCTCATTCTCAGAGAAACTATTGAAATGTGAATCCAGATCTTCACCTGATAAAAACCAGCTCCCTGAACAGAGATAAGTTGATTTATAATAGCCACAGGTCTGACCCCACATCCTAACGAGAATTAGCTGCAGCCACAGAAATCTTCTGCAGTAAAGATCAGTTTGGTCTTGTCTCAGCCAAAAGCTGAGGTTTTTCTGCAGAGTTCTCTGCTGTCTTGGCAATATTAATTTGAACAAGCCTTTCAAAGGAACAGGAAAATAAATCTAAGCAAAATAAATCTAAGTGCAAGGTAACCATGGCCCTGATTTTCTTTTAGTTCTTCATAAAGTACAAAAATACTGAAGCATACCTCAGATAACCAGACTTGTGGCTTCAAATGCATTTTGAGTGCAATGACACTACCCCATCCCAGGGTCCATGCAGCAGATGAGAGGTGCTTCCCAAAGCTGTAGCATTAAGGATATAGGATATGTAACAGGAAGGATGAAATAAGGCCATGCTACTGCTCTGGAGATGGTAGAGTGCAGAAGAGTGCTTGAACACAAATTGAAAACTACTTGTTAAACAAGGTTAATTTGTTCTCCTTCCAGAGTATAAAATGGCTTCAAACACTTCTAAACTAGGTCATTTGACTGCTCAAGAAATACATGGTGCTAGGCAGCTGTCTTTAGCAACAAGTTTATTGGAGAGTTTGATTGCATCCCAAAAGCATGCTAGATATTTCTGACCATATCAAAGAAAACTCAACTATGTTATCAAGGCACACTAATGAGGTGGTTTGTTTAATTGAAATACTTTAAGTTTCCATGTAGTACAGCATGAAAAAATCATTATCTTCATTAGATGAGCTACTCGTTAGCTGAAAATCTAAGTTACAAAATATCACAGTGTGAGATAATAAATATATTGTAAAACACATTAAATCCAGGTTATTAAAAGGAAGTTCTATTTAAAATATAGAGCCATGTAACTTGGGCATGCTTCCTTGTACTAGGAATCAGGTTTAGTTCTTTGAAAACTATAGCCAAAGCCAAAGGACCTCACCACGCTTTCACTGAAATCACTGTCAAAACTCTGAGCCATTTTAGCCTGGATAAATTACTTCATTATTCAGTGTCACAATTCTGTACTAATGGGGTTTCTGGGAGGCAGCTGGAAGTTCTGAGGCTCATTGAAAGAGCCCCCCATTTTAGCCTTGAATCCATTGCTGCTCTGTTTGATGCAATCATTAAGAGTAAGTCAGGAAGCACTTTATAGCTTGCAATTTGAGGGGCAAATGTTTACCTAAGAGTGTAAGACCTGGAGGATTTGTGAACTTTATGTAAAAACATGCATCTCCATGGGGTATCTCACATGTGTTTACTGGGCAGGAGTTTAAGAGCTGTACTGATCTCATCAAGAGGATGCAATTTGAATCCATGGTGAGATTGGATATAAAGGGAAAAAAATGGCTGGAAGGGTTCTCTGGAGCCCATCTAGTCCAATCCCTCTGCTCTAAGCAGGGTCATCTGGAGCACTTTGCAGAAAGCTGGAGTTGGGTTTGGAATACCTCCAGAGATGGTGACTCCACAACCTCTCTGGGCAACCTGTTGCAGTGATTGACCACGTTTTATTTTAAGTATAAATTTGATTTCCCATATTTCAATACTTGTTGTATTTCAGGTTTTGTGTTCTTTATTCTCCCTCTCTCAGTATTTCCACAGATTGGTAAGATTCCCCTTGAGCCTTCTCTTCTTAATGAGCTCAGGGTCCTACTGAGAGTTCTTCCTCATCACTTGCATTTAAACACTGACTTGAGAGGAGGACAAAATTGTATTTTGGTTATCAATTCACAGGTGGGCTTGGTCCATATGAAAAAAAAGACTAAAGTAAAACTCTGGTTCAACTATTGTTTTTTATGTAATTCTGCAGTGGGGTCGAGTTTTATCCTTCGTTCCTGCACACCCCATTCCACCCCTGTCTTTTCTGTGTCTTAGACTAATGAGGGCATGTTGTCCTCAATTCTCACAGCAATGGTTCCTTCCTAACTTACTGCTACACATTTGCCAAGGGATCTTCTCTCTTATCTCGCTCGTGCTATTCCTCTCTCCTCCCCTGCTGAGAGATTAGTCCACCAGCCCTGTGAAATTGTCCTCACAGCATTACTCTGTCACTAATCCAGCCAGCACAGGTCACCAGGGCTGTGCAGAGACTGCCACAAGATTTAGAAGCCACATCTTAATTCCTGAGGAATTCTGGGCATGCATTCAGGTTGCCTCCACATGTTGGCAGCCAGGGATGTTGACACATCTTCACAGCTATTGCTCTCCCTGTCAGCTAGAGTCAAGTCAGTGACGCTGAATGGTGCCACCAAGAGCACATGGACATGGAGGAGATACAGCAGGAGTGCTGGAAGAGCCCCTAGCCAGCAAGCCAGCCAGAGATTCAGATTACAGATGGTGCAGTAATCTCACAACTGGCCAAATCTGGAGCCTAAGCAATACTTATATGGAGATGAGCATACATTAAAGGCTGCCAATGTGACAGCAGAGAGGGCCAATATTTTGGCTTGCCCAGGAATGGGCACGCTGCCCTCAGAGAGCCACCTGCTGAGATCAGTCATGCCAGAAATGCAAGTAATCCTGGTAAGGCAGGTGCCTGGGGGAATCAAATCCTCAGTCAAAACCAAAAAAAGAAAAAAAAAAAGGGCAAAACCCTGAGCCCCAGGCCACCTTCATACACCTGGCAAGAGCCCCTCTACAGCCAGCCTGCAGACTGTAAACTCTGGAGGTTGGAGTGCAAAGGATGAGAGCTGCTCCTCATGCTGCTGCCTCTTCACTCAGTTGTGAAAACAGACTTTTTTTCTTCTTCCACAGAAACAAAGTTGCACATTTTAGAGTTATCTCTTGCTCTTCTCATTTTCTGTGGGTTTTTTAAAACATTTTTAGAAGTCTTTTTTTTTTCCTACTGGGGCCAACAGGGATGTGGCTTGCAGATTAGTACAACTGTTAGCTCCCTTTAATAGGGCTTTTTTATCCCATTTAAGTAGAATAAAGAAGCTTCATTTGTTAGCTTAAAAAAAAATCAAGACCTTAATTCTTGTTCATTGCTCCCAAGCGGACCCAGTTGGAATTCTCTCATCATCACTGATCAAGTCTGGATTTTTTTGTTTGCTATTCAATTTCATTTGCTTTCATCATTTCAAAGCACTAGCAGGCTTTCAGCCCTGCTGAAACATAGGATGGGGGTTTAAGTACAGTGCAGTGAAATCCCTGTAGCAATGGAAAACTGGTGCATAGCATTTAGCTATGTACTGTCCCTTCCATAAAACCTGCACTTACATTATATTAAAACTAACCTGCTGACTAGTTTAATCATAAAAATAAATACTCCATTTAGCTCTTCACATTATTTATTTGATGTAGAGAGACTGTCAGTCAATTCCTCTGATTTCAGACCTGAAAAGAAATTTATCTCAGAGCAGCATAAAAATCTTTCTGGTTACTAAGCTGCAGTAGATCATCTGGATTCATGGCTAAAATAATACCCATGGAATGTTTCTCATGTCATGGATAAACTTGCTCTGATGTTTTATAAATGTTGGGGATTTTTTTTTTACAGATCCCAAGATGAGTTTGCAAGGAAGATCAGCACAGAGAGCAAGTCTATCCAGGTAGGATACAGTCCATCTAGGCCCCTTCTCCAGTATTTTCTGCCTATCATTTCCTAAGTGAGGACATGCCAGAGCAGTTTTTGAGTAAAATCTTCCTTAGATCTGCTCTGTGAGTGCTCCTTGAGGATGAATGTTGCCAAAGTTGTTAGCCCTTGCACATGGAAAAAGCTGTTTTCATAAACTGATTGAGTGTAAGCCACTGCTGGACCATTCCTGGTAAGACCAATGCAAAGCCTATCTACCTGTTATCATTTTTGTTCTTCGGGGTCCTTGTAATTTTCTCTATAGGCAAGTCCCAGTTTCCAGAGAGGGTCTGAGTAAGACAGAAGTGCTCTGTTTGCTCAGCCCCTGATGCTTTTCAGCTTAGTTCTTGTGCTGAGGGTTCTCATCTGTGTTTTTAGGTTTCTCCCAGGTGTTTCAAGACTTACGTGCCTGAAGAAAGTCATCAGCATCAATTTTGGGGGCATTAAAGATGTTTACCTGGCAGAAACAATACAAAATACATATTCCTTCAACCACAGCTGGCAGAGAGAAGGAGACACTGCTGAAGACTTGCAGGCAGGAGTATACCCAGCAGAGAGCCCTTTGCCCAAGAGAAAACAGGCACGCTGCTCCTTGTAGTGAGCGTTGGCACAGCTCCACCTCGGCCCAGCTGATACCACCCAAATGCCCCAGAGTTTCAGTGCTCCAGGTCTGCAGTCAGCTTGTGGTTTCTCCTTGGAGGGCTGGGCTGTGGGAAAAGAGCTCCCTTGCACCTTGCCAGAGCATGGGAACAGCTGCAGTTTGAAACATATAAATACTTTTTTTACCCCAAGCAGTTTCCAATTAATGTGCAGATGGAAACCACATAGATGGTCTGTGGGAGAGAATCCTTGTTTGGCAAAAGATGGATTATTGCTTTTATGAAATGCCACAAGAGCTCTAGGAGCAGAGGGGTTTGTTTTTCAAGATCCCAGCTCCCCATTCAGGGTGCTCAGATTTATACTGAAGGACTAATGTTTCTGGAACGTAAGCCAGTCATTCTATGGATCTGGAATGCAGAAGATAGTTAAGAAAATGCAACTTCTGTAAAAATTACACCATTTTGTATACAAGGGAGGAAGAAACAAATTGGGCTGGGGAAGCCTGTCAGAGCTTCGTGGTCATTGGCAGAAGAGAGCCTAGAAACATCAGTGGGCACCTATCAAAATAGTGGGGAAATGAAGAAAGCCCAAAGAAGTTAATCTTCTCCCACTCTTATCTGGAATCAGCATCCAAAATAGGTGGAATTTTCTTGCAAATTCCTCTTCAAATCATCACAGCTTTATGCAGAACACACAATTTTTCACTCTTAAATTCCACAATGAAGATGACATCTCAGTGGGACACCTTCACCTCAAAAAATGTTAGGTCATGTCATTTACCAATATGAATCCCCTGCCATCATTTATATAGCTGAAAGTGCTACACACACACCTGTGAATATTAAAATTTTTTGTTTGAAGGGACAAGAGAGATGGAGGATTCTAGTTTTAAGCTTTAGACGTAAACACTTTAGCCTTGATTTTTTTTCCTCAAATTTCCCTTTATGTAAAACAAAACTAAATTTAATCTTTGCTTGTCCATTCTGATTTTTCAGATAATTACCTCCACATAATTACTTTGCAAATAATTAATTTGTAAACAATTATTTGCAAGCCTTTAGAGCTCTTCAGATGATAAAGTGATAGAAAAATACAGGACATGATAATCTTTTCTATCTTCTTTTTGCTAGCATCACTATAACTCATTCTGTTCCTCTACATTTTTCCACAAATACTGCCAAAGAAGTAATGATGTTGCCAAGGAATCACACTGCCAGAGAGTGTTTTTAAAGTCAAGAGGCACATTTTCTTCTGAGTTCTTTTTTTTAGGTAAATGCACTGTCATTCTAGTTTCCAAGCATGACTAGTGCAGCTAATGGCTCTTTCATCCACTGACATTTGAGCTGATTAGGTCAGGGTGAAAGTAAAGGGCCTTTGCCATAATGTATGTGGAACACATTGTACACAAATCCCTCCAAGCAGCTTCCACCCAGCATCAGCATCACCATGTCCCAGATGGATTATTTGAGGTTATCATAACAGGTTGGTTATTAGTTGGGTTATTAATATAACAGGTTCTCCATAAGCATATCCCAGGAATTGAATGGTTAATCCACAGTGATTGAATGGTTAATTCATTACAATTTTGCCTTCATGCATGGAACCTGCAAATAATGCATTAACAAATATGTCAAAATGCAAAGTTATAAGTGTTGTTTGGAACTGAACATACAGGCTTTTCAAAATTGTGATTTTTTTGTGGGGATAAAACTCTATGCTGAATTTTGTTTTTAATAACTGCAGTTTAGAATTTTTTTTCTGCAGATGTATCCATTCTCAATAGAGGGCAGTAGAGGATGAAAACGCAACTCGGCCTATTCACTTCATGTGTTCGGATCAATTCTCTAATATTCTTTTAACTGGCTTTAAAATGGACCCTTTCATCTTGAAAAAGAAGGAAGCACGAGTGTTGGCCATCTGGGAGACACTCTGCCAAGAACCAGATGTTCGCATCCTTCTGTACAATTTACTCAATCAATGCAACATCAAGTTGTGCAGGGTGGATGGGAGAGTGAAAGCATGGGAAGAAGGGAATAGGGCTTTCCTTGAAGGGGGAAGTCACTAGTCCTGTGCCTTCACAAGGGAAAAATCCTGTCATTGCTCCATGTCTGCAGTCTATTAGCTCATAGTAACCCTGGGAAACAACGCTGAATTCTCTCAGTGAAAACATGTGAAAAGGTAGAAACTTCCCGTGCATGTGTCAGTATAATTATTCTGCCAGAAACAGTAGCAGACTTAACGACCCAGAGGTTTTCCTTACAGTTGGTGAGCTGTGCTGGCTTCAGCCCCAGCTGTGCCAGCCAGGTACCCCAGCTGGGTGCTGGGAGGAGGTGGCACTGCACCTCACAAGCAGGTGGGAGCCTTTGGCCTCGGCAGAGCAGCTGCTGTGCTCAAGGCAGGGGGAGAAAATGTTGACACGGGGCTGCAAAAGGAGCCAAAGCCTGATGGAAGGAAGAGCTGGGACATCTAGGAGCTGGGGCACAGCCAAGGTGGGAAAGGCCACTGTGGAGCAATAGCAGGGCGGAGTTCTGAGCAGCCTTTCGGATGTATTGAAGTCTAGACTAAATACCATAATGGAGACTCTGCCTTTTGCTTGAATCCAAAAGGACCTCTGTGGGGTGTCCCTGGCAGAAGTTGGGCTGTCTTGGATACACGGCTAGGACTACACATATGCTTGGTTGATTTATGGTGCATATAGCCTAATCCAGTTTCAAGGGTTAAAAATAGCACAGTCCTTTCCACAACATTCACTGTGAAAAGGAATTAGTCGACCTTTTTGCACCTGCCAATCATAGATCTATTTGCCATCCCAGTGCCCTCTTCTCCATTTAGCAGCTTGTTCCCTCATATTCATTCCCTGCCTTGCAGGGCCCTTCCCATCACTGCTGTCTCAGATCTGCTGCTTCTCTTAGTTCTGACACGTGCAGCTCCAGTGAGGACAGCACATTATCCTCTCCGTACTATCATCATGTCATGCCTGATCTATCAGCCCTGATCAGCCACCTCTGCTAGATCCCCATCATTCACACTTACCCTTCCCAGGTCTTTTTAATCAGCAATGGTAATTAAAGCTTGTCAGAGACCAGGTAAATTATTACATATTCTAGCTCTCTGACTATTCTTCTTGTTCCAGTGCAGAACAGGAGACAATGCCTGAGGTAGCCCATGGTGAGACCTCAGTAAAGTCTGTGTATTCAGGTTTATCCTCCTCAGTATTTACTGAGAAATGCAGCAAGTCTACTCCAACTGACAACAAAAAAGCAAGAGAAGGACAGGAAAGAAGAGTCTGTTGGGAATTTGGGTGGGGCAATTCAAAGAATTTTAGGTTTTGAGGGAAGGGTCTGGTTCAGAACATGTTACAAAGAAGTCACAAATGTTGGATCAGAACTCAGATTGTGAAAGGCCCTTGGAAGATACATAAGGAAGAGAGGGAAAAAGTTGCCTCAAAAGGATGAGGAAGAGGATGCCCGTATAGATGATTTTCCAGTGGAATCTGACAGCAATATAACATGGGATAGAGAGCAAGTCCAAATCTCTCACAGCAGTAACCAGAGCTGGGCATCTTTCCATAAAAGGCAAACAAACACATAAACAGAAAGGCAAAGCCACCACTCAGTGAATAATTTTGGACAGGTATTTGCTTGCATCAGCCAGAATTCTACTTGTGCTCATTTTCTGTCATATCATATGTACCAAGCTTAAATGGGCTGCACTTTGAAAAAAGAAAAATGACAATCTTTTCCTAAATAGCTCACTTTTCTGTAAATGCCAATATGAAGATGGCCAGAAGGTTCGCTGGGGAGAGAAGCAAGATGCTGCTGTCTTCCCAGTCCCTGGTGGGTGAGCTCCTCTGCCTTATAGCTACCCTGCTGCAGCAGATCTGTTCAAAGCTGAAGAAGTCCCACTGGTGATGCTGATACTCTTGGGTCCCAGCGATGAGAGCTGCCTGCTGAGGATGCATCAGTGCAGCCGGCTCAAGAGCACATTTTCCCGGGAGGTACTAAGACTGGTTGGGACAGTAAATAATTAGCTTTTCTGCCTTTGGCTGTAGAAATGATTATGAATTTTTAAGCAATGAGAGTGATTGAAGAAATTTTTGTTTGCTTTCTCTTAGTTGTGTTGCAAAGTTTAGCTTCAAGAAGGAAAATACCCTCAGAGGAGGTTGACAGACAGGTGGGAAAATAGAAAGATGCTAAGAGATCAGAAGAAATTCAGTGAGCATTAAAAGCTGGGGGAGAATGTCCTGATAAAGGGGGATGACTTTCATAACAAAGGAACTATCTTTCTTATTCAGTCCTTCCTTTATCTGATAACAGGCTATTCCCTGAGAAAGCTGGCTCCTGGGAAGTTAGTTTCAAGCAGAAGCAGAACATGCAAGTTCATTTTTTGGCAGAAGTTACTTTCTCTTTAATTTATTTATTTTTGTAAATTTATCCTAGTCCTCTTTATTATTTTTTTTTTAATTAACAGTATGCTGAAAGATACTGTAGAGAGAAGTTGTCTCTATTAAGACACATAGGATTTAATCTCAGAAGTATACTACCTCCCCCATGGCCTGCTCAAGGCTGCCTGCTTATGCCTCCTCTGTTGATGGCAATTTTGCCTCCAGGACTCTTGTCCTCTCTGGCAGACTGGCAGTAAGGGGTCCCCTGATGCCACATTTTGCAAGCTTGGCTCTTTATCAACCTACTTGGCACGGCAATGAACCTGGAGGTACTTCATGTTTTGCACACAATGCCTCACACTTGTTAACTTTATGTCTTGCCTTGTCTAGTGAAATCAATATTGATAATAATAAATCCATTAGCAATAAATCATAAATGAATTATCATTCCCTGAAAAATACTTTGAAGGTACAAAAACACACAGTAAGACATTTTCTAAAGGTTCACTGTTTACTTCTTCTGTTGCATAAATGATTTCTAATGGGTTTAAAACCCTTACTAAAACGTTCAGTTTTTTCAGCTGTTCCTCCACTTTGCCCTTGACCCACCAACTGGCTGGGTCAGAAGGCACCCTTCCCCAGATTATTTTAATCCCACTGTTATTCAGGCACAGCAAACACCACACTCCTTCTGCTGTTGCAAACAGGGCTATGACTCTGACCACACAATGGTGGTTGGCGCACACTGACAAGCCCGATATCGTAACATCACATGAATGTGCATTGAAAACTTTCTCAGGGTGGCAGTGAGGGCCCAGAACAATTTGCCTGAGGTGTGATACCTAAAAAGTGCAACTGTATTATCCCACCATGGCACCATAAACCATCTTCTCTACTGCAAAGACTGGATTGGTTGTGACTGCAGATTGGGGATTTCTTTCACACTAGTGGGAGAAGCTGAATAAGGCTCCTCCAAGTCCTTCAAGCAGGAGACCAAAGTGTATTTTACATCTTATGGAGGAACGTTAAGTTTCCATAAAGAGGAAAGAAGGGAGCTTCTGCTAAACAGAATAGCTGTATGGCTTTAAAAACTCTTCCCAGAAAAGCTGACACAGGGAAGACTTAATTTCCTACTGTTGAAATGACACCAGGGTGACTGGAGTTACCAGTTAGAAAAAGCAACTACACGTCTACCCAGCTCAAATCTTTTCCCTTCCAAGTCCTTCTTCATAAATTTATAAAGCTGGGAGTCTTGGAAATAATCTCCTGCAGTCGTTTTGTCCTGTACCTTCCCATGAGTCAGAATAAGGTTTAGCCACCTCCTCCCTGTAAGGTGTTGGTCTAACCTGTTCTCAAATCTGCCAATGAAAGGGTTCAATATCCAGACAAAACCTAGTTCCCAAAGCATAGTTTAACTTCTTTTTTCTTGCAAATGATGTTGATTTTTTTTATCTTTCTCACAGTGGCCATGGAGAACAAATGATGGCTGACCTCTCTAAAGTAATTGTTTACATATTGAAAAACTCATACGTTTTCCCCCATAGTCTTTTTCCTCTAGACTAAACAAACTCAGTTTCTTTGGCATTTCCTCATCACTCATGTTTTATAAAGCTTTTATCATTCCTTTTGCTTTCTTCTGGACAGTCTCCAATTCATCTACATCCTCAACTCTGCTGGGCCCTGCCTGACAATCTGTTGCTGAGAAAAATGCCACCCTTCTGAGTGAGATGCTAGAGATCTCTTTACAGATTTAGCACTTTTCCGTGGTAGATGTAAGCATTTTAGTTTTTGTTAGTACTGATAAATATATATATATATATACACACATATAATAAAACAAACAAAACAACACAAATCTCACATTCTTGAAGGCAATTTGTCAGTTTTGCACTTCAGTGGCTACTGTCTTTATATAACACTTTCATGTGTTCCATGGCACTTTCTCCACCCAGTAGCATGGCTACTGAGGCAGTCAGAGGCCTTGCAGTCAGCAACCCTTGTAGAAGAGCCTCTTACAAGGCAATGTAATTAAAGTCAGCATTCAAAGCACTTCAAATAATCAAAAAACCTACACACCCCCAGAGGCAAAATCAAAGAGCCTGTCATGGAAAGAAACCCAGCAACCCTGAAGGCATGAGCAACCAACCTAAAGAAATTACATGCCAACAGAGGGAAATAGGGGAGGAACTAATGGCATCAACAGCTGAAAAACAAACAAATTCAGGAGACTTCAAAAAGGGTGTAACTGGGCTACCAAATTACATGTTTTGTAAGTATTTGGGATGAGGACCATGTGTGGTTAGAGTGTCCAGGCTTGGTTTAATCCTGACCATGGAAAGCATTGGGTGTTTCCTCCTTGGTATCAGTCATGGCTACCAGCAAACACCTGTGTAGTTTTGAGTGGTTCCACACTCACAGTCAAATCAGAAACATGCTATTGTCTTCTTGCTAAGTTTAGAAAAGGGATTGTGCACTCAAAATCCCACCTGTTTTATAGATGGGTATCAGCTACAAACCTCATCACATCAATATCCTTAAGATGTTGTGGCTGCTATCATGAAGCTTGCAACTTTTGCTGGTAGCTTGTTTACTCAAGAGGAGCACACAACTCAAGACCAGTCTTATTTCCGAAGATTTCTTTTTCTTCTGTGGGCTCACTGAAGTTGCACAAAATTCTCAACAAAATACAGAGTAGGCAACTCATATCTGATTTGAACTCTCTATCAAAAACCGCTCCTTGACTTCCTCTTCCAGGAAAATTCATGGATCCCTCCACATAAATTCAGGGATCTGTTCACTAAGCTAAGCAACAGATTTATCACCCATACATTGGCTCCTTCTGTATTTCTAATAACTTTAGAAGAGAAACACAGATTCCATGTTGCCTACATCATGAAGCTCTTTTAAATGGTAGAACTGGAACCAACTCATCCTAAGGGTGAAACCAACAAAAATTAATTTGGTGCAATTAATTTAGCAAGCTTTCAGCCTGATGATGCTTATTTAACCAATGTGGATGAAAGCAAAATTTCCCCACAGCCCCTTCTAAACACCTCAACTAAGAAAATAAGCATAAGTGTGGTAAAGAGCATGTTGATACCCCAAGGGAACAGAGAAAGTGCAACAACAGAGTGCCTTATACAGAAGGGGGAGTGTTAAGCATGTTTAAACCAAACATTTCTTTCCCTTTCCTTTGGGATAAAACTATTTCCCATGGAAACTAAGGCTGTGCCCCTACATGTGTAGCCCGGGGAGAGATGCTTTGATGTGAAAGAGAATCCTGGTAAAGTACCGGATGCAGAAGCCAATGTGGAAATAGGAGGGACTTCCAGAAGCAGGAAAGAGCATTGTCCCAGAGGGGCTTCCATCACCCCCCCCAGGTCATCACTCAGACTGTCTGGCTAGTTTCCTCCTGACAGCCACTTTGCTGTAAGGAAAGTCTTGTCTCAGACATGGGGCAAAAGTTTAGAACTGTACTTTAGACAGCTAAATGAATGTGAGATTTTAGGACATAATCTAGATATAAAAAACTAAAGTGAAAATGTCACAAATTATAAACCAAACACTACTTTTAAGTGTACCACAGAAAACTTGGAGAAACCATGAGAACTTCAGAAAAGTAGAAATGCTGCACATTTGATTTAGTCTATGGAAAAAGGAGAGTGATTTAATTCTGTAACATTTTAGAAATAAATAAATTCTGTAACATTATACAAAGAAATAAATATGAGAATTAGCATGAAAGTCTTACAAGTGTGTACACTCATGTGCTTTTGGAGCTATATGGTCTATATGAAGGGAACCTGCACATAGTATGCAGATGATTTGCTTTAGGTTACTAGTCTCCAAGGCAGATTGTGTGGGGGATCTGCATGTAAACACTCGCCTGGTATTGCAGGACTCACAGCCCGAGAGGAGCCTGTTCTAGAAATAAAAAGTTCTATGCTGATTCTCCCATGTAGCTCTTTAAAAGAGCCAAATATTATTCTCTGCTTCCTTCACCTGTCACTGAGATAAGTGCTGGTCATGGCCTGAACTCCACCAGTGAGCTTAAATAGAGTGCTCTGCTAGTGCTACCACCTGACATAGAAGGAGCAGAAATCCTCCTGCATACCCATGAGCAGATTATGGTCACATATGAAATCTGTTTAGCAGCAGCAAAATAAAGAATGAACCATGAAAACTTGTTATTGTACATTAAGTCCCTCTTCACCCTCCAAGTTTTCACCATTGTCAAGGTTCTTGTGGGTGCTGGTTGTGAAACAGCTGATAGGAAACAGAAGTATCATTTGATCAGAAGACCTTATCTAGGCACACGGGCCACATCTAAGCAAATGGTCCTATGATGGCAGTGGTCGAGGCTTGTTCCTGTAAGTGTTTCAGCACTCACAGGCAATAAACTGCGTCATCATTTCTTTGTATGCTGTGGCTCACGCTGACACATCCAGTGCGATTTCTGTGACAAAGACTTTGTCATTGCTCCCTCCCAGAGTAAAGTCTGGCACCTTGTTTCGCATTCAGATCAATGTATTTGTTTTAACTACTTAAATAAATTTGTTGAATTATTTCTTTGGTGACTTGAGAGGACTTAATATTGGTGACCTTTGAGGCTAACAAATTAGGTGTATTTATTACTAAGTTCGCACTTGGTGCCTACCTCACATGAATTAAGTACACTAGCTATCTTTAACATCACTTACATTGACTGTCTGCTAAATAGATCACTGCTTTACCCCATGTTCTTAAAGATAAACAGAATATTGGCATATGGATCTCTAAGCAACATCTCTGCCTGAAGATATGAGGAGCTGGAAGAGGTCAGAGTTCCCGAAAACTGAGCCACAGGATCAACATCACAACTAAATCTTTGTGGTCAGAGCTAAATCTGATGTCCAGTTGACCACTCCTTTGAAATAAGACCCAAAGCTAGAAGAATCTCCAAGCCCTCCTGTGCAAGGACTGATTTCCTCTCTCTCTTTAGTGGGAGTAAGAGTATTTTACTCTTACATAGGGAGCCCTGAGGTGTATTTAATTAATGCTCATTATGAACTCTGAGAGGAGGTTGAGACATAAACATTATTATAGCTTCAAAGCCTGTGGGGATCACTCAGGTTTTATGCAGCTCTCTTATGCTGGCAGAGTTCTTACTGACCTCTGGACAATCCAAATATGTGGAACAAAGTGCTTAGAATTTGGCCCATAATGTACCCGTCTCTCTCCTGGGCTGGACTTGGCTCTAATCCATTCTACATTCTTTGAGTCTCATCTATTCATTGACGAAAGGACCAAGAGCCTTCAGAGGTGTTGCTGCTCAAGCAATGGATCTCATTCAAACACTGCTCACTAACAAACAGTCTAACCCCTATTAATAATAACTTTAAAGAGAACAGAGAAAGAGGAGACAAGAAGTAGATTCAATTTAATAGGATTTTTCTTCCACCCAAGTTTTATGTTCCTTTCTTTTATCTTTTTATCAAGGCAACTGTATTCTGAAAAGCCTGAGGGTACAATAAACAGCAGAAGGTGATGCAATGGCTGCTCGTTATTGCTTGATGGGTGAATCATCCTACTGGCTGTTATCTGCATTATTGGAAGAGATCACTCGAGGGCTGCACTGAACATGGGCCACAAAACTTAACACTGCACTAATATCATGATGTGACACGTCAGTCTCTTTATTTCTAGATGAGTTTCCTTTCAATTGCACATAGATAAAATCACAAGAAAGGGTGCCCATGGGAAATATTAAAAATTATACCTGGACCTTATTTTTAACAAAGCTCAGTTGGTACTGACTGGCCAAATCCAGCAACCTGTGCTTACACCAGTGAGCAGCTGTTCATGCAAAAACTTCCATTGTTTCATCAGAGCATCTCAAGCAAGCAACTGCTCCCTTTTCAGAATTAGTACTGAAGTTTTTTCCTACCCCATCCTGCCGTTTTACACAAAATGACACATCCTACTTAGTTTTTATGGTATACTAGGGTACTTTTTTTTCCCCCTTGGGTTTTATGAACATTGTACTACTGAGACTAAACTGAGGACGAAATGTTTCCACAAGCATTGAAATTATGAGCATTAAAAATGCCAATATAAACATAGTTTACTAAACCAAAAATTACTTCTTTTTTCTTTTTCACACATGATGCCTAATCAACATGAAGACCTCCATAATTAAGATCCTAAAACCTGCCTTGCCTGGCAGAAGAGGCTGTTCTGTGTGTTTGTACCTGAGGTCCTCTAACCAAATGACACTTTTGATGTAAAATTACTAATTTTTGGTGTCAACTATGCAATTTAGCAGCTCTGATATGCTTTCGGTTTGGGTCTTTAATTATACGACCTACTGTCTTACATCTGGAATCCATGAAAACACTTCAGGTCCTGCAGGAAACAGGCACAGAGGCAGCAAAGAAAATTTGTGACTTTAGGAAGTGCCTCTGCCGAGCTGTCTCTAGTCAGCCTCTGCAAACCAGATCTTGTTTACTCCACGGTATTTTGTGGTATTTTTTTCCCTTTGTTTCTTGCGAGTCTTTGTGCGCCTTTTCCCAAACCAAAGCTTTCAGGGTTTGAACTAATAACTGCAGTACCATCAGCTGTCCCCTGGGAGGGGGATGTGGTGCTGCATGGCTGTAATCAGACCACAGAGTGCCTAGAGCAGAAAGAGAGGCTTACACTTCATGCTGAGCTCTCTGTGAAGAATGAGAAATCAGGACAGCATGGACTTAATGAACTTATACTATTGCTTAGAGACAGGACCCACTGCACTGTCCAGTATTCACATAAGGACATTTTCCCTCTGCACCAGGGAAGAGATTTGTAAGAGTAAAGGTGTCTAAAAGGCTTTGTTAGTCATGTCACCAATGAAGGAAACTAAGATGACACTCACAGTTGCCTGGCCCAGACCAGCCATGCAGTGGTAGAGCAAGGCAGGGCCACAGCACTAGGGCTGTAGCCCCCTAAGGTAGTCTGGTAGCCCACAGGTAAATGGCATGGCTGTCCCAGCTCTGTCAGGTCTCCCCCTGCAGGAGCTAGCAGCTGCAGAAAAGCCCAGGATGGGGTTGGGACTGGTTTCTTGAAGCTTGGTTGGCCAGCCTTTCCCTCCCTGTGAATAACATATCCCTAAAGGAGCAGCAAAAGTCATGTAATCATAACCATTTAGTTTGGAAGTGACCTTTAATATCATCAGGTCCAAACATTAACCCAGCACCGCCAAAAGCACCACTAAACCATGATCCCATTTCTTTAGAATCCCTCAGGAGTGGTGACTCCACCACTTCTCTGGGCAGCCTGTTCCAATGTTTGCTTACTCTGACTACAAGAAATATGCAAGTTATCAGCTAGTGATTCCCCTGTTTCTGTTGCTAAACCCAGTACTACATTTCCACGTCTGCTTGGATTTTGCTGCATAAAGGCATTGTCCACCAGCTCCCCTGCCTCCTTAATGCACCCCTCCTGCACCACTAAGAGCTCAGAACCACGGCTAACAGGGCCAACACATATTTCATTTGCTGCCAAGGGCAACTTAGGCTCCCTTCTAGTTTCTTTTTACCAGATTAAGTCAAGTCAAGCTCCCACAACGAACACAAAGTGGTGCACCTCAGGAGAAATTCACCACTCCAGAAATCACTCTCTATTGAGCTGACCCCACCACAAGAGATAAAATGTCCCTGAGCATTTACTAACAGATTCCTCTTGCTCCTTCCTCTTGTGCAGAGCTGGGGACCCAGGCAGGGCCCTGCCCATCCCCACGGAGCTCTGGTCACACCACACTGCACACCCAGACGGGCCCCATGGCCACCTCAAGCAAAGGACAGAAACAAGGCCAGAGTGAACCTCTGCCGTGATAAAGTGACCATTTCCAACTGGATGGTACACAATAAACTATATTTGGAGGCCAGAATGTGGCTGTGTGTGCCTGCCTACCATCTGAGTTCCTTTCAGCTGCATGTTCTAAAGACCAATTTGCCTTTTACATTTTGTTTTGATGTCCAGTGGAAAAAGAAACTTCTCAAAGATAAGCCCTTTCTCATCTTTGTCATGAACACTTCTCACTCTCTTTTGCTTTAAAAGATTTACAACAGTGGCAATGAATGCTTATGCATTAGAAACATTAGAGGCAGGCCACTACATTTTTACAGAAAAACCCAGACAGAGACACTGGGATTTTTTTAAGCTATGTTTTCTCTATGAAGAAGTGTGTCCAAGATGAAAGAAGTAACTGCTATTGTAAGGTATTCTCCATTTTGAATCCAGAAAGTACAGGAAGCTGAGCAATCTCTTTGTTCATCCAGCTACTGCTGCTGATGGAGACAAAGCAAGTCACCCGTCTACATAGTCTTGTGTTGATTTTGCTTTTCTTAGACAAAAGCTTTTCTCATGGGTGGGGTCAGTCAACAAGGATGGAGGAAGAGGGATTTGTAGTTACAGCTGAACTACCTTCTATATGCCCTTGGTCAGCTTTCATCCACTTCATTGCTGTGTACATTAGGCTATGGCCCAATCAGTCCAGAGAGAGAGAGAGGGAAGGAAATCCCAGAACAATGCCAACATCCTGGGAGAAACCTTGCCCATGGGGAGCAGCAAAGAACCCCTGACCTGATGCACCATCCAGCCTCTCCAGCTGCAGGGTGTTTGGTGTTAGTTAAATACAAAAGAGATATTGATGGTTCCACTTCCCCTTCAATTGA
Organism: Promerops cafer; assembly: GCA_013398275.1. Taxonomy (NCBI): domain Eukaryota; kingdom Metazoa; phylum Chordata; class Aves; order Passeriformes; family Nectariniidae; genus Promerops; species Promerops cafer. Next base: position 890,418 of record VZSE01007790.1, on the reverse strand, counting down.
GATATTGAGGTTGTTCCCCTTCCCTCTCCATTTTTATGAAATTTCATATGGAAATTCCAAAACTGTTGAACAGCTCTATGACTGGGAAAACTATTTTTGGAAGTGGGCCAAAGGATTTTCCCTCGTTAATTCTCAGGAGTTCAAAGGTTAATCAAGATACCAACCTACAATAGTTTTCAGTCAATTCTAAGGAATCACCAGTTGAAAATCTTCTGGAAGAAAACTTGAGAAAGAAGATTTGGTGGCAGTTTGAGAAAATGAGAGCAATTCACTTACTCAGAGCAGTCCTATGCTACAGAGGTTTTTTCCTACACCTCAGCATTTTTTACATCTACTTGAAAAATACAGTTAAATGAATTGTACAAATTACATTGTATTTACATTAAATAGATGTTGTGTGGTAGGCAAAAATAATAATAATAAAAAAGCCAAAATAGGAATGAGGCAAGTTAATTGCATGACAAGAAAAGACAGGAAAGTCCCATGAAAACAGAAGCAATGCAATGCTGTCCCTGCACTCTCTGACCTGAGTCCGGAGACATGTGTTAACAGCACACACCGCAGCCTGAGGCAGAAAAATGTGATGTGGTTGACAAAACTGTGGCATGACTAAAGACAGAGCATGTGAATTGTATTTATGTACTAGTCTCTGAAGTGGAGAGCATATTGTCAAGCAGCCTGAGGGAGCTGTATCATATGTAGCTCCGTGTGCAGCATGGTATAGCTGTATCCCATTAAGATGCTAGTTACGGAATATATTAAACATCCTCTTGAAGGCTAAGGGCCCAGTCCTCCTGCACTGAAATCAATACAATTTTTGCAATTTATTTTTAATGGGAAGAGAATCAAACCCTTTCAGCTGCTACTCTTCTGAAGGATTCACACGCATACACAACAACTTGTAAAACTAACAGAGACCTATGTGTTTCGCACTCCCAAAAATGCCCATCCATGGTCATACCACAATGACTAAGGGTAGGCTTGTCTGGTGACAGATCTGTGACTGCTCTGCCTGGATTCCACCCAAAAGCCAAGAGACCCATTCACATAGCAAAAGCTGTCTAATGTTCTCTTTCAGAGCAAGTAGACCAGCCTAAAGCACAGAAATTTGTTTTCTGATTGTAATATACACCTAGATGTATCCTAAAAGATAGTAGCATTTTATAGTCTGCTGTTACAAAAGCCATCACGTGCTATCTTCATTCACTCCCTCCACAATATTTTTTCTTTTTCTCTTTTTTTATCAGCTTCATAGCTCACCTCCAGCTAAATAACTTGTGTGTATGATTCTCTTTTAAGATCTCTCAGGAAATACACAGAGCCAGAGAAATAATCAGAATTTAGTATGCTGGCTTCCTGTTCTGTTTCTTCAGGAGAACAGGCTGGGTCCTGTTCTGCCTTCCCCCGGGGAAACAGAGAGGACTGCTGATGGTGGTGGAGCTACATGAAGGTAAAACCTCAAAACCCAAGAAAAAGTGATTCAGAGGGGATTCTGGGCTAAAAATATGGGTCACATTTTTAAAAAGCCAGCTGTTGGCTTACAGAAAAGTTTCCTTTAAGCACCATACACAGTTAAGTTTTCCATTTGAAATGAACTTGAAAATAAAACTCAATGCATCCTGAAGGCTCGGAAGTCCTGTTGGCACATTAAAAAAAATGCCATTAAGATAAAAAAAATCCCACAATGTGTGTATGTGTGGTGGCTCATAGCCAGGTGCTGGAGGTGGACAACAGCGGTCCTCTTCACTGATGGTGGTGTCCTACATCATAGCTCCGTTCCAAAAGAGAGGCTCGGGAAGAGCCAGCTCTGGGTCCTGCAGGATTTAGACCTCAGTGTCCCCTCGGGAGAGTGCTGCAGCAGAGCACACTGGTTCTGGCCACAGCATGGCAGGCAGGGCTGTGCTGCTCAGTAAATGGGAGGGCTGGTAGAGCTCAGAACCTGGCTCAGGGCGCTGAGTCAGAGCAGACCCTGGCTGGGCACAGTGCAAGTACTGCAGTTCCTTGGAACCCACCTCCAGACCTGCTCAGAGCTGTGGCTGCTGTTGGCAAGAGGCATTTCCTGACTGTTTGTGGCCCGGCTCTTCAGTCTCTATAAAGAACAACACACTGCTCCATTTTTGCTACGCAGGGATCGCGAACGACCTCGTTCTTCCACAACCAGCTCCACAGACTTGGACCTCTACGGCAAGATCTAGACAGGGTCACACTTCTGTGACCTGGATGTCTTGGTTTTACTGACATCCACACTTGTGGGATGCTTTCTGAGAGGTAGATACATATTCCCTGTAATTCAAGCAGATACAAAACCTGTAGCATGACACAGAGATCACAGGAAGAAATGCAGCATAGAAGGGTTTCAAGGTTTTGAACTTCCCTCTGTGAAGCATCAAAGGGCAAAATCTAGTACCTGAAACCAGAAATAGTGTGAATTTACCCAGACAGCAAACCACTGAGGCAAAGAGAATGGCTGACCTGAGAGCCTGCAGTGTCATGGGAAGTCCTCAAATAGTCCAACTTCAGGAAGGGATCACTTATAAACAAAAGCTGACCAATGGCATTACAAAACGTGGAGAGTTGCCCTACATTCACCAAAGGAGCAGGGTGGCCAAACCTGCAGACTGAAAATGCCCACATTCAGACTTCCTGCTTGGAGTGAAAAGTGTTTCACCCACACCTTGTGACAGCATTTGGATCTTCCCAACACTGAAATGAAATATTGTCTGAACATTCCCACATGGAAGTAAAATAATTTCTAAGCATTTTCATCTTTTCTGTATTATTAAAAATACTTTCAAATATATCCACAATAAGTTGATTCCAAAGAGACAAAATAATTCCTGAGTTATTTCTACCAGAAATGTTTATTCTAGAAACAATCCCTTTTCACCTGTAATTCTTAAATTTCTACCTTCTAAGTTATACATATAGATTGTGAACTTCCTTAATTTAGTTGTTTTGAGGTTTTTATCCATGTCTCAATTTCTTTTCTTTTCTATTTTGTTTGAATAATTTCACTTGCAGGTATTTTCTTAAGAAAAACAGGAGAATCCTCTTTTCCAAATGTTAAGTTTTGACTTTTGGCCATCTGAGAAAATGTTTCTCCTCAGTTGTTAATTACAATTTTTACTTCCTTTTAAAATTTCTCTCCTCCAACTGATTTGGCATGTAACTTTTTGAGAGAGGCATCATCTGGCCTCTCTCAGCACTACCACCAGGGCTGGAAATACCCATGGGAAGCTTGGATTTGTCATGCTGCACTAAAACAAGCAGTGTTCTCTAGACCACCAGGGCCAGGCAGGTCTCCAGGCAGCTGGAGTTTGAACACATCTTTGAATGGTGCAGAGAGGCCACCATCTGAAGAACATTTCACGTGGCTTCCCATACGTGTTACCTTTATCAGCATAGGAAGAGAACAGATAACTCCATCAGGCCACAAATATTTAATAAACAGCATTTTTGTCCACTACAGTTGTGGCAATAAAATCAGCATGCATTCCTCATTTTTTGCCTCAAAACACTGACTGTGGTCTTGATGTTTGATTTTGTGGAAAGCTTTTTGAGCTAGGACTGAGCACAGGGGGCAGGTTTCAATTTGTTAGGCACACACGTAAGAAAAGTTCTCCTGCCACATCAGATCTGTGGCAGCAGAGACTGTATCATACATCTGAGTAAGGGAACAGAGGGTGAGTTGGACTTTGCTTCTACAAATGGAGCTGTGCAGATGGCACAGTGCTTACAAAGAGGCAGAAATATTGTCTTTTGATCTCAGTAGGAGGGTGGGGACAAGGAGGGGGGAAATTTGATATTACTCACAAGCTGGGGAAAGTTTCAAATCTCTCACTCAAACAGGCAAAGTATTTGTTGCTAGGTTTCTGCTTTTATCCTCATCACCAATATTAGCTTCTTATGCATCCTTGTTTTTTTTCCTCAATGAATTTGCAGTACTCAACAAAACAAGGTTCAAGATACATTGGAAATGAGTGAACTCTGTTCTTAAATTATAAACTCTATTAGAAAAAGAACAGCTTCTAAAAACATTAGCTACTAAAACATATTTTACTAATATTAATTTTTCCTTTCCATTAATAATGATTTTAAAAATCCTAGAGCGGAGCAACATTTCTGATAACATAAGTGGGAGATTTGTTTGGGCTTGGCCAATAATTTATGAATCAGCAAAGTTGATTTAATTAGTGAAAGCAATAGATTTAAGGTATGTATTTGATAAAGCATCTGTTGCAAGAAGGATATGCCTTCTCCTTTCAGTTTCACCACAGTAGCAAAAACCTCTGCTGAAGTCAGTAATATTGCACAGAAAATTATGTAGAACATTTGAAAAATCCTGCAATGACAGGGATCATTTATGCAGTTCTGTAATCTGTTGAAAGGAACATCCTGAAACAGAGTCAGATTGATAAGTAAAGAAAATAAGCAAAAAAAAATATGTCTCAATGTGGACAGATGCTTTTTTTATTAAAAAGTACCGCTTCTATATATATTTTTATGTTTTTTTGAAAACCTGAAAACAATTTTAAGTGCAAAATACCATTATTCTTACAGGTTTAAAAAACCTTTAAATTCTCCAAAGAAATCTTAGGAATTTTGACTTTCATTTCTTGTCAAATACTGTAGAGAAAATATCTTCTAAAATAAATCCTAGAACTTTAAAAGACCAGTTTGTTTACATAAACTGGTGTGTGTGTGTGTGTGTGCATCTCAGAGAAAGAAGGAAGAGCCTTCTGAGAGCAATGCCAATTACTCAGCAGATGAGCAATTCCCACTAACTTAACAGCAAGCTAAGAGGACTTGTGCTTGGCCCCAGAGCAAAGCAGACAGGTGTTACACTCTTTTTTTATTACCTATTTCCAGTCCTTCCTTCCATGGAAAATAATACAATATTTTTTTCCCTAACTTATACTGCAAAAGATAGATGACAACTTAAAAGCAACCTTGCTTGATTTGTAGGGTCTCAAACATTTTGGCCACATTTGTCACTTAAGGAAAAAGTAATTTAATTTCTGTGTAAAGTTACATGTTAGAGAGGGAAAGAGGGTTTTCATATGGCACAAAGCCCTTTACATTTAAAGCAGAAGAAAACCTCATCAATATTCAAAATTTCTTCTGTGAGTACTGAAAACAGGCTGATATTTATATGCCAAATGAGCAGAAGAGGTGGAAAAAGCAGAAGAACAGCGTGTGAAATGGTTACCAGAAATCCCATTCATACAGATAAAATAGCATGGATGAGCTGACTTTGTGGAGCTTTTGCATTAATTGGGTGTGACACTAGATATAAGGCTCAGTTGCAGAGACCAGTGTTGACTCTCCTGAAAGTTTGAATATTTAATCCAAATTCTCAAAAGAGAAAGCTTTAGACATGACCTGGACTTAGAACACGTGAAAAATTCTGCATGCAAGTTTCTCTGGCTCATGAATATTTTTTAAAGGCTTTTTTCAGTAAGTGAGAAACTAAGTAAGTGAAAGATGCATGAAAGCATTAGAAAATTGCAAAACCTGCAACGTGTATTTATGGTGGAGGATTTCTAGTTCTTCATGGAAAATAATAAGCCAATTTTCATCTCTTGGGCTGGAACTACTATTTGGATTCTCTCTTTCTCTTCACTGACTACAGAGGGAGCCAAGTTTCCTCAGTTAGGTGGTTTAGGTAGGTGTCTGAACTCTTGCAGCTTAAGTTCCTCGAAAAGTTTTGATGTACAGAGCATAAGCAAACGAAAAGTTTGATTTCCTTCAATTTTACAATAATTTTGGTGATACAACCTTTCTGCGTGGAAGCGAAATCTTCAGTCTGTTTCTCCACTTGATGTGTTTGAATGTTTGCAGCTCAGAAGTCTGTGTACTTTTCGGTGCCAGATAAAGAGCAACAACAAAGACAGGATCCTAATGTAGCTAGCACTAGCAGCAGCACAAAAAAGTCATTACAAAGAGTGAATATAGTAAACTAAAAGCAATAGAAGTGTCAGCTAAAGTTGATTTAATCCATGAAATCTAAAAATCTATGGAAGTGGTAAATCTGTGTGCAGCTGGGGAACGAGTTACTAAATTTTCTGTGCTTGCTTTTCTCCATGCTTACAGCTTCCAGAAGAAACTGGATGATACTCTGCATGCAGGAAGCCATTTCTGAAGAGCCTCAACATAATGACCATTGTGGTGGCAAACACCTGAGGCTGTGATGTCCCACATCTTCACAGAAACCTCTGCTAGAGGAGGCCTGCACTGAGAAACAATTGCCAAGACCTGTATGAGCTGCCAGTCGGTCACATCCTGGTGAGGAAAGACAAATGGGGCAGCCCCATTCCCAAACACCCAGAGGGTCCCAACTCCCCAGACCACATAGGCTGCAAGCGTTACAAGACCAAATGCTCCAGATCCCTTGGGATATGATGCAAGATGAATACCTCATCTGCCTCTTCTTATTAGTGCTTTGAACACATGCACTAGGGTGAGATCATGTTTGAGGAAACTGCAAAAGGTGGCACAGTGAGTGCTTTGCTCCAAGGAAGCAAAGCATTTGGTGGACTATTAACTATTTACTTCACTTTGCTGCAAATGGGAAGAATCACAGACTGATCCTATTTATGTGACTTCTTCCCAGATTTCTTGAGTGTAACAACTTTGCCAGTTCCTTTAAATTTTACAATATTTTTTGGTACTACAAGATTTTTGATAGAAGTAAGGCTTTTTAAGAGCAAATAATCTTCTGAGATGTGAGACACCTTTTCAATGAAAAGCACAATCAAATCTTAGCACACTTCCACAGATATTTCAGTCCTTCTGGCTCTGCATATGAATGACAACAGTTTGTCACTAATTTGTGTGAGCTGCCCTGGGCTAATAAGTCTGATTCTGCATAAATAGTAAAAGTGTCCACTGCTGAGTTCAGACCAATGTGACACAAAAAAAGAAGCAATAATATGTTTTATACCAATTTTGACATCATGATTATGTCAGAAAAGTAACATGTGTCAATGACAAGAAAAGCTGTAGGACACAGACAAAGTGCAAGTGCATGGGATGGTCTCTGAAGACAGATTGCTAGGCACATTCCTATCAAACCTTACCCCAGCTTTTTGTTAAGAATGAAAACTAAAAATTACATTTAACCTTCTGCGGTGTGGGAGTTAGCCAGAAGAAATGTTGTCAAATGTTGTCAAAATCCATGCTAATGAAATAGAGTTGAGTGTCCACCTGCTCTAGTCAGGTACAACTCCTCTGCTCACACTGTCTTGCCTGGAATTTGAAACACTGTGTATTTGGGAAAAGAAGTTAATTTACTTTCACTTAATGAAAAACTCTGGGAATAGTGACATCAGCTGAGTGCCTGCTCTTCTGTGCCTTCAGTACCACAGGTTTCACCGTGCTATTGCTGCAGGCCCTTTAATGATCTTCCTTTCTTCTAGACTTCCTCATAAAGGTAGAGCAAGGTTTCCCACAGCCAAAAGCAAGCAATTCCAGGTCATGCCATTACATATGGCTGCATCAGACCCCTTTCCATTTGATTAGTGCTTCTGGCATTGCAAAAAGTAACATGGGAAATCCCTGCTTTGAGGTAATGCAGAACTAGTGATAAGTGGCTCTGTAAGAACCTGAGGCTGGTGAAGTGAATTTGGGTTAAGACCACAACCAAAATGTTTTTGGTGCTGTTTTTTTCCACACAGATGAAGACATGCACACAGGTGTATCATAATTGTGCTTGACATATGCTGGCTATTTTGATCTTTGTACCTGTATGTGCATCTCTACAGACATTAACAATTACTCTCCTCACTACAGAGATAAACCAACGTGGGAGTGCATAAAGGGGTAGCTGATAGTACCTTTTCTGATAGTGTAAGCATTCAGAGGATGTAGGAAAGAAAAAAAAAAATTAAGCAAGGCAGCAATTGTTCCCTAAACATCTTGATGCTCAGGGAGATGTAACATTCCTGTAGACGGAGGACAGCCCACCAAACACAAAAGGGAGCTGTTGCAATTGCAAGACCGCAACAGCACGGGGCTCTGCTGGTGGCAGGTCTGAGCATTTATTCCTGCTGCTGACATGAAAATGAAGAATTTCAAATGTATTCCTGTTCACAGATCTCAGGAAGAAGAAAGGGGAACATTTAATCACTCTTCTATTAATGTTTCTTTCTCCACTCAGGTCTGTGATTTATTTTTAAGATAACATAAAGGGACATATTTTTAAGGTAATCATGGGTGTAATGCCCGGTGAAGGCAATTTTTCCCTAAATCACTCATTCAATCTACTGTTTGCATTTCCTTGGATGAGGACAACATAGTTCTGAAGAACGAGGTCATACAGAAACCGGGCAGCCCAAAAGCACGGGGAGAGAGGGGACATTCCAGTCATTGCACATTTACTGGGGATTCAAAAGGGACTGCATCTAATTGCCCTCAAGGGTGGCAGATGAGGTGTGGGTAATCAAACAACTAGCAGAGCCATTGAAAGACAAGATTTCCATTGATTTCAAAAGTTTCCACCAGGTCTGTGGTGGAAAGGCACATTGCCTCAAATTGCAGCTGAAGAAGCAGAGAAGACACCCTCACAAAATCACTAGAGCAGGAGAGCACCTGAAAAGGGAAAGTGCTTTAGGAACAAAGTGACAGCAAGCTGGCAGAAAGGGAGCTGCAGGGGGAGGTGCTGTTCAAGGAGGAAGGCTTGCAGCCCTTCCATAATTTGGAATAAAATCTTCTAATTCGGATAGACATATTTCAATAATTCTGACTCCTCTGGAGGCAAATAAGCCCCCATGGCAACTCCCTAAACCTTGCAAAACACCCGAGGAATGTGTTTGGAAATGCTGTTAACTTAGTAGCATCCAGCTCAGATCTTAATGCACTGGAGCCCACTTAAACAAGGATCTTTCCTCTTGAAATAAGCAACATCTTCCAAGAATTGATTTCTTTTTGCTCTAGAATATACATAGGAAATACAGTGGAACAGCAGAAAAAATAAAATCCCTTCTGAAGAAATGAACTAATTAAGAGAAAGAGAAGAAGGAAGTGATTCTGCTAGCATGATCTGATCAAGCAGGAGTTTTTATAAAAATAATGAGGGCTCACTACTCTATGTGAGTCTACTGTAAACAGCCTCTGGAGAAAAATATAATTATATAACAGCAAGAAGGCATGCTTCTGAGCCTTCATTCAGAGAATCCCAGCATAACTTCTGTGCCCTGGGAAGTCATGCAAAGAGCAACAGCATCTCCTGACCCCCAGAGCTCAACTGGCTTGGGTAATCTTGAAGTGGGAGAGAGGGAGGCACCGCAAAAACCTTTCTACCTCTTTTAAACACATTGAAAATGAAGTAGATCCTGTAGAGTTCTACTGCTGTGACCATGCAACACAGCTCCTCCCTGAACATTCCCACTGGGCTGGGATCTTCCAGTCTCACTCACGTTCAGCAGGACGTGGACGCAGATCTCATGGAGCAAATTGGCCATGTGCTTCCACCTCACGTGCCCTGCTCTTTTTATTTTGCCTTTGCCCCATTTGGTGCCTTGCCTACTCAGATTTCACAGGTCTGTACTCTAGTAGATCAGGAAAAAATAGTCCTGTAAAACCAACGTAGCTTCACTGAGAGTCAGTGGGTTTGGTTTGGGTTTGTAGAACTGTAATTCAAAGCAGTGCAACTCTGTGTATGTCTGCAGTATTTCTTCTCTCTCTAAACATTTGTTCCCTGTATCTCACAGCATATCACAAATAAAAATGTCTTCTGCAGAAAGGCATGAAAAAAGCAAAGTTCCTATCTCTCATACTTCTTTTCTGCAAAGCGAAATTGATGAGAATGAATTATGAATGCCTTTCAGTTCAGCTTTAAAAATATGAGGACCCAACTCCTTTCAACAGTGTCAATTAACATGGAACATGTATTTGTTCATTAGAAAACATAGTTCATCAAGATAGAGAGATAATACTGTGATTTATGCATTTAAGTAATAAAGTAACTTTTCATTTGAAAGCAGAACGGGCCTCTACCAGGACAGCTAACATGGGAGAGAATATGAAATATTATGCAAAACTAGAGAAACACCTATACTGCAGAACCCCTCCACTTATTTGTAGGGCATGGTGATTGGTTGATGCTGGTTTTCTTTGTGGATTACACAGATCACCAAGGTTTTACACTTTCTGAAACACGATAAACATATCAACACTATTTCTAATGCCAACACCTTTGACTATAAAGTTAATCGAACAGGACCAGGGACTTTTTATGGCCTAACCACACCATGTAGCACTTTCCAGAGTCTTTCATAGGCTCCATAGATGCCCTGAAGTCTAATACATAATTACTATTTTTCATCTATTTATTTCAGTTCAAAGTGTGTGCATAATGTGTTGCAGCTTCCGAGATTTCATAGCAAGATGCTGAGGTTATACCTTGCATGCCCTGGGGCAGGTAGGCACGAGGGGGCCTCCCAAGGGTGCAAAGCCTGGGAGGATGGTGTCGTGGATGGAGTTAAGCAAACCAGAGAAGCTGGTAGGAGCCAGACAGCATGGCATTCAACATACCACATAGCTGGGAACAGTCCTCGTGTACGCTTTTCCCTGGTTCGTGTCAGGAGTGTGCAAATAATTAGGAGGCAAAGGCAATCTGCAGTCCAGCTTGCTCCCTGGACCTGTTTTATTTAGCTGCCTAGATGTACATATGATTTTGTTGATACAGCACTCACAGAGACAAGAATCAGACCCTGTCTGGGAAGACCCTGCTGATAAAGGCTGGAGATGCATTCCCTCCTGGATCAAGATTAAAGAGATCTTTTGGGAGCTGGTTATAAATTCCTGACTCTCAGGTTGCTGCTATTTCCTGGACTGAGCTAGAGGAGCACTGTACTAGCTGGCTATGGGTAATGGGATATTTTGCATTAGATATGGATTGGTGAAACTGGTGATGAGCCTACCTTCTCAACACTCCCATACATCCCTTGATCCCCTTATTCGGGTGCTGGGTGAAATGGAACATGCATAACTGTACTGGTCAACGAGCTCCACCTTCCTCTAGAATACAAATATCAACTGAGCAGGTGTTGCTCCAGTTTCCATCTGGTGTATTATGAAGGGGCACAGAACTGGAGCAAGCAAATATGATGTTTCTTTAGATATGCTGGTTTTGATTGTTGATGCAGTTTTTAGAACAGTCTTAATCATGCAGTGTTCTGTGATTTTAGTGCTTTCGGGTATTAACATTTCTGAGGTCTCAGTGTGAGTCTCAATTATTGAAATGGCCAAGATTCTGGCAAGAAACCACAGGGAAGAAATCAGTTCTGTGAGGAAGATGCCAGGAGGCAAATATTATTTACATAGAGTACGGAACTACAGAAATATAACAGTATGTAAATTTCTTGACAGATGCCCTGTTTGGCAGCTGCTCAGAAGCAAATTTCATTCTCAGCCAGATCTGCAAAAACACAGATCAGTAATCCAGGGTAGAAGTGATTTGGTAGGAATTCTGGATGACAAGTTACAACTCCCCAAACTACTACTCAATTTACAAAGAAATAACAGATCAGGAAACTGATAATCTTTGTGGACCTGAATCAGGCAAGGTCTCAAAACATGAGAAACCTCAATGAAGTCATCTGTAACTTACCAAAAGATTGTTTGCCTGATTCTCTAATCTAACACAAGGTTATGCTGAAGAAGATACTGCTTGCTGGGTTGCCATGTTAACCAGGCACAAATCTGAGAACTACTTGAGACCTAATTCTCTTGTGAAACTAAGACCAAACATTCGTTTATCATGTCTGTTTGGTGCCCTCCAAAATATTAATCTGGATAGGCGTGCATCTCACCTGGCAGCTGATGCTACCAGGCACAGTTGCTGCCAATAGAGCAGACACCCAGTGTGAACCATCCCTCAGATGATAGATGAGAGCTAAGGCATGTCTGGGGGGCAGTTTGACTTGTTCACAATCAAATCTGTTCCATTGGTAAACTTAAGCCCTTGTTTCTAATAATATGCACTGAAAATTGAACTTTTATGTGACTTGAAAGAAAATTCTGAATTGTTGTCCCTTTCTTCAAGAAATGCGGGAGAGAGAGGTGGTGGAATTGCAGCTTAAGATGGTGGGGGTTTACAAGTTTTTAATCATATCCTGAGGGCCTTTGGGTATATTTAACCCAGGATCCAGCTATGCCCAGTCTATTGGTAGGCATCTTCATGTTATTAACAGGATGACATGGTTCACTGGGAAGGTCTCTTTGAGCTACGACTAAATGTTCAACACACCAGTTGATTGGCAAGGGCTGCTTGCATTTGGGAGAAAGACACTTCTATTTTTGCTTGCCAGAAGGTCTCTGAGCTCTGCCTTATGCAAATACACAGTGACTACGATTTTTGTCTGAAACCAGCAGCTTCCTGCAGTGGAACATCAGCATGATGATTGTGTGCACTCCTATCCTGGGATGCTGAGAACAGGGCCTGTGTTATGCATCCCCATGGAGGCTACAGCGCAGTCTTGCCCCCTGCCCAGGTTAAGAAAAACTAAAGCAACATCACTGCAAATCTGCCAGGTTTTATTCTACAATGTACGTCTGGCAATACTGCCCTTCAGTTAAGGTAAGGGGAAAGCCTGCTTCTGTTTTCAGACAGTTTTTGCTTTGAAGCATCTCTACTTCTGCAGTCATAGCCCTGGGCATACTCCTGGCACATGTGCTAGGGCACCTGTCACCCTATGTCACCTGTGCTCCTGTCACCCTATCCCAGAGGAGCTGCTCCCTCCTCAAGCGACCTATTCACTCCGCTACAGAAGCATCCTGCCCCAGTCTGTTTCCTTCATTATCCCTTCCCACCGGCCCAATGTTACTTTTTAACTCTAAATAAGCCCTCTCTGCTCTGGCCGGGGCGCATTTAGCCCAGCTGCCCCAGGACACAGGCACAGCATTTGCCTCGGTGTGCGGTGAGCAGGATGGCAAAGCCACGCCAAAAGCGGGGAGCAAATCAGGCGATAAGTAGCAAAACTGTGTTACCAGCAGATCTGAGTTCAGGATTTCGTGGTCATTTGCCTTTATTTATGCCTCCTATTAACCTTACTCAACCATGACATGTGTTACACAGATGGGAAAGCCAAAGCAAAAATAGGCACAGCGGTTTTCCCAGCTCGTGCAGAACAGCAGCAAAAGCCCAGCGGGAGCACCGGCGACTGCGGGTGTCCAGCGGCGACCACGGGCAGGCGGGGCAGGTACCAACCAGCCCGGGAAAAGCACAGCCACAAGGCGAGACCTATCCACGCTCTTAGGTGAGAGCACCGGAGCATTCCCCTGAGTCTGCAGCCCCCGGCACCCGCGGGGGTCCCGCTAGATGGTGCTGGAGGGACGGACAGACCCCGGCCGCGCAGCGGGGACAGAGGGAGGGAGGGAGCGAGGGAGGGAGCATCCCCCGCTCCCCTCCCTGGCTGCGGCTCCCAAAGTGTTTCCTCCGGAATGCCGGCCTGATGATAACAGGATCCCTTTCATATATATTAGGCAAACACGGGCCCAAGGTGGGTAAACATCACGAGTAGACTCATCTTTCTGCTCGACGCCGCGACGGTGAAAGCCCGGCTGCGCGAAATAACAAGCTGCTGAGCTTTTTTTTCAGGCCACGTCTCTAACAACAAAGCAGCTTTTGAATCACATGGATTACACATTTAAAAAGAAATAATTACGAGCCAGTCAACTGAACTGTCCTTCTGCACCAAATACAAGACTTGGTATCACCCATAAAATCAATGTCCTGCATATGCTAAGCTGAATATTTATAGATGCAAAAAAAGCATGCCACTTATGTAAGGCTAAGGAATCGTGCACACGCATGAATAGTCCCTTGTAAAAATAAATAATAAAAAAGGCTCTGTCAAGATATTAAATTAATTTTCCTTTTCAGTTAAGAACCTTGTATTTAGTTCTGTAAAAGTCCTCTTGGCAGCCTGAAATGTATCCTGTTTAAACAGGAGCTTGTACTCAAGCACACTTTTTTTTTTTTTTCTGAATACTATTCCCACTTAAGCCCTGCACAAAAAGCATTGAGAAAGCAGAAAACAGGAATAAAGTCATCTTTGTTTCAACTTTTCCTGTCCCTTTTTACTTGAAGGGAAAAGTAAGTCTCTGATGAATGAGCAATCCTTATGTGTCAGGGGAGAAGAGGTAAGTGACCTATAGGCTTGAGGATTCTTGGCTATTTTGTCATTCTTCTAAAGGCTGGGTGATAAAGTGATATAGAGTTACTGAAGTATCTTTTTTGGAAAACAAAATTATTTTATGTTTTCCATAAAGATCATTATTTTGTTAAACCAATAATTTATGCAGACATTCACGACAGTAAGCTCAAGTCCATTGGAAATGTTTTTTTTTCTGAAAGACCAAACCAATTTATCGTTCAAGGGATGCTCTTCTTACTGCTCCAGTCAGGAGTAAAACCCAGACAGGGAGAAGTAAGTGCTGTGCTCTTTATTCCACAGTGGCAGGATGCACCTCAGTGCAGGAGGTGCTAGGGAAAGGAGAGAATACATGGAACAATTATGATGAAAAAGGAACAAGCTGCAGATGGAGAAGGTAGCTGTTCAGGCAGTGGGGGTTATACAGCATCTCTCTGAGTGGAAGTCTTGGAACAGAATTGTTTAAGGAGGCAAGAAAAGTGTACATGTCTGCATAGCACATGGGAGGGGGGGCTGAGAATAGTGTGGAAGGGAGCATGCTGAGCAGTGTCTGAGCATTTCATTCAAACTGCTATATTGTTAAGACTCTTGAGCAATAAAGCAAATTTTCATTCCAATTAAAGATTCAAGGGTTTTAGAACAATCACCAGAAGAAAGAGAGAAAAAAGGCATATCCTCAGAGGACTTGGTAATGAATAACAAAAACAGTTCTTGTGCATTGTCCAAAATGAATTATATTCAGTATAACTGCAGAGAGAGGATATAATGCTACAATCCACTGTGGTGTTCTCTTTGAGTAGATGTGGGATGGCCCATGATTGACAGAAATACTTAGCCCAGGTCAGTATCTTCTGGTCAATGTGTAACACAGGTCATTCTTGGTGTCACTGCCTTATTGTTGTTGCTGGGGTGGCGAACACTGGAAGGGGCAGAGCCTGAGGGAAATTACCAATTGCTTAAAGCTGTTGGGATGTGTCACTCACATGAATCATACTGCCCATGCACATGCTTCTCTGCGGATATATGTAGAGCCTGCAAAGCCACTGCAATGGAGCAAAGGAGCTACAGCCTGGGGAGAAAAAGAGGATCAGGCTGGAAGCTCAAGGATGAAGCACGTGTGGTTGGAAGAGGGGGAGAAGATATGTACACTTCATAACTTGTAGTCATTGATGGGCTAAATCTGCCCTACATTCATGCGTAAGCCATGTACAGGATAGAAAAAGTGGCTCAGAACACTGAAGCAAAACTTACTGTTTTTACTAACTGCATATTAAACTCTTCTAGGGGCAGAGCTACAAGATAGAGAGACTGTATTTCAACTCACCTCCAGCTCTTTCCTGGCCCACAGTGCTATGTATCCTTTCTATGGGTATCCATGGGTATTACCTGGGTATTACCATGGGTATCTATGGGTATTACCTTTTATTGCACTATAAAGCCAGAACACGGCTGGGGCACTAACCATGTCCCAGGTCCCTGGCTGAGATGATGCCATTCCAAAGGGCAGCAGATAGGAAACCCTGGGAAAACTCTAAAGGCTGAATGGGATAGCTCTGTGCATTCCACCACTTTACTACCAGGAGCAAAGAGGGCTGCCTCAGTGCTAACTCTGCTGCCTTGCAGCCGGGAGCCTGCTCTGGCCAGCCTGTGCCAGCAGTGGGCTGCTGCCTTCCCATGCCAACCCTGCTGAAAGTGCTCTCACAATCATAGGGTTCAAGAGCTCAGATTAGTTATCTTTCCTGTAGTAGAAAGGGCTCTGGATTAGGACTCTAGAGGCTTAAATTCATTTGTCAGGTTAAGTACAGACTTTGTGTGCAACCATGAGCAAGGTCTTTAATCTGCCTGAGTGTCGATATCCTTCAGAAAGGGGCAGTAATTCTTCCCTAATTCCTGAGGGCTCGGGGAATAAAATTGGTAAATAACAGAGCAGTGCTCCACTACTGAGAGGATGGCTGGCACAGCCCTCCTGGCTGTACTGAGTTCCCTTGCTAACTACCCGGCATATGTGCTGCAGATCTGGGGCACTCGCAGTTAGTATTTTCATGAAACAGAATATAAAATCAGAAGGAAGCAGCAGCTACAGGGAAATTGCACGTCCTCTGACTAGCACACCTTTAAGCACCCTTCACTCTTTTGAAGCATTCACTGGGGAGTCATGCTCCCAAATTATATCTGATGCTTAAACTCAGTCAGATACCTTAGGTGCTGCCAGTGCTTGGGGACAATCATTCTCTCCACAGACACACACGGAAACTGTGATAAGGATGTAGAAAATACCAATACCACAGCAAGGCTGAATTAGTGGCATTTCCCAGAAACAGACTAAAAATTAAAGTGTGTCTCTCTTTCACCAGGTTTAGGTTGCCTATTCCTTCTCTTTAAACTTTGCCTGCTCCCTTTTTACACATTCCCCTTTCACACATTTTCTGCATGCAGGTCTGCAGTTTTCCTTCCTGCTGAGTTACAAACTCACTCCTGCTTTATTCCTCCACTTGGCACTTCCCTGCCTTGGCTCAGAGCACGAAGTCTTCATCCCCTTGATGATCAGCTGAGGAGCAGATGGAGGATCAGAGGAGCAGGATGGCTGCTCTATGAGGTGTACCCATGGCAGCATTCATGGAAACAAGCAACAAGTGACCACGAGCCAGGATTTCAAATGCTGCAATACCCGAAGTTGGAATGCAAGGGAAGTCATAGTCAAAGTGATAGGACCCAGGGATCCTGCAGTTTTGGATTTTTCTCAGCTTTCATTTAAAGCAAAGTTTCTAGTTTTCATATTCTCAAACAAAAGCTTGGAAATGGGAAGCCTTGAACATCAAAGAAAATAAAATAATCCAGAACTGATTCAGTTTTTTTTTTAAATCTCATGATTTTGCCATCAACCTCACATTATGTGGGAGAGTAGCTTGGGATTTTTGAGCATGAAAGTCTGGCAGGACTACAGATGCCTCAAAATCATAATGAATTGAGGCCACAGTCAGCTTTTGAGAAGGCTTCTCCCTTGCAGCTAAGACAATACCAGGGTTTTGCAGAACAGTTTGGTCCTCCCCACACAACCTCCCACTGGTGAGCCTTGCTATCACCGGCCATCGCAGGCGTGGATATTTTATTATTTTTTATCCCAGTTAAGGAGGAAAGGTATATTTTAGGTGCAAAGTGGCTGCCACTCCACACCACTACTCAAGGTGGTGAAGACTGCAGGCTCATGCAGATGCTCAGAGGATCTCTCCCAGGCTTGCCTCCAGGGCCAGCACAGCTTCTTGAAGGGACAGGAGTCCTGCATAGCTGCAGCCATATGTTGAATGTAGTGAAGGCATATGGAGCTAATTACGTAAATAAACATCTCGGTCCATGATGATTCTAAATAATGCAAAACATAAAGAGGCAAAACACTAATGTACTAACTAACGAAAATAGATTCTTAGGGTGATTAATTTACAATAAAGAGATGCTGCATATGTCAAAAATGGTGCGTCACTGTATGATTTAATATAATCAGGCACAGCTGCATTGCTCTTGATGTTGGCAAACAGTGATCTTGTTCACCTCCTCCTGCATCTGTACCACAGTATTAAAAGAGAAGAAAACTGCACAGTAGAGCCAGCAAACACTTGTGAGAAAAATATTTTTAAAGCATCTTGATAAATATTTACCAACCTTTGGGATGTTTGAATGCTGGAGGTTGTGTCAGGAAAAAAGCATGGGCTGATATCCTCAAAAAACAACACAAGTGGTCAACAGGCTCCGTACAAAAGGGACTTGCTCAATACAATAGGCCACTGTGGCTGTGACTCTCAGTGTTGTTTACCTCTCACAGAGCTTCCAAGTACAAAGCACTTCAAACAAACTACATGAAGACTTTAAACTGAATCCACCCATCAGGTTAATAAAACAAATATTGATTGGGTTTGAGAGTCATTACAGAAAACAAACCCTTTTGGACTGAAAGAGTTTCTTTGTTCAAGCAGTATTGTCCAGAGCCTTCAAGCAACATATTACAATCTCAGCTTAAATCCGGAGGCAATATTCTACAGTGTTTGCCCTCAAATCTACTTTTATTCATAGTGTTTGCATAAATACAGGTATATGAAAAGATAGGGGCAAGCATTTCATGCACACGAAGGAAATAAATCATACCAACCTCGAAAATATGGTGGAAGTCCTAATAATGAAGAGCAAAAGTAAATTTTTTTCAAGTGCATATATTGACTTATACACATAAATCTCATTCCAAAAACTGCAACTTACAGAGACTTTTACCTTGACCTCTTTAGAAACCCAGACTCTGCAATGCAGAAGAAAATCACGTGAAATGTCCTTTCACAAGATGTCCTGCAAGATCTAATGGACTAGGAAAGCATCCTGACATGATCCAACACAGAAAGGCAACCCAGATGCTTGAGAGCAAGTGCAGAAATTGCAAGAAAGCAGCACACAGAAATTATTTGCAGAGAATTATTCTCGGGTACAGGCTGATCTGGATTTTTCAGAATTTGTTGACTGATTACTAGACAGGGAGCAAAGACATCTAAATGAATTTATGTCCTCACCCCACTTCAAAACCAGTTTGGGTTCAAGGAAACTTTTGTCAAGAGATTATGTAAAATGAAAGGAGTGACCAGGAGCTTCAGAACTGCCACCTTGTGCAAGTGCTTCAAGATGTGAATTGAGAACATCAGGCCTTAGACAAGTGTGTTCAAAAGGGAATAGATTCTCCACGTAGTTTTGAAAATTTCACCCAC
The DNA here is from genome assembly GCA_013398275.1 of Promerops cafer. NCBI lineage: Eukaryota > Metazoa > Chordata > Aves > Passeriformes > Nectariniidae > Promerops > Promerops cafer. The sequence goes on along the minus strand of VZSE01007790.1, from coordinate 871,520 downwards.
AAGCAAACAAGATTTATTCCCACAAGTAACAGCACAGGCTACAAATTCAAAAGTAACCAGCCACATATATTTTCTTGTTCTCCTGCAAAACTTCATTCTCTAAACACAAAAGATACATTAGAAATATAAGCACAAGAGTGACCAGTAGGTCACTGACATGTTTTAGTAATGATATTTTAGCCTAGTAATGCCAAATCAAGAATGGTTCATACTTGTCACAGTAGTGTGAAAATGCAAGGGACAGTAAAGAATGAAAATGTCAGAAGTTAACTAAGGTATTTAATACTCCCATACAAATGGATTAAACTCAGTAGTGCTGACAGTTCCTGTTAACTCAGTTCTGCCAGTGGACCAGGCTCACAGTTCCTTTGGGTCAAAAAGGTACTGCAGAGAGAAATGGCAAAAAGACAGGTAAACATCTCAAGAGCAGGATTCTCCAGACATTTGAGCAAACCATGGCACAGGAGCTTTAAGTAGCATTCACTGCTACTCATTAACTCCATAAACATATCAGTTAAACAATCATTTATTCACTGTTCCCAGCCATGTAAAGCAAGTTGTGCTAATTAGCTCAGCCCAGAGCAGACACCTGGCCACTGCATGGAAACATTTTTGCACCCTGGATTTCTTCTTCAGCATTCAAACAGGCCCTATCTGGCTTTTTCTCACCAATTCACAGCATTCAGATAATTCTTGATAGAGAATTCTTAACAGAGCCCAGTCAGCAGTGGAGACTGGTGTGATACTACCACTGGGTTCCTCTAACACAAGGCACAGTTTCTAAGTGACAGAGAAGGTATTAAGAAATTACACCATCACTGAATGAAAGTGCAACACATACCCAGTGCTCAGCATCTGCCTTAGCTTAAGGGCACAGCATTCTGCAAATCTTGTAAAATCAGGTGGTTGATCTGATAAGACACCCTGCATCGCTGGGGCTCTCCCTATCTGAGGACAGAATCAAACCCCATGAGCTTTGCTCAGAGTACCTCACTCGCAGCTAGACTTCTTTGCTGGAAGAGTTATACAATCTTAGTTTATATCTTATCACCAGCACTGCAACAGTCAGACTTCAGGGTTTGTTGTCTCACAGGCACCCACTTTATTCTCATTGCTGGGGAGCAGCATTAGAAACACAGCCTTAGAGTGAAAGAACAACAGGGAGGGAAGGAGTGATAAGGAGGAAAGAGCTTGCAGAGTTAGCACCTGCACAGCAGACGTAGGCTGAAGCTCACTTCATTGATGTGGGGCACTTCTTGCATCTGGAGCATAATGATTAAGAGAACAAAATACATGTACTACCACACTGAATGCCAGAAGTAACTGTCATGTTCACTCACACTGCTCTACTTAGGGATAATATAGGCTATTAGGCTTGGGTAGGACAAAACACGTTATAAGACATCACTCAAAGGACTAGCAAAATGCAGAAAACAAATTTCTAAAATGGAGAATAATATTACATATCCTTAATAAGTGAAAGGTTCAATTAAGTGCTCCACATTTTTACAATCAAGACAAGACCTTTTTAACAAGTATCTATGTCCAAACACTAACACATACACTGTGGCTTTTGCAAACTTTGGCACTCAAACTCACACAAGTTGAGGATTTTCTGTTAACATGAGTTCTTCATCATAGTGATGAACAAAATGTCGAGTTTCTGAACCATCCCTTGCCTTCCTTGATGACCAGCAATAGCTAAAATGCCCTTAGGTGAGAAGAGGGAACTCCCCCCTTGCCTTGCCCTGTACTCCTCCTAGTACCATTCCCGAGTATGTGACCTGTTGAAGGCGGTAAAGCAGTGACCTCCTCTGCTCTTACTCTAAATACTACAAGTCCTTGATGCTGTCTCTGGTTGCCTGTAGCTGAAACTGTGGGTGCAGCTGTACCACAATTCATGGCCAAAGTTTTAGAAAAGACTACAGTAGTTTGAAAACAGAAACACATTTGCATAATGAGACAGTACTAAGGAATCAGTTCTGTCGGCTGCTGTGCATATGGTTGTCCTTCCAGTTTCCAGCCCTGGCTCCAGTGGGAATTGCCAAGGGTCAATCTAATGGACTTTCTAATGGAATTGAGCTTTATGGTCCCATTTTTTCCCCAAATCATGTCAAACCAGCAAAAAACAATGAGCAAATACAAATCTAGACCCCATGCATAGCCGTGAGAAACTCATAGTCAGAGGAACAGAAAAGCTTCAGAATAAAATACGAGGCTGCATGTCAATAACAGAAGACAATGTATTGCAGATAAATTTGGGACTTTTTTTTCTTTTCTTAGACACAGGAAAAAACTATATCTTTATTTTGATCAGGTATGGAAATAAAGGGATTAAAAGAATCAGACGAGTGATTTGTAATTGGTCTCCAGACTGCACCTCTTCCTCTAGTAAAGTGCATGCAAGTGGATAAAACTGCATGGATGGACTTTATTAGCTACAGCTTTCCTTCCTCACTCTGGGATTAGAGGAATACTTTAACCTTGACACATTCATCTTATACTCACAAAGCTTCACTTTTAACAGTCACTTCTTTCCTCTTCACTTGTCTGGTTCTGGCACATAGTTTTCTAAATTAGAAGAGGCTACTGTTCTGTCTTAAAAAGCAAGGGAATTCTCACCTATCTTTGTTAGCAAGAGCATAGAGAAATTCTAGATGGTTACTACATCCTAGAATTCTATTGCAGATGACAGAAATACAGCAAAAGCAGAGGTTTGTGTAAATAAGGCTCTTGGGAGGATGCATTAGGCTGTCCTTTAAATACACTAAAGGAAAAATATCAGGAGCATGATTTTATTTATCAGATAATAATGTAAAACAAAGTATACAAATTCATGTTACTTATGTATTAGTGAGAAACCGTATTTTTTTTTTAAGCTTCCTTTATGCTAAAGAACTTTGCAACAGGATTTTCAAGAGCCCTCAGCACTGCTCCAGCTCTGCACTGAGCGGGATGTACAAATACTGCTCCTGCTGCTTCTGCTCCTGTCCACAAAGGCAAAACTGGGCCAGTCCAGGGTATCCACAAGAAGCCCACAGCTAGGGGAGAAACTGCCATGCAGCACTACTGGCACACACCTATTGCTCACAGACAGGAGGAAATGTGTCTGTGGAAATGAATGCTTATTCAGAGGGCTGGGGAATATGAGAATTCAAGGAAGTTTTTTTTTTTTTATATGTGCATGGAAGAGGGTGTTATTAAGCAAAACACTTGAAAGTTAATTGCAGAATAAAAGAATATACCTCAAGGGTACACACTTTCTCAGTACACTGATTTATTATAATTACAGAGTTTACCCTCACCTTTTTTCTTTATCCAGCCACATATTTGAGTTGCTTTAGATTAAAGTATACGTCTTGTTAATTATGGCATTTAGGCACCAATCGTAATTGGTGTCTGGTGCTAAGCTCCTATAACTCTTCTTGTCACTGTTTCAAGGGGGCCTGTTTAATCTGCCTGAGGTAAACTAAAATGGAAAGCACCGTCTTATTTGAGTAATATGAGATATTTCTTGTGGCCTTAATGACCAAATATTTTGCTGTTTATGGGGGGCACAATTAGGTGGGGGTGTCTGTGTGACAATGGGCAGTCCTACTTGCCAAGAGCTGATCAAGATGGATTCTGCCATAATAATTTTTAGGGATTTTATTACGTCCTTTAAGCAGATGAAAGTAATACCACTTAGAATAAACAAACACCTTTAGACATTGGATAAAAATCATTACAGTGAGCTACTTTCCTGCTATGTGCTCCTTTAAAAATGTCTTGGAAGAGTGTGGGAGACTGAAACTCTTACCCTGCCTAATTTTCTCCAACCATTTGGGAAATGCATCAGGGACAAAACCTGGAGAAAGAACTTTGTGGGAGAAGAGCATCTGACGACTTTTGTAAACCCACACTACCTAAAACTAATGCACTCTGTGCTCCTCAAGGCTTTCCTTCAGGTGCTTTTGGTGTTGTCTGATAACTCTTCATTCAGATCAAGGTAAATGGATAACTTCAAGTTAGATTCCAAAGCTGTATTTCAGCATCAGCCAGATTTGCAAGGCACTTAAGAAGCTTCTAAATTTGTTCTCCCAGTGGCAATTTACCTCAATAAGCGTTTTCTCCCACAATTTCCCATTAAATTAAACAATTAGCCTGTTTTGTAGCTTTGAGGGCCTACTCTTTTTGCATAAATAAAGTGTGTGCTTTTTTTTGCTTCTATTTCCTCTGTCAGCATCATCCCCCACACTTTTTCTGTGCACCAACTTACCAGTATGGAGAGATGGTTAGACAGTCTTGATAGTAAGTAAAGTCACTCCTGTGGTTTTTTCCTAAGAAATGCATACTAAGCAGGAAGCAAACCACTTCACCTCACATTTACATGAACAAGTTCTCCTGCTTTTGCTTCATCACAATTTTGCAGCTGAAAGCAGATGACAGAAGCCCAGGGTAAGTTCCTCTTTTGTTCATGGAAGCACTGATCTTGGCAGTTCCCTCCTCTCCTTTCTCTCCTTTGCACTTCCCTCTGGAAGGCAAGAGGTTAAAATATCTCTCTTTCTGCTTTGGCTCTTGATGGTGTGTATCAATGTGACAAATTATCTCTAAATGTTTCTAGCCAGAAATAGGATTCCAACAGGTATTTTAAGCAGGCTCACACTTGAATTGCTCTAGTTTCAAAGCAGCAATAATCAATTCTTTGGTTCACAGTCTTTCTACATTCCCTTCAGGTAAGATATGCATCATTGTAAGAGCACCTCAATTTTATGAAACGTTAATGCCTATCTATCTGAAGTGCTCTATTTCTTGTTTATACCAAAGGATAAAAAAATCATATTGTATTCTGTTCATTCTCCTCTTTCTTCATCCAGCAACAGCCAAGGGAATCAGGGCAGCCATTCACTCACTCCTGTACTTCACAGAGCTGTCAGTGAAAAAGTTACGTTTGCTTGCTGCTTCAAGTCTCTGCAATCTTTCCCATAAATAAGCTGTCAAATTTCCATTCATCAGGAATGGGTCCTGCTAAGGAATAGGAACAAGCAGCAAGACTTCTGGAGCCACTGAGAGGTGAAAGGAATCTTTCAACCAGGAAGCCCTTGCACTAAAAGCTTTGTCACAAACAAACAAATGTGCTCTCCTACAATTTGAGATGACAACTCTGGGACAGACTGAGGAATTCCAGAGGTATCACGAGATCCTTATGCACGACTTTTACATCACCTTGAAGCCAACAAGGTAGACAGTCTGAATCAGAAACAGGCTATTCCCTTTGTAGTTCTTTGGAACTAAGGCATTTGTCATCATCATATTTCTCATAGTTCTCACTTTGCCTCACATGGAGATAAACAGCAGAACTGTAGTCTTGCTGAAGGCACGATTGTTGCCTACTATATCATTAGTCATTGGCCACAGATTTCAATTTCACAAGCAGAATGAGAAAGCTATTGTGGCTCTTGTTAGCTGGGTTGCCTATCGTACTGCATCATATATCTGAACAATGAAACTTGGCAGCTTGGTGAGAAATTGTCTCCTCTGGAGATGATGAGGTGGAGGGGGATTTTTGAATCCCCTTCCTTTGTGCTGCCTGATCAAGTCAAAGGTGTCCCTGCCCTAGGCATGGGGATTGGAACTAGATGATTTTTAGGGTCCTTTCCAACCCAAAACATTCTGTGATTCTATGATTTACTTCACAGTCATCCAGGAAAAGGTCTTTTGCACTGAGTGAATGCAAATATATAGAAAGAAAATTTATATTTTGGAAAACCCTACAAGCACATTTTGTCATCACAGTTGTCATTGAGGAACCCACTGGAACTTTGGGAACGCAGCCACATCAGTATCATCTGCCAAGAGCAAACACCCAAGTCTCTGCTGAGGCTGGAGATGACATCTGTGATAGCCTTTATTTAGCAAGACACTCATTCCAAGACACTGAGAATCATTTCTGGAAAGGAAAAGAACCATGGAAAATACAGAAGCCTGCTGATCCAAAGACAACAATTATTCTTATTTTATCCAGCAAGAAAATGAAGAGACTTTTACTCCATGTCCATAGAAGTGACTTGTAGAGGCTAATGAAAGAAGCTGTATAGAGGGACTCAGATCCAGCTGAGGGGTGTCAATTGCCAATGGAGACACCTTCTTTTGCACCAGCCTGTTTAGCAGGGTCAATACCACTCTATCCTATATCTGACACTAAAGGGGTCATGATAGTGATACCTTTGGAAGTTACAAGGTTAAGTTTTTGCTATAGCTCTGTTCAAACAGTAATTCCTACATTACGAATGTCCTGGCAGTTAAGAGCCCCTAAGAAATAACCTTTTTTCCCACATGTACTTTCTGAAAATAGGAATGTATCTTGCCTTTGCTGGTCCATATAGAACATCTCTTCCCCTTCACCCGAAACCTGCCAAAGAGCTTGAGCACCTCATTGGCAAAGAAGCCCCAAAGCAATCCCCACAAAGAAACATGCTGCATCAATTGTACCAAGTTAGAAGTCAGTTGGTATCATGCAGCATGCGGTAGTCGTAAGTGCACTAACACCAATCTCAACACACACTTCATATCAGCATCTGCTGTAAATTGGCCATACAATGCTATTGTTGAGGGAAAACCTGTCATGAAATTAGACCCACTCAAGCATATAAAAAGCAGATCATTGGCAAGGACACTGCAGGACATGAAGTGATTCTATTTAGGGAGACCACTTTCTGTGGTCTCTTTCCCTCTTATCTGTTCAGGAACTGCAGTGGTGTAAGTGCTAGAGGCTATACACTCCCTTGCCTGTTCCTTTTAATATCTCTTTATAGATTTCTTCTCTGTGAATCTGTCTAATCACTTTTTGAACCTGCTGACACTGTGCCTGCAAAATATCTTGGGTAAGAAAGTCCAAAAGTTCATTACCTGCCTTATCAAGGATTATTTTATTTAAATGATATCCTACTAGTTTCCCAAAATGCTTCTTAGGTTTAGTGTTACAGGATGTGCTAGCAGTTTGTCATTTAGTTTATACATCACTTTCATATCCCCATATACATCTCAATCACATACTCCTTCAGCCTTTTTGTTTCCAATCTGAAGAGTCTCTGTATTTTTAATCTCTCCTTGTAAGACAATTACTCTCTTGTGTCAATCATTTTAGCTATCCTCTTCTGGGCATTTTCAGCTCCACTATTTTATTCTTTAGGTGCAGAGACTGGAACTGTGCCCAGCACTCAAGATGCAGACACATCAGTTTTACACAGGAGCAAAATGTCAGTCTTGTTCACAGTATCATTCCTTCTGATGCCCAAAATTTCATTGGCTTTTTATCAGCTTCAGCACATTAAGCCAAGAATTTCAGGGAATCCCTGGTGATGACTTTAAAATTTCTTTTATAGAAGTGATAGCATACAGCACAATGTAGCCTGGTTAAGGTCACTTTTTCCTAAATGAATTTCCTTTTATTTTCCTAAAGTGAAGTGTATCCACCAGCTTTTTGCACATGCAGCTTTATGATGTTCATTGAACGTCCGTCACCACTGGTGTAGCATTTGATTTACTCAAAATGCTTATCCAAAACCTATAGATTTAACTCTTCACTCCCAGTTTTTCACTGATATTTCAGAATCAAAATGGGCCCAGCAGTGATCTCAAAAGGATGTTACTGCTGACATTTTTCCACCATGAGAAGTGACCACTACGTAACTCTTAGCTTCCTCACCTTTTATCAGCTTTCAGTTTGAAAATGAACCTTTCCTCTAACCCCACAGCAATTTCATATTCCTAAAATGTTCTGTTGTGGAACATCATCAAGGATCTTCTGAAAATCCTAGCATAATATGTTGGCTGGATCCCTTTTACCTGCAGACTCTTTGACGCTCTACAGAATGCTATCAGACTCCCCCTCACAGTGGCCACACTGGTACTTTTTCAGTGGATCATATTTATCCATGAATGTCACATTCATATCTTATGAATGTGACCATATTTCTTAGGACTGACTCTACTAGCTTGGTGGAGAGTCAGGCATCTTAAATTTCTGCTGCATCAATAATTTTGCAATGAATCATGAGCATTCTGCCTCCCAGATATTCTTCAGCTTTCTACCACAGAAAAAGGACTGAAGTGCTGAACTTCATGGCCTCTTCTCCATGGGATTTTCATGGCAATAGACTTGCTAGTACATAGAGGCTTCTAAAATTATTTGACAAGTCACGTTCAACTCAGTGGTAATTCACAGAAACAGACAGCACTTCTGGTTAATTGTGAAAAGCTGTATTACTGCCTTGATGTACCCCTATCTAGAAATGAAGCCCCCAATGCTTCAATCAAGGTATTTAATAACAATAGATAAAATAGTGCATGACTGACAGAGAAGCATTTCCTACTCCTGCAGGAATCAAATACAGTTGTCCATGTTAGGTTTATGAAAGCCACAGGTCACTTCTATGATTCTCTTAGAATACTCCTTGTTAAATCCATATGAATGCAGAAGTGAAATATTTTGCTAGATCTTAATCATGTTTTGAAGCCAGTAAGAACTCCTAACACAAGTGTTCCAAGCAACCTGCAGCTGCAAATGTGGTCCCACTGTGCTGCTTCATTGTCACTGCAAGCTGGAATATTTCCTTGCTTTGTCTGTTCATGCTGACTGTTCCACCAGCAAGACTGACTGTCAAATAATCAATGCTGCCCTGAGGTTCCCGCTGGCATTAGGGAATAGCCAGCCAAGAAATTATACAAGAAGTTCACTTCATTTTTAACATGACAAAAAAAGCTACCTGCTCATAATGCATGGGGATATTATCTTCTTATTCCCAAGCAAACTAGTTGACACTTCTGTTGTCTTAATATACTGTCTCCAAGAAAACATGGTCATGAAAGTATTGGCCTGATATTGTGTATGGGACCAGCTGAAAAAGTCCTAAAGGAGTTAATTACTTACCAAGATCCTTGACATAAACAAAAGCTCCAATATTATTTCTTTTGAAAATGCCCAAGAAATCCTGATCCAAACCCCATACTGATAACACAACTGATTTCTTGGAAATCAATTTTAAATTTTATCTAGAGAAGGCTCGAGGTGATTTTGCCCTCCTCACAAACAGCCAGTGTAACCCTCTCTGCTCTTTATCAACTATGAAACTTTACAGACTCTTGGATACTGTCACATCTGACCCTAGGATCTCCTTTTAACTCTGATGATTTTAAGAACTTCACCAAAAGCACACTAATTTGAGCTGTCACTATCATGCTGTGCTGTCTCTAGGCACATGGTCTGGTTGAATGTAAGGTGCAACCAGCCAAAGATTTAATCCTTTCAAGCTGTTATTCAGGGAGACTGGCTGATGAGGCTTGCGGGGTTCCTCATTGTTCTACATGTCACTCCTCATCTGACTTGCACACAGCCCCTGAAGCTGTCCCATTGGACAAGTTATCAAACCATGCCTCACTCGTCGCAGCCCCAATCTATCTGAAGGATTGCACTGCAAGCAGGAACAGGTTTTGAATTCGTCTCTGACATCATCTACCTGGCATCCCTTTGCAGTGTATTATGAGAGCATATTTGCTCACAGCTACGGAGCTGTGCCAAAGGCAGTCCCTTCTGTTATCAAGGCCGCTGCACTTGACTCATTCCAAGTGAGGATTGCCAAAGGATAAGTTGGAACTGCTGTGTCAACTGGTTGACAAGACACCTGTCTTTCAGCTCTTCACGGGCCTCTCTCCAGAGTCTGGGACTACTATTGCATTCACAACCTGATAGTCCAAGCTCAGCAAAGTTCACAAACTCAACTGTATAATACTTCTTTCTTGTTGAGGATTCATAATGAGTCACAGACCTCACCACTCCTAAGAGAAAAGAATACAAGTGACAGAGAAGCGAAATTTGTTTCCTTTGGATGGATAGTTACCGCCTAAAACATGGGGCTTCGAGGTTTCAAGCTGTCTGAAACACCTACCAGAAGCTGTTGTATTTTATGTGGGGGATACTGTTCCTTGTTTGTGCGAGCACAACTCCTGCCATGACCTGTTTCTCTACTTTTCCATTCAAGCAGAACCCAGAAAGATGGGGGCAGGGTGGGGGGGAGGAAGGGGAGAGTTGTTTGTGGTGGTATTTTGCTTGTACTGAGGAGAAGTAACATGCACATAACCCAGGGTGCCCCTAGTCTGTGTGTTCTGCTCCACAAGCACAACAGTGTACATGCAGGAATCCACTGGCTCAAATATATGCAGAAAGTTGTTTTAGGGACAGCTTCTCTTTGCTTTACCCATGAATGACTTCTTAGTGGGATTATTCCACATGAATAAGGAAGGGTTATCTGGTCTGTAAGACCTGCTTTCTTTTGAGTCTTGCAAGGGAAACAGTGGAAACTCTATTGTTGAGTCACATAAAACTGGAACAGACAAGTTGCTACGGACAAGGCTGTGTCATCTAGACTCAACGCCTCTGGTGGAAGTCCTGTAGAAGGCCCTCTTGTTATGGGCATTTTCCCTTCCATGGCCTCACAGTTACTAATTCTGGTAAAAGACTGTCTCCCCAGGCCACTGGCCAAACTGGGACAAGACAGCCTGCTAGTGGCTTTTCAATATTGCCCTCAGAGTGCTGAATTCACTGGGAGGAGCAGGCAGGGAATACCCCCTCCCCGTGTCAAAAAGAGCAAGCAGCATTGCAAGGGGAAGACGTTTTTGTTCATCCCTATCCCTTCCAGGTAGCCATGTCTAGGAGAGGGAGATGTGAACCCCAAGAAGAGCATGGCAAAAAGCCCCAGGCTCCTGCAGAAGGGATGAAGGCAAAGTGGCATGCAGGGCCATTGTTTTCCCACCCATGATTGAAACAACATCAGCTTTAGTCAGCTGTCCAGCACTCTAACCCTCCCAGCTGTAATTCTGCCTCCTTGCCCCTCTCACAGGCCTCTGTGGTTGCAAAGAACAGCTTTTTGGGCACCATCTATTTATTTCTGGGTGTGTCACTATATTCTTCAGCTAACCACCTCAGTTTCAAGGATCAGTCACACAGTCACCATAAATAAGGCAGATCTGCCTTTTTGATGACTAATCACAGGCAGCACAGCCCTGAACACTGACACGAGGATCATTTGGAGTATAGGCACACTCAGAATTATGCACTAAATTTGTCCATGCACTAAACTTGTCCACGCACTGGTGCAAACACTTTTCCCTCGGTTTATGGTAATTTGTACTTTGTTCTATGATGTACTATGATGTAAATGGCAAGGAACAGGCCTGTTGTCCTTAGTAGCTCGGTAGACCTGGTAGCCAATCTGCTGGGAGCTGGGAACACTTTAAAGCAGCAGCTACATCAAGGAGTTAAATATCATTAAGCTCATTCCAAAAGCCTAGCTGAAGGGCTGGTGCACTGTTTGGGTTTGAATTAGTCACTTGACCTCTGTTTGTTTTATTCATCCCATACAGAGAACTGGGCATAAAAACACCCTTGCCACAAATCAATAGCAGATTAAAAGAGGGAAAACAGAGCACACTAAGAGAAAGAACAAAATCATCTTCACAGCCTTTTCATCAGTGCAACAGCTGTGGGCTTCAGGTAGAGCGTTAAAAATGTCTCTCTGACTTAGGATGCAGTTTCTCAAGAAACAGGGGTACTGCTGATACCTGACCAGTATGCATAAGGCAATGACATGAAGAGGTTCCAAATATTTCACCCTAGACTCACCTCACACTGCATTCAAACCTGAATCCCCACCATATTAATGAAGGTCCAGATGCACCATGTTCTAAGACGTTAGGAAAAAACATATGGCTCTGCTGGATACACACACTTTTTTGATCCTGGAAATCTTGTTGAGGTAGAATTTCAGAACTCTGAAGATTTGTCTGGGGTTTCTAGATCTACAGCGCCCTCAGAGCAACACACCTCCTCCAGCACCTCTTGGATACATGTATTATCACCACAGAGACATTGTTGGAGCATACCAGCTCTTTCTAGACCAAAATGTGCTGCTGTGAATAAGCTGCACCCATGGCTTGTTAGTAAATTCAGCTAAGTCTGTTTTACTGTGTGCACATCTCCACATACTTCAGCGGTGATATACATGAGACAGAGACTCTTCTCTCAGGAGAGCTAGAGAATCAGGCTCAGTACTCATAGCTACAGTAAAACATGACCTACAGGGCCAGAACTGGTTGTACTCTGTTGTGCACCATCCTGCTGCCTGGTAGTTCACACCAAGTCATCTGGAGCATCTCTGCACCTAAGAAACATGTACATCCCTATGGACAAAAGGGCATTTCCAAAAGGTACTTGAAAGTTGTAGAAATTTCTCTTCTCTGCCTGCTGACTTTTGGATATCTAAAATAAGATCCCAAATCCTTTCTAGACAGTCAGCTTCCTCTGAAGCAGGGTTTTAAGAGGTTCATTTTGAATTCTAGAAAGCTTTATGAGTTGATGAACATGAACAGTGTAAGAACATAAACGATACATAAATGTACTGAAAGACAGCTGGAAAAACTCTATTTAGAAGCAAGAACCAACTATATAAGGGAGGATTAATTTGCACAATATAGTTTGTATTCACTTTTCACCTTTTCAAGGAGGCGAGTTTACCCTTGGTTGTTTTGTTTCACTACCATCTTTCCATTTGCCAGCACATGCACCCACTTGCCTCTCTGCATACAGTATTGCTGTAGTTTAAAAACTCCAGAAGCTTTCTCAAGTTTTACAAAGACGTGCACATCCAAACAACTTCTTCTGGGGGTTTATTTTTGTTCAAATGGATGGGATTAATTCAAATAAATAAATAAAATTATGAAGTCAATATTTTCTGCAACTGTTATTGGGGCATGGCATTACACTTAGTTCTAAATAAACTGACTGATCTCAGGATCTCTTTGAAGTCGGTAACCCATGGTCACTGCTGACAACTGAAACACTTGCTAGTCCTCAAGAAGTAAAATCTGTCTTCATGCAGTGGATGGGCTGATAGACCAAGTGTCATTCAGGTTCCTACTGAAGCCTACCCAGAAGGCTGACATGGAATTCAGCCAAAGTTAATGCCCTGTAGCAGGTACAGTGCCATGACCCACACTACCCATGGGTCAGAGACAGATAAAACCAAACTGGCAGGCAGAGAATGGATTGTTCTACATGTTTCTTTTGCACCAACATGCAATGCTCTAGTCCTGGCAAGCATCGCATGGTGATATTAGCAACAACATCAAATCCCTTTGTCTAAGAAAAAAACAAGAATGGAAATCTTACTCACATGCACACAATAAAATTTTAAAGCTATAGCATAATAAAACTATAGCAAGTTCTAACTGTTGAAAACCACCTTTTATAGTTAATACAAAATAATTTTCTTATTACGTATGATGAAATTCAGGTAATCTGAGAAACTCAGAAAGGGCTTCTTGAACTTCTTTCCCTCAGGCTACTCATAAACAAAATGATGTACAACTTTGGAAAGTTTATTTCAAAATCATTATAGACCATCATTTTTAAGAGTTGTTCAGAAGCAAATTCCAGCTGAAGAATTAGAAGCCTTTTATGCCAAATTTGTTTCAGGAACTCTTGTCCTTCTAGCACAGTTTTAGCCGTCCAACATATGGCAATCTGCCAGGCATTGACTCGACCTGGTTTATTCCCTCATTTTGACAATTTAACCTGTGAGAGTGTGGAAATAGAGCAACACTATTTTGAGTAGTGCATGAAGGACACATCTTTCAAGGAGTTTGCATTTCCTGCAGACAGGTGGTGGTGACCACGGAACAGCACACCAGCACATGCAGTTTTGGTGACTCTGCATGTAAATACGTGCACTCTGTTATTGGATTTACATGTGCAGATGTAAGTCATTTTCACAGATTTATCCACTAAGGCCATACCCACAAATTTATCCTCAAAATGGCTAGGGAAGAAAATGAAGATCAATATTTTTTTCCAAATTTTGCTTTTAAAACTTTATATTCAGAATAATGGATGAAACTGCAAGTCCAGCATAGCAGCAACCTATTCCATGATGCTTAACTGCATGACTTCTGTGAAGTTACAATGGTATCATTAGACAAAGGTTACTTAGAGCTTTGTCTTTGGAGATCCCATATTCAGCAAAAACAGACTCCAACATGTATACAAGTCTAGTCTTGAATCTCTCTGCTGAGTCAGCCACGAGGGAACAATAAATGCTCATTGGAAATCAGACTCCAGACCACTATGACTGAATTACTACTCAAAACAATAGTTCTTTCTTCTCTTTCCCCCTTTTTTACATACATGTTTCACTGACAAGTTAGCCTGGAGTGCCCAACCAGGTTACCACCCTCAGCTGCTGGTCCCATTTTGTACAGGGTACATGTAACTCAGGAACCAGTTTCCAAAATCCTACAGTTTTCATCACAAGGGAAGAAGTGTTATCTGAACATGGTGGTCACTGGGAATTCCTCATCATAGCTGTTAATTTCAACAGTTCTTGCACTGATTCAGGAGCAGAACAAGACTGAGAAGGACAGATAGCTGGGGTCAGTAGCAACACCTATTCCATGGTCTGAATCGTCTCCATCAGCCTATTACTCCCTTAGGATTCATAAACTATCCATCCTTCCCTCAAGGCTACATGCTTGTAATCTAATCCTGTTCTCACATCAGCTAAACTTAGAACAGCATCCACTAAGACCATATGAAAAAAAAGACCTGATGACAAACAAAACAAAATATATTTGCAGTTGTGTTGGTGTAAATGGCGGGAATCTCTTCCCCATCTTCTTTCATAGCAGCTTTACCATAGTGCGACTCCTTAAAGCCACGACAAAGAGTCTTAACACATCTATTTCCAAAGCTGGGGCCTTTTAAACATAATGATTTTCCAAAACTCCAATCAACCATTAAAAATCACAAGCAAATATAAACAAAATATATATGGCCCTGGATTTCCTCCAGAGGCCTGTGGTACACTGCAGGCAGAGGATAATGTAATTAAATATGGGCAGTCTGCCGACTACTCACTGTCGGTTTTGGCCGGATGCGAGCTGAACAAGTTTGCCCTATTGCAAACATTTGTTTTACAGTGCTACAACTTAATTGAGCTTGGAAAGCTTCTGCAGGCATTAACAATGGCTTACCTCACTAATGAATAGGGATAATATGAACACTTTGACTTGGTGGGCAAAATCCACCCTCATATTCATTTTGTAACATCACAAGTGAAGCAGGCACTTATGGATGTGTGCTTGGGCAAAAATGAGAGTGATAAAATAAACTTAAAATGATTCTCTGCATTGAAAATACACTGATGTGAAGATGATCTTGGCTACATGATAAATTGAATATACATGCACAATTTGCCAAAAAATCAACAGGGAACTTCCTCTACACTGCTGATGTTCACCTCCTTTTTGAAGTTGCTTAGTCACCTATGCCAGAAGAAATTTAGCCCAAGGAATCACAAAAGGGCTATTGAAATATGCTTTTGCAACAGACCTGGTTGTAGTCAGTGACAAGAAGCTGCCCCTCATTTCCTGACATCTCTCTGGGTGCCATATTGACCTAGGCAAACCAAGCACTCTGGCTCTAACATACTCAACCAACTTCCAAAAGCAGAGTGGGAACATCTTCAGCGAAGTTTATTTGCTGGGTGGTGCTGTTTCTTTCCTTGATTGCGTTATGAAGCATTTTATTTTGAATGGAAAAACAAATTAGTACATCACCCAAACCCCTCTTTCTCCCTGGGAAGACAGACATTCTACCCACAAGCTTTATCACAGACTGTCTAGAAGTCTCTCAGGGAAGTCCCTTGTTAAAAATATTGGCAGTTACTGCAAAAATGCAATTATGGTTCTCTGTCTTCCTGAATTTCATATTATACGATCTAGTTTGAAATACGCTGCCTAGAATGGCTGCAAAATACAGGACAGAGATGAGTGATCTGTCTGCTACTGTAAGCCAGATGAGACTGAATACTTGCTTATCTGCTCTATGAAATGGGATCAAAAGGTCCCGTGAAAGATGGCAGTTCCAGAGAGTGGCTGAAGCTCCCTGAAGTATGACATTTTGCCAGACCATGGCTGGGTTTTGAAAAAAAAAACCCACATGTTTGTCTCTCAGAAGGTCTTTTCACAGTGCTCAGTCTTATACTTGAACACACACAAAGAAGGCAGGCACAGGAAGGAGACCTGGCTTGAGCTCAGGATTCCCTGGTGGTTGGGACTTCAGTGTTATTTTCATTCTGTCTGACATGTATACTGTAATTGTACTGGGGCTGCAGATGACAAATTAACTTATATTTGCTGCTATTTACAGGTATTTGTTTGGATTCAGGGTGTGACTTTTTTTTTTTGCACACAGGGATGTGTCAAGCATGTGTGAATTTTTCATTTCATAAGATAACATTAAGCAATGCACCTGGGAGATGATATAGCCTGCAGCCCATTGCCTGCAAGAAGAGACTTCTAGAAAGCCATGTCTGTATCATGTATAGAATATGGCATAAGGTTCACACAAAATGCATCCTTAACAATACTGCCAAGACATATTTGGAATGAACAGGGCAGACAGTTCAAAGCCAACTTGCTCTCCAGCATCACTCAAGGAGAACCTCCTTCTGTTTATATTTGTGCATAAGAGATACCAAAACCAGATAGTGTCTGCACCTGGCTTGCTTCTGACTTTCCCAAGTGACTTCCCACATGACTCACCTGGGTGGAGGATGGCAAACAAACCACCAGTGAGATCCCCGTAAGCAGGCGCAAAAACAAACAGCAGCCTTTTTACTATTGGGCATGAAAGGCAGCCCACATACAACTTCTACCTTGAATAACTGAAAGAGGAAAACATTTGACTTTGTTTAGCCTTTTGCAGGCAAAGAAGGTATGCTCCCAGCTCAGGACAGGCCTGGGGCCCTCTTGGGACCCCTTTGAAGAAGAAGCATCACGGGTGAATAGAGCACCAAGGTAAACTTAGACATTGAGTCACAGAGTGAAAGCCATGCCTGGCAGGGGGCCTTGGAGCAGGCAGCTCCAGATCAGAAGCCAAGCATTATTCCTGTTCTGTACTGAGTTTTAAAAAAAGCCCTTAGCAAGTTATCCTATGTGCATCTGCTATTTATGCACATACATATACACACATAAGAAAAGCCATAAACATCTGACTAGTGCCCTGACTTTGACAGTAGCCAACACCACCTGATACTTTAAAAATACTACAGCTACCCACATTCTGGAATATGTACCTAAACTCTGATGTCTAGAAACACAGCTAGCTAAACACTGACTTCAGGAGACTACCATACATTTCATTTGACATATTTCTCAGTCACTCTGGAGCCTAGGACACATGATGCAGAAGGTCAAAAAGTTGCAGCAGCAAGGAACATACAGAGCACGAGCAAAAGGCATCCTTGTGGTTGGTGTAATTGGGCAAAAAATGGCTTTGAGATAAGAAAGGAAAAAGATGTGGCACAAAGCTCACTGTTTTCCATTATCTTCCAAGCATATACACATCCTACATTAAGTGCAACTTAGTGAAATGAGCATTAATCTTTTTAAAGTATTCCCCTCCCTGTACTTTGAATAACAATTTAATTCAGTAGCTTAGGCACTGTTAGTAAATGAATGTTGCTGAGCTCTGGGACACCTGCATCTATCTAAGCAAACAAGAGTATAGATAGACATAGACATATCTATAGTATAGATATAGAAAAACAAACTTATTTTCCACATTATCAAGAAAACACTCGATTCCAATTTTGACGGAAGCTCAGTTTGGCTTTGCTGTTCGAACAAGCTGGTGATAATGGGCGCTTCTGGCAATAGTGGCAACAACATTTCTTGTGAACAGAGACATATATTTTTCCCTGTAAAAGTGAATTTTTCCAAGCTTCACAAAAACAGGAACTGCACAGCTTACAGTCTTAGAAGATGATGACAGCTTTGTATTACATACTCATGCTACAGCAGCGTATTCTGACCTCAGCTGGACTCTTTGCGCTTACTACCATAGAGAAAATGAGCAAATGATAGTTCCTGTCTGCCAGAAACATCTCAGTAAGGCCCAGCCATGCCTGCTCCTGAGATAAGGGAGCTGTGCAAGATATCACAGGATCTCCTGCTTCTCACAAGATGTGCATGCATTTTCCACACATAAGTTGCAGTAACTCATCCTACAGGTGGGAGAGAACAGTGTAGGTCATGTGAACAGGACCAACTCCTGCAGTTTGTTCCTACTGCTCCCTTTCCCAAAAGCCCCAGTGCACACCTGTGGCTGAGTGAATTTTTGTGTTCCATTCATAGGTTTGTTCAGCCTGGAAAAGAGAAGGTTTAGGGGTGATCTAATTGCAGCATTCCTGAAGGGAGCCTGTAAGAAAAATGAAGAGGAACTTTTTATGCAGTATCAGGGCAAGGGGGAATGGCTTCAGACTGAAAGAGGGTAGGTTTAGATTATACAGGTTAAAATTCTTCACTCTGAAATGTATGAGACACTGGAACAGTTTGCCCAGAGATGTTGTCCCATCCCTGGGAATGATCAGGTTAAATGGAGCCCTGAGTGACCTGGTCTAGTGAAAGACTCATGGCAGCAGAGCTGGAACTAAATTATCCTTAAAGTTTCTTCCTGTTGTCATTAGTTTTTGTGTAGCTTAATAATGGCATAGACTTTAGGTATTAGAAGGCAAGAAGAAGCAAGTTTTTTTAGATTAGCACTCTTTTTATAGGGTCTTATGTGAAATTGGATATAATTGGTTATTCTAATTACTATCTATCACTTTCATTGGCTAGTTAGGAAACACTCAAGTGTAAACAGTATTCGACAAACAAGAAGTGAAGAAACACCAGATATGCTTTGCTTATATATTTGCTATATCTTTCCTACAGCTTTTCTCATGGGAATTACTCTCCCTGGGATGTCTGCAACCATCCCAGAGAAAGTATCTCTAACCAGGTTCTCAGCATCTACACCTTCCAACCCAATCCATGTCACCATTCTATGATTTGTCATGGCACAAAATCTGTAATTTGGGTTCCCTAGTCTCAGGCATCAAGACTGACAAGAACAGAGTTCTGTGCCACGGCAGAGGGATGGAAGAAAAATAAGTCACTTAGTAGAGCCTGACAGTACACTTAGTCTACATGGATGAGTATAAATCCAGCCAACAGCAGGAGGGAGCTTAACTCATCACTGAACTATTATGAAAGTACAATCTCATTTCCTCTCATGATCTTGTCTATGATTTTATTATTTGCTCGTATCAGGGCTACTCACATGGCTTTCCAGGTTAGTAGAATCGGAAGGAAAAAAAAAATCTTCCCACATAATGTTATTGTTGTTATTGATGAATGAAGAAAGAGAAAAAAGCCTAAGCCCAAAGTTATGAGTCACCTGAATGCACTTAAGCCAGATGTCGAATTAAGGAACAGGCACTGACATGCAGTCATGAGAAAATAAAAAGTTGCTTTAGCCTCCCTCAAAATGAATGCTTCAGGGCAGTAGGACTAAGGGGAGTTTAAAAAATAAAAAGAGAATGGGGGAGGGGGGAGGCTTCTTAACATATAAATCACAGTGTCAAAATCCTTTTATCTTTTGGCGCCCAAATCTCTCATCTGCCTCAGAAAATGCTAAACAAGTTACTAGCAATTCTTTGTGAATTTTTAATTGGTGTTTTCACAACCTTATTATTGATATTTCTAAGAGAAATTAGCAGATGTTCATGAGAGGAGTTTTAGAAAGAGAAATCTCTCAGATAGGGTAGGGGTGAGCCTGAGAAAGAGCTGGATGTCCTCTACCTTAACACTGGCTGCAATGAAACCTTCTAGCTTTTCTCAGCTTCTGAATATACTCTCCAGGAGTATAAAAAGGTGGGCTGAAATTGCCTACATTTGTGGGAGTGCTAGGTTTTATATACAGAATCTGCAGCACCCAGTCTCTAGTTTGTACACGGCAAGGTCACAGCAAGACAGAAGTTTGACCCTTCTCCCTGGTGCCAACACGAAACTGTTTTATATTGCTAGAGGACAAAGAAAGAAATGAAAACTTTAGGATGTATAGCAAATAGCCTGCAACACCATTCCAAAAACTTCATTTTCTGATGTCATCTACTAACTTGACAGAAAGCTCCTTGAAGAGGGGAATGTTAGCTCTGGTCCTGGAAATGTTTTATTAGATGGCTTATTAATAGATAGACAGCAAACACATCTCTTGGTAAGTCCTTCAAAAATTGTGTTTTGTTCAAAAGCCAGAGGACAAAACTTGACAAGTTTCACACTTTCAAAGATGCTGAAAATGTTGGGGTTTTTTTTTTCCAAATTTTTAAAACTGATTTTTCAATTGCCGTTGTGCAATGCCATTTTCATTTAAAGGTTGCCCTATGTAAGAGTAAGAAAGAAAGCTAAGTAGTCAAAAAAAAGAAAAAATCTTTTTGTTTCAAGATGAGTGAAATTGTCAACACTGACTCTAACATGAATTTTCTCATATTGGTATTACACCAATAGAAAGAAAATAATTTTGTTTTAAGACAGCCACCAAAACAAAATATCCAT
Organism: Promerops cafer; assembly: GCA_013398275.1. NCBI lineage: Eukaryota > Metazoa > Chordata > Aves > Passeriformes > Nectariniidae > Promerops > Promerops cafer. The sequence continues at coordinate 851,051 of VZSE01007790.1, read as the reverse complement.
TATTGACCCAACTTGGCTAAATGACTAAAACCTCCTGTTGCCGGAACATTTTGGGGGCAAGAGAAAGTTTTCAGGAAAAGGGAGGGTGTGCAGTCAGTACATTTTTGAGGTTGAGGTTTTGAGTACATGTTTTGAGGCTCCAGAACCTGAGCAGAAGTGTGAAAGGAGCCATTAAGCTGTTCACCGTGCCGGAGCCAGGGCTGGATTACAGCAGCCAGAAACTTGGTCATTATCTCACTGTCTCTTCTTCCCCATTTCCCACTTCTGCCTCACAGACTCAAACAGCAAGCTCCTCAGGGCAGCAAGCAATATTTTATTTCGTGCCTGGGCAGAATCTGCCTGGTCCATTGCAAAGGCTCTTCAGTACAAATCTGTACTGCCACAGGAAGCAAAATTTTTCTCAAATGCAATATTGGTTTTCTTGTTCTCCTTAAATAAATATGACAAGTTGGTTGAAACAAATTTATCCCCCTTCTCCCAGTAAAAATATGACTTTAAACAAAAGTAAAATCATCATTTTCTACAAGTTGCATCGTTTAGCTCTAAAATAGAAGGGGAAGCCCAGGCCTGCACTACTGAATAAAGACACTATTGACCTGAGTCTGGGCTTTTGCTGCGCACATCTACTAGCGCTTCATATGAACTCTGGTCTTAGGAGAGATAGAACTTCAGGTTCTCAGAAAACTAAGCTGTGGGGTTTTACAGATATAAATCAGCTACATAATTGGACCTTTCACATCTGGATTTCTTAGTTCTAATTGGAATCTCTGAAACTATGGATATTTGCAGAGTTTTGGGCACGGTCAATGAAAATCTAACCAAATATTGTGATTTTCAACAGGTACATATCACAGTTGCACCATCAAACCTAGCTGAGAATAATCTGATTCTGGGCAGTTTGTGTTCCTTAAGTCCATCAGCTTTCCCTCTCCTCACCCCTTATTCTTATCCAAGCTGTGCCATAAAGGGGCTCAAGAAAAAAAAATTCCACGTGTTCGTAAAGTTCTTTTTCTTCACACCAGATTGAAAGAAGGGGGAAAAAGCATCCTGAAATATGAAAGAGCCTTTCTGTTTCTCACACATCTGTAGCTTATTAAGGAGACTACCATAACTGAAGACACTCTGACCAAGCAACTCCAGGTTTCCTCTGGTAGGGCATGACCAGACTGAGGTGTCAGAGGCTGACAGGATGCCAAGAATCACCAGCAAACTTGCAGCAGAGGTAGTAGCCAGTGTGGTGTGAAGAGGGTTCTTTGGTGCAAATAGTCCTGGAGGACTGAGAAACTGCCTAAGAATTCTAAGTCATTTGAAGAGATTGTGGCATGTTAGAACCCACAGAAAATTGTTTCTTCAATGCATTATTTATTGCTTTTCTGTATTTATATAATATCCAGCTTCCTGAGAGTAATTTGTTTTGGATTGCGTAACACTGGGCAGAACATCAAACATATGTTAATCAGTGGTAATAAAACACTGAGTTTTATGGTCACTGAGGTATTAAATATTGCTAATAAATTATAGGGCTAGCATTTTAAATGAGCTATAGTTTGGAGAAGAGCAGTAACACCATGTCTGAGAGCATTAATTGCCATTGCTCGACTTCCTAATTATGAAGAGTTTCAAATATGTTTTTAAACCAATATATAACTCTCTGTTATACTTGCAATGAAACACAGCTGAAATTTGAAAAGCTACAATAGTGCTAAGTATTTTACCCCTTCAAAGCGCTTTATGGACATGAAAACACAGTACCTCTGTGAAAGAGTTAATTATTACTATCCCCATTTTATACATTGGGGAAGCAGAAGTGCAGAGAGGTTAAAAGTCTCCACTGAGACCACCCAGCTTGTCTGGGTTTGCATGAAGGGGACACACATACTCTCCAGTCTTAGAGCACAACGAACAGGCAGTGCTCCCTTTCCCCAGATGCAGCCTGACTGTGCAGCAACAGCAATCCACTCATAGCAGTGGCATCCTGTCCCCATATTGTGTTTCTTCTTCTTGTGGAAGGACTGGAACACTGTCAAGGGACTGGAAGAAGCAAGAAGCTCTAATCTTCTCCTGGAATAACTCACAGAGAGGGAAACCGTACTGCATATGACAGGCTCTCCTGCTTTCCGTACATTACATATTAAAAGGAACATTTTTGGTGACCTACTGTCCCAGCTATTTGCCACAGGATTGCATTGTTCCCCAAGATGTGCCCGCCAGTGGAGACGCTGCCACTGGTGTAGCATGGAACGCACAGGGTGTACATGAGCAGCACAGCACTGGGAGAAACATGAAGTCCTAAACCATTTGGCAAGTGTTCTGCTGTGGGCTTTTCTGACACAGCACTGAGCACATTCCACGGGCCGTGCGGGCAGGTGTGCTGCTAGCGAAGCAATCCAGGTGCTCCAGAATGGGACTTTCGCCAGGGTCTTAAGGCATTACCCTTACAACCAGGTAACCGCCTCCCTAGTGGAATGGTCCTTACTGAAAACTGCACAAGGGTCAGGTTTCAAAGCAAGGGGCTTTAGGAAGGCAAGAGCTGGGGAAGCCTGACTCATCTTTTCAGAGAACAGGGCTTACGCTCATCGGAAGAGGACTGGTCAAAAGAGTCACAAACAGACCACACACAGTAGGTTTGAGAAGCCTGGCAGCATTTAAAGATGTACACTGCTTGTCCTCTGCCTTTCATTCACCTTGTTTTTAGCACAGTTCCCACTTTGAATGAAAAACAGGAGCCATCTACCTTTCTGTCACTGTCCATTAAATTCTCTCCAAGCATAATCCCAACAACCTAACCTCGTGCTGAAGTGCCTTCATCTGCAACCTTGCCTTAAACCTGCAGGGCACTTTCAAAGAATCACAGAATCATTCAGGTTGGAACAGATCTCCAAAATCATTGAGTCCAACCTTCGCCTGATCAACATCATGTCAACTAGACCTGAGCACTACATGCAGTTGTTTCTTTGAACACATCCAGGGATGGTGATTCCATCATGTCTCTGAACAACCCATTCCAAAATTTAACAACCCTTTCCGTGAAGAAATTCCTCCTGCTATCAAACTTGAACCTCCTCTGGTGCAGCTTTGCTCTCATCCTCCACTGGTTGCCTGGGAGAAGAGGCCAACCCCCCCACCTGGCCCCAGTCACCCCTCAGGTAGTTGGAGAGAGCAATAAGGTCTCCCCTGAGCCTCCTTTTTTCCAGGCTGAACACCCCCAGCTCCCTCAGCTTCTCAGCTCATGTAAGTTACCCTAAAGACTTTTCAGCAACTCCACTGCTCTTCTCTGGAGACATTTCAACACCTCGGTGTCTTTCTTGTTGTGAGGGGCCCAGAACTGGACACAGCACTCAAGGCGTGGCCTCACCAGTGCCAAGTACAGGGGGACAATCCCTGCCCTGCTCCTGCTGGCCACGCTATTGCTGATACAGGGCGGGATGCCAGCGGCCTTCTTGCCCACCTGGGCACACCCTGGGTCATGTTCAGCTGCTGTCAGCCAGCACTCCCAGGTCCTTTTGCACCAGGTAGCTTTCCAGACACTCTTCCCCAGCCTGTAGCACTGCCTGGGGTTGTTGTGACCAAAGAGCAGGACCCAGTACTTCCACGTTGAACCTCACACCATTGGCCTTGGTCCATCAATCCAACCTGTCCAGATCCCTCTGCAGAGCCTTCCTACCCTCCAGCAGATCAACACTCCCACACAATCTGGTGTCATTGAGATTTCAGACAGCTCCAGGCACTTTGCTGCTCACCAGAACTTGTGTTTTGGGGCAAGAGAAAACAAGAACAGCTAGCCCTGACTCACCCATAAGTCATAGGGGCTACAACCAAACACATAACATGACAGCAAGTCTGCAGGGGGGGAGTGACTCATGGAACCCAGGAGGGGCTGTGGCTCGCCCAGCATGGCCACGTCTGGGCGAGGGTGGGGAGACAGCTCATGCATGGCAATGTGGCACCACAGGAGCCACTGGACACCTCTGTTCTGCTGGCCTGCTGCCGCTCCCCTTTCAGCTGCTCCTGCAGCTCTGCTCCCTCCCTTCAAAACATGGAGGGTCACAAAGCCTGCCTGTACATCCTCCCTGCCCACACAGTGGGAGAGCGAGCCCTCACTTCACCCAGGGCTGGGCTCTGGGTCCTGGTGTGGTGTAGGGCCCACCAGCTCTGGCAGCAAACCTCCTGCTGATGTGGCAGGGCAAGGAAGAGGCTGAATAATGAACCCTTGCTGCAGGGTGTCTGATGAGGCATGCAGAGCATAAGGACATGGTATTTGGCAGCAGGAGCCTGCCTTTCTGCTTTGTGGGCTCTTTGCTGGCTGTCTTGTGCCTCCTGACGTAGGCACTCTGCGTGTGGCGTAGCCCAGGCTGCCTCGGGGGCACCAAGGGGGCCAGCTGGGCTGGCATCCCCTCCCTGGCACTGCTGTGAATAACAGCGCTCCCACTGCTCCCAAGAGGACTGTGGTGCCATCACAGGGTGACCTGTCAGGGAGTCTGGCCTGGGGCTTGCAGCAAGAGGACACAGCTGAAAAAAACCATCTTTACTCCAACAAGGCAGTCACTTTGCTGCCAAAAAAAGAAAATTATTTAATTTCTCAGGACAAAAGGGAGCTGAAAATTGGGATGAGAAGAAAGACAGAAAGGAAATAATGCAAATCAAAGCACATTCAGACATTTCACAATTGTGTAGTGAGAAAGCATAAAGAGCCTTCACAAACGAGCAGTCACAGACATGTTCCAGCCTCAAAATCAAGGATGACACAAAAAATGCATTTAAGGAAGAAACATCTATCAAATGAGAAGCTAAATTCTGTGAGGGAAGTTCCCTAAGCTTCCTTCAGAAAATATATGTAAACTCCTAAGATGTTTCCAATTTTTTTTTATTAACCCTCTTATCTTCCCATTCCTTGCACAGACTTATTAAAGAAAACACAACCTAGTACATTGCTTTGTAAACTCTGAGGTTTGTAATAATCATGAGTTTGTGACACTCATGATTACTGGTGTTCCGTGTTGAAAAACTACATTTTTGCCTCTAGAATGCATTTTAAGTAATCAATAATTTTCAGTCCATCCTGCCCCTTATCTCCCCAATCTTTTAATTGCTGACGACCACTGTATTCTCTGGAAACCGCTTGGAAAAGCCATGCAGGTGTTTCTTGCAATGCAAGAATTCTCTGTGCAGTGCACATGGTATGGCCTCAGGTCATACTAACTGGGCTTGGATTCATAATAACAACAAACTTGAGTGCCTTCCCAGAAGGCTGCAGCCTCAGTTGCATTATGCAGTGCTAGAAGCACATGTGGTCACAAACAACTTAAAATTGCACATAAGCAATGCTTCGCTATTCATATTTCCCGCCAGCATGGGCAAACGCTAAAACCTTTGAGTAGTTGCTTCTGTCTGGTGGTCTGATGCTTGCTCACTTGTGGCTGCTGGATCTGCTGCCACTGAGCTCAAAGAGACTTCACAGGAACAGGATCACAGTGTGGTAGAGTAACAAGATAAGGCCCTGGAACACTCTGCCTGAATTTCTGCCTGCTGCTGTGCTAACAGTGAGCCCAGTCACAGGAGCAGAAACTGCCCTAGAAGATCAAGTGCATGTGAAGGGCCCTCATAGGCATGACTCTCCTTGAATATTAAAATCCTGAGGATAATCTCCATAGGCCACCCTAAAACATATATTTATTAAAGCTGCTTTCAGAGGGTACAAAACACAAGTCCCACTACAGACCTACTATAGAACTACTTCCACATCAAAGTAACCTGATTCTTCAACCAGATTTGTAAAGTCTCAAGTCTTAACCCTCCTGAAAACCAAAGTGCCACAAATATTTACTTCTCTGTCCAACACACACCTTGGTTCCTGCTTCAGAGATACAGGCAGCACCACTTCAGTCATGCAACAGACAGACACCACTTCCTTTTGGCTCCCTCCCGATGCTCTCCCTTTGGTTCTTCTGGCTCTGGATTCAAGCACAGTCATCCATTGCACTTGCTGAAAGCAGACTGCACATAAAACTTCTCTTTTGTTCAGTCCAACCTGTTTCTCCTGAGTGGAATAGGAAGAGCCAACAGATCGGGACTTTAGCAGCACTGCTGTTAGTCACCACAGGTCACCTTGCTTCCAGTGTTAACTGTCTTGAACAGAAGATGTCTAAGTAATAAAAACATTTTGGTTTGCTGCTATGCAAGCCCCCTACCAAAAACTGACAGTGCTGTTTTATACTAATTGTCATTCTCCTACATCCCTCCTCAGCAGCTGGGGAACTGATACTTGGATCAAAATTTGAACTGTCCCATAATTCAAAATGTGCTTCAAAATGTTCAAGTCCAGCTTCCTACTCTTCTGCTATCAAAAGAAAGGGAGATGGGCTTGGACTTCTCTTCTAATAGCCCTTTCTCTTGGTTTTACATAGTTTCTTTAATTTCTTGAATATTTATCTGGGACCATTCTGGACATACTTAATGCAGATTTTCCCTCCTTCCATTTTTGTTCCTCACTTAAAAACAGAGTGTCCTCTGCTGGTTCAAATCCTCCTGAAGAACCATGCATGAAGCTGCTTCATTCCACTGTATAATCAGAGGAGACATACACACCTGTATATTCCTGTATTTCTTGCAGCCTAAGGTAAGGCTTGCAAATAGCAAGGCTTTAACCAAATATGCTTAAAAGTGCATACTTCCAAATGATGGCTATTAGAGATTTAATTTGAACCAATTTCGGAAGGGGAATCCCACTTTTGGATTATTTATCACAAGTTGGGAGCTGTACTCAATGATCCTTATGGGTCCCTTCCAACTTGACATACTCTGTTATGAAGTTATAGGAAAAAAAGACTGTCAAATGGAAGAAAGGAAAGTTCTGTGAGTTCTCCAATTATTTTCGTTGCCAAGAAACCTTTTTGGTATCCACATGCTCCAATTTTCTGTCCCATTTTATCCACAATTCTCAGACAGTACTTCTCCATGCCATGCCCTAAAGGAGAGAAGTGCCAAACCCCAGCAATATAAAGCATGTAAATGCCTGAATAAAAATACTATAAGGATGAGAAAGCTATATTGGATTAATTTTAGTCTAATTTGCCATGTAGAGAGGTGCAAGGAGGAAAGAGAAACAGCTTTATCTGAAATACTTACATTATCCCCATTACTGGAGCATCTTAATTCTTTACAATCTCTAATGTATTTATGCTAAAAGCACATTTGTGAGGGAGGGAAATATTATCTTCTGCATTTTACAGATGAGGAACAGGGATTCAGGTACTTAAAAAGTATTTATGAGTAAAACTCTCACTGATTCCAACTGAAGCTGAGTCTGTAAATTCTCCTGAGAAATCAGCCCAAAGCAGGTACAACACGCCCAAGTAACCATGGGACCTGACACTTTCTGAGCACAGCTGCCCAGAGGCCACACAAACCATGGAGTACAAGTCCCTCAGTGCACTGCTACCTACCCAGTTCTGCTCTCCCCATTCTGGCAGCTGTAGTTCCTGGTGATGAGTTTGTATTCTTCCTTGCCCCTGCTGAAAACATTCTGCTTCCTCCACACCATGCTGTCAATTCATCAGGATAATTTAGACTCCAAAGCTTGTCTCTGAAGTGTTCACTCTTCCTTTCTGGCTTGCTGTCACTGCAGTAAGGACTCTCTGTACTCCATCGTGTAGCTGCCTACCATTAGCAATGAAAGCCATCAAGTAGAACAGGACTCATCTCAAATCTCAGCCGTGCTTTTCTTCTTCCTCCACCTGACAGGGAACTGATCATCATTCTCTGAGCACAGTTTTGCCCCCATTTGTTCATAACATCATCTTAAGGCAATGACATTTATGCCCTTGAGAATATCAAATACCTTAGTAAAGGCAAAGTAAGGTTAAATTGTTGTTCCTCTTATGAGGTATTATCTGTACTGAAGAGGAAATCAGATCATTTTGACAAAACTTTGAGAGAGAACGTGAGTAAACCTATGCCATACAGCCACTTAGAGACCAGAAGAAAATAATTTAGGAAGTCTACAGTAATAAGAATGAGAGTCAAGGCCTGCTGAGGCTAGATGGTTTCCATCTCCTCCTAGAAATATTAAAAAATAAGTTTCTGAAGAATATTCATGTTACTGCTTTCTGCCACAATTGGTTAAGAAATGTTCAAATATACATGATTTCTCTTATAATTTGGCCACAGAAAAATTATTTCTTTTTCTCAACCCAACTAATACCTTTCAGAACTGCTAAGTGAGGCTTTGATATTCTCCATTCACTGTTTACAACAACTTCATAAAAGAGGTCCTGTGAAACTACTTTTAGTTTAATAATTGTTATCAAATTAAATTGTTATTTGGGAGCAAAGTCACTCAAGTATAGGTGTACCAGTGTCACTAAAATTGCTATTAAGAGAAATTGGTAATGTGCCAATTAGTTACTCTGTCTTCCTTCAGTATGTGCCATTGTGTTCAGCCTTTGACATGCTCAATTCACATTGTGCAGATGTGCTTTTGGATATGAAATCTCCCTTTTCAGTTCATTAGATTGAGGCAAAGCCTTTTCCGCTTTGGTCTTAGACTTTTGCTTCCCTCCACTGTTTCTGATAGCTCTCACACAGATTGCAGTGGCAAAACTGTCAGCAGTTCATAAGGGGGCAAAATCCTTTCAGATGTTGTGTACAAGTTTCAGGGCTGTTTTCAGATTTACTTCCTTTCTTGTTTCCTTGCAGATATCCCTTTGATCCACAGAGTAGATTTGGACATCAGATATACAATCAGCATGTGGGACAATTTTCCTACGAACTGGCCACATTCACAGTCATGACTAGTCTGTTGGATCTCCAGAGATCAAAATGAAATGTATCCAAAGTCTGCATTGTTTTTCTATGCCCTAGACTGTAACAGCAAAGTAGTCCTGGAGCCAAACTTCCTTAAAGTTGACGGGACACCAGACTTCAGTCATCTGGGCACCAGACTGGATCCAACTCCAGTAGCTGGAGATGAAGACAAATCTTTTTAACTTATCATAGGAGAGATTAAAAGGTGCTGATCAAAGTCTAAGCACTACTGTCTTTGTCTGGACTACTATGATTATTTCAGTTAAGCTGCCACTCACTGGCACCTCAATATAACTTCTTTTTTTGATTCTCTCCAAATATGAAACACAAATAAGCAGAACTTGTACTAAGCTACAGGGGTTTTTTTGTTTATATTGTGTTTCAATTTTTTAAAAAATAATAATAATCAAGAGAGTGGAGACTTACAGTCTTGTGTTTCTTATAGTCAATGCATGGGGACTTTTGTTTTTGCTCCAGTGCACCTTTTTTTGTCCCTGCCCTTGCTTGGCAGGTAGGAGGTACTCCTCTCTTAGGGCAGTGGGGAGGCTTGGCTCGCTCAAAGAGAAACCACTATGGTCTAGGCTGGGACACATCCATTTTCCCACCCTCACTGCCCTCCTGGCTGGAGGCAGCAGGGGCAGGGAGAAGATCTACAGGGTGGAAAGGCAGGGGAAACCCTTTAACCATCCAAACAAGCAGCAGCAAGGGCTACAGGAATGGCATGTCACACCTTTGCTGACTATAGCTATTATTCATTAGTGATTTGAACATACGGATGAAAAAAACCGTGACGTATAGAGCACAGACCAGAACAGCAAAATGCTGAGGTACACATTCCTGTAGGAGACAGGAGGCCCAAGCCTGCAGTCCCTGTTAGGACTCCCACAGGGCCACGAAGCCAGGCCAAAGGAAGGACAGGCTGTTCTAGAAGATTTCTTTATACCAGGCGTAAAATGGAGAAGCAGATATAGCTGAGATTTGGCATGAAGGCTTGAGCTTTCCACGATCTTCTGCACTCTCATAGTTACTTCCAGTGCTCCAAGTTATTGCACATCAAAAAGAAAAGCAGGTGCAACAATTCAACAGCCAGGGACACAACTGGACAGGACGCCCAAAGAGGGAAGAGCTGGACCAGCATCTTCGTGAGGAGTGCCCTTGAAAGTGAAAATATTTAATCCTCCTCATTTTTAAACTAGATTCTCTTAGGTTTTTAACCATTTTACTAGCTTGAGAGATTTCTTCAATTCCTGGGTTAAGAGGTTAGCAAGATTTGCTCCAGCTTTCTTTTTTTTTTAAATACAGGAGTGTGACATGAGAAACTGAGCACAAATCTTCTATAATTAAGACAGGGAACCTCCTGAAACTAGTCAGGTTTCAAAAGCAAATATATATTTAAGCACAATCACAGTATTCCAGGAAAATTTTAAAAGCTTTAATCATGAGGAAAGGGTAAAGGCACTTTTATTTCAGGCATAGTTCAAGCATCATCCATCTTCCTTGCCTTCCATAAAGGCAAACGTTCTCAAGTTACAAGTTTTGAAAGATTTATCCAAGTCTCCATTTTCCTTGGAACTTAATGCTGTCTTTAATCAAGGCTTCCTTGTGGAGCTCTACAGCCTATTCTACAGTCCTTGTAATCAGCATTATTTCTAGCTATTCACTTTTCCAGCTTCACTAGTAGAAAGCCAGAATAATTTTCAAATTTATGATTGCATCAAAAATATAATTTAATTTAAAATTATTTATTTTTTACAATGACTCAGCTAAATTTTCCTAGCAAATACTGTAACCAAAGTTCAGCTACTAAGATTCTTTCTAGGAGGAATGTTCTTTCTTTGCTGTAGAGAATTCTGGACGGTATTTTTTTAGAAGTAAAATAAAAACAAAACCTCCTGAACAAGTTCCTGGTTTAAACTTAAAGACAGCTCTCTGTAAAATAGCAGTCAAAAAACTCAGGGTTCTGAATAAATCTAACAACACATATAAATCCTACATATATTTGTTTTAGAGTACATAAAATGTAATTGATATAAACCCCAGAAAAAGGAGAAAGAAATAGATACTTTCAGTGCCTGGTAGAAGTATTTGAGATATAGGAAACTCATCCTAAGTTAATAAACAAGAAGAGTTTCTACAGTAAAGAGTCAGAGAAGTTGTATCATGACAAATACAGTAGAATAAAAATAGACTACAAGCAATGCTGACTACAAAGAATGAATGACAAGAGTGTTTGGAGCCGTCTACGGTGAGGATGAGAGGTGGGCTCCCACACTGCAGCCCTGTGCCTGCCATGTGCAGGTTGTCCTGTTGCAGGGTTACATCTCAGAGGAGCTGGACTGAAACACCCTCCTGCCTTCTACCTGTTGCCCCATCCTGCCTAGGCTGCAGTAACAGCTCTCAGAGGTAGACAAGCCTCCATTAACCCTTTCCAGACTGCTGCTGGGATTCTGAATAAACCTACTATGAGCAGAGAAAATTGTATTTGTTTCCTGGACTCAATGCTAAGCACTGTTAGCAAATTTGGTAATGTTTCAAGGCTATTAAAACAATAACCAACTGGGGACATGGTAGACAGTGCTTCCCTACTGTGCCTTACTTCTTCAGGAATCAGCTGCTGGCAATATTGATTCACTTGCTAATATGGGAAAGACAATGCAGAGCCTTTTGAACATATTTTTGAGCAAAACAGTGCAAAGCACATGTTGTGGTTTAACCTCAGCCAGCAGCTAAGCCCCACGCAGCCACTTGCTCACTCCTTCACCAGCAGGATGGGGAAGAGAATCAAAAAATTTAAAAGGTCAAAAACTCGTGGGCTGAGATAAAGACATTTTAATAGGAAAAGCAAAAGCAGTGCACACAAGCAAGGCAAAACAAGGAATTAATTCACTGCTTCCCATGGGCAGGCAGGTGTTCAGCCATTCCCAGGAAAGCAGAGCCCCATCACACGTAACAGTTACTTGGGAAGACAAATGCCAACACTCCAAATGCTGCTCCATCCTCCTTCTTCCCTCCACTTTATATTCTGAGCCTGATGTCATATGGTCTGGAATATCCCTTTGGTCAGTGTGGGTCACCTGTCCTGGCTGTGTCTTCTCCCAGCCTCCAATGCACCCTCAACTTCCTCTCAAACATGGCAGTTCGAAAACATTTTAGCTCTTTGTAAGCCCTGCTCAGCAGTAACAAAAACATCTCTATATTCAGCACAAATCCAGAACGTAGCCCCTCTTCCCACTGTGAAGAAAGTTAACTTTAGCCCAGCCAAAACCAGCACAGCACAGAAGGTATTTACAGAAATTACAGTTTGGGGTAAATTTAGAGGCAAATCAGTGTGCAATCCCCACCAATAGGAACTGTATGTGGTCAAGCTGATAGATAAATTACCAAACTGGGGAAATCCTGTTTCCTAGAAAGAGTAAGGTATAGCATCTTCCTCCTTGCTTGTTCAGACAGCAAGAAGAGTTCAGTTCTCTTGTCTGGATGGATCCATACACTGTTACATTTTTGTGTTTTTAGCAAGAATATATTACTGAAGTATGAAGGAACATACCAAAATAGTTGACAGATAACAAAGGGCATGGAAGAACGAAACACATGAAGATGTTTAGAAGAACAACGTCTTCAACGTCAAACTACTTTTTACTTTTTTGCTATTCCAAATGTTTCTTGTATCAAAACATAAGGAGATTTCAGAAAACGATCTGAAGGAGACATAGATGACAGGACAGTTCAAGGAAAGTGTTTTCTGAATTTGAGTGATGGCCAGGGACATAGAGGGAAGAAGCAGCAAAACAAATAGGGAAGACAACAAGCACAATGTAGTGATAGCTGTTGTCATGAAGCTGGGCTGAGTGGGTTCATGGGGCAGATTTTCTGATGAGGCACTGCAGAAAGAGCTGAGGATCAAGGAAAGACTGAAGTGGAGCTAAGCAATAGCTGAGATCACTTAAGAGAACAGAGAGCAGGGAAAGGATGCCAAGAGTGACAAAAAAGTGATAGACATTAATGGATTGGAGGTCTCAAGAGGGCAGGGTGAGGCAAGGGGCAGAGGGTAAATGTGCTTTGTTGAAAGAAGTGGAGAGGTGAGAGAGAAAGCCACGCTCAAACCGATCAGAGGAGGACCAGTGTTTTGGGAAAACAGAAGCAAGGCTCTTTCAGTGAGTGGGAGTGTTGCTCTGGACTTGTAAGTCAAGGGGGTGAGAGAAAGAAGACAAGGGGCTAGGAGGTCAAGCAGGATGTCAGCCAAGAAGGCAAAGGCAGCTTCAGATGAGATTATAAAGGAAAGCAGGAATCATAACAATTAGAAGTGGGATAGGAGAGCAGCCATGATTCCGAGGATGCCCGCTCACTAGTACCTCCCTGCCATGGAAGAGGCTGGCCAGGGCTCTTAGACACACGCTGCGGGAATAGTGCAGGGCCTTTACAAAATCTGGCAGTCTTCTACATCCTAGTCTCTTCCCACCCACACCCCACCAAAATGAATAGCTCCATTCATTTGGGCCAGAGTATTGATTTCAGAGTCTTCTGTAACATGGAAATTCATAGAGGCCTCTTTGCCTTTGCTAAACCATTTCCTGAGTGTTTCTCCAAGATCAGAGCGTGCCTCCTCCTGACCCCAGGAAGAGGGAGAGCCCAGCCTGGAACACTGGCAAGGCTGGTAAAAGAGTCAGTAATGAGCACATCAGCCCCTGACCACAAAGGCCAGCACTGCAGAGTCCTCCCTCCTTTTTCTCGTCAACACGTGAACAAGCCACTATCGTTCCCCCTGTCCCAATGAGTGTGCCAGTGGTTTAGACAGACCAAGGATCTTCAGGCACAGCCTGCATTGTTAGGGTACAAACATTCACATTTAAAACTCCTGGAGAAAGCTGCAGCACGCTGACATCCGTTTTTGATCAAACACAGCATGTCTCTGTGGAAGGAGCCGATACAACTGCTGTGAGATCGTTATCAGGGCACCGCGAGCAGAGCGGTAACGGTTTGACAGCTACCACACCAAGACCTCTGCCTGCCACCTCACTGCTTGCTCTCACAACTCTTCCTTTTCCTCAGCCTACACTATTTTGCTCTTTACTTACAAGTGCTTTTTTAACACTTTAGGGCTATGCTTTTGCTCTCATTTAGGGCACATCTAGTACGATCCTGTCTGGCAGGGAGGATGCACAATAACATAACGTAATTGACAGCCATTCTCCTGAGACACTAACTACTCCTTATAGCCTGCATGCGAAAGAAACCCCCATGAATATGCAGTGTTTTTAACTTAAGACACCAGAGAATTAGAAGCGCTAAAATAGACGCTTCATACTACAGACAGCTGTTGCCAGCTGTGCCTTTGAATAGAATTTCTAACAAAACTGGCTTCATGAAAAGAGGCTTATTAGTATCATCCCAGAGAGCAAATAGAAAATTATTTTGCTTTCTGTCATCTTTTTACCTGCTCTTATTTGCTTCAGTAATCTTACACAATTTCCACAGGTTCTATAATTTCCATAAATCTTACAAAATCTACATCATCATCCAAGAGGTTGATGGTTCACTGGATGTAACTTTCATGGGGTGCTTTGAGTCTGAGTGTTTGGCCGTTCAATTCAATAATAACACGAGCTCTAGAACTGAAAGCAAAGGGTCAAGTGATCTTGGGCAAAGCAATCACGTCAATGAATTAATATTTGTACTAAGATTCTGAAGAGACAATGTGTTACAGAAGAACCAACAATACTAGATGTAGATTTTCTTCCTCATAGGCCTTTTGCTTGTAAGGAAGTACAGATGATGCATGACTCATTTTGAATTTTTGCATGAAATAGCTGTGACTCCTTTCTTGATGGAAGAGGTAGCAGCTTTGCCCTCCAAAACCCAACAAAGCTCACACATAGAACAGCATTCCTTGTATTCTGAGTCCCTCTCTCTGTTATCCATACGCTTACTTTTCACTGTACATAAAATTACTTTTCATCAATTTTAAGCAAAGAAAAATGCCAAATGACAGACAGCTCAGGTGCCTTAGCACGAACACAGAAAGATTTATAAAAATTCCTGCTGGTATTTTTGCGGGGGGCGGGGTGTTCATCAGACTTTCAACTAATCTCAAAGAAGTTTTAAGTCTTGTGTTAATGAGGCTCACAAGAGGTCTCTTGGTAGTTTTCAGCATATGCATTACCAGCCTCACAAAATTACAAGCCATGAAAGAACAAGAAAAAGGGACTGCAGGAAGGTAGATAGTAAGAGCTCAAGGATCTTCCATCCAAGCAGCCAGTATGAAAGTTCTTGTAGACAGCAGTCATATTTGTGTTGTATGCTAATCCCATCCAGGTTTTAATGTGTCCAAAGAGACTGACAGCTAGGAGAATTAGACTTCAAGCCAACTTAAAAGTGAGCTACAGGGAGAACACAAGCACATGAGTCACAGCATCTTTGGGGGATAGCACGGAGCTGACCTGATTAGCGCTGAGGATGAAAGAGCAACCCACAATAACACTCTCCATGCTACAGAGGCTGCAGAAAACCACCTTCAGAGCACACATGCATTCTCTTGCCATGGCTGCCATGTCCCCTCTTTTAAAAGACAAGCTTGCTGTGGTATCAGAGGTACTGAATGAGGGCTACGTCACTGGGCTACAGCCAAGACCCCCCATGCATACCACCCAGCCTTGCTACATTCCATTACTCTTTACCCAGCTCAGGACTGAGGCATAAATGGTTTTGCAAGGAGCTCATGCCCTTCTCTTCATATCACGGAGAGAGGACTTGGAACCTGTGCTGCTCATGTCTTGTTCAGACCAGCAGTGAGTACATTCACACCGTATGGGGGTAACTCTGGAATCTCCAATCTCTGACATCCAACAAAAGGTGTGCTCCTGATATTTCTAGCTGGCTCACTTTTCTGATACTTGTTACCAGGTAGAAATGTATTTTATAATTCAAGGCAGGATTAACTTTTACAGGTATTTGAACACAGAATTTAATAGAATATTATATTCCCTATTTCATTCTACAAACACAGAGTTATATTTAAATAATCCACTTCAAAGGAGTCCTCTCCCAACAGCAGAGGACCTTTCAGTAAGTCTTTACAGGAATAACAATAGGATTGGACAACAGGACCCCTAGAGGGTACTGTATGATCCAGACTAGCACTGTATTACAGACCAAATTTTCAGACCACCTGACCAAGCAGATCATTAGTTCAAACCTTTCACAGTCTTTATTTCCAAGTATGTTATGAAAATAAAATTACTGCAGCATGTAGAAAGGAGATGAGAGAAGATGTGAGCAAGGCCAAACACAAGTTAGAGTGTGAAATAAATTATTTGTAGAAACTTCCACATGAATAAGATCCCTAGAGGAACAGGATTTCCTATCCTCCAACTGTATACTTTAAGAGATGAAGAGCCAAACACCATCTTCAGAAGAAACCAGAGAGCTTTGTGGCTGACAAACATCACAACGGCAGGAGTTAAAAATGAAATATCATTATTACAATAAACAGATCAGATTGGAGGCAGTACAAATCTGCCAACTCCTAAATTGTAAGATCAGGAAAAAAGGAAAAATCTCTGCTGTCAATTTATCCTACAAACGTCTCTGTAAAGGCGTTTGCCAAAGCTTTCTGGAGGGAGTTCAGTACAGCTGAGCTGAACTGGCTATTAAAATCACAGGTGGTTCCCAAGGTAGTTGTTAAAACTCCTATTTGACAGAGGAGCATCCCTCTAGTTGTGCCCATTCTCCTCCTCATTTCCTCTTTTTCCCATTTTTCAGGCTCAGACCCAGCAGACTGTGGCTCTCCCTTCATGCCACACTTCTCATCACGATTCTGCAACTAGCTGATGGTGTGGCAGAAACACCCTCAGAACTTGAAACATCTTTTGAATTTTACATCCCAAGAGGAGATAGGACAGGGAGTGGCTGAGTACCACAGCACTTGTGCCCCAGGGTCACTACTGTGGGAAAGCTACCAGAGTGGGCCAAACCAAAGCCATCTCATTTACTCCTGTACACCCTCCAAAAAAAGTGACAGACTTCAGCTAAGACCACAACCTAAATAGTTAAAAAACAAACAAACAAAACAAACCCCCAAACCAAAACCAAACAATCCAGCAATGAAAAACCCATAAATCTCATTACCACATAAAAGTTGGGAACAGAGAGAAAGTTAGGCAGGATGCCAACTTCCTGCCACTTTGCAGACAAAGCATGTCACACCTTTAGTTTGGACATTCATAAATAGATTCAAACTGTTGATACTTCAGAGGCCAGTGAGCAGAAACAAGGAAATTTCTTTTTAAACTCTAATGACTGTATTCAGCTGCAAGACTGACATGTGGGCAGCAGATGAATAGTAGACTTTGTGAGACCACGTCTGGCCTCCCACCCGACACTGGTGTCTGCTGTAAGCAGCAGCATAGACATACAGATAAAGAGTCATCTCCTTATATCTGCATGGATATTGAGGCAAGCTATGGATGTAATACCTTCTTAAATGGGCTAACAAGTTAGTTAACCCTTTATTTAAAAATTGTCATGAAAATGCACCCTACGATTTAGTATGAAGGCTATTGGCATCTAAGTTTGGTGATACTGAGTGCTAGTAGAAAACATTTAACAGTCTTTTTTGTCTTGAACAAAAGCAAGAATAGCCTTTACTGAGGACAGAAGATTAGGAAAACACAGTTGTCAGAAGATGCTTCCCAACCCTTACTGGGCTCATACTCATGTTTCTTCTTCTTCAGTTTGTATTCTCTGTGACCAAGGAGAGTCAGAGATGGGAAGAAAGGTGAGCATTGACATTTCTCAAGTGATCCCCAAAAACTGTCGTATGAGATGTTTTCATTAAACCATCATCTCAGGTCCCAGCTAGTCCAAATATTCCTCCTGCCTGCCACCTCCAGTGTTGGTAAGCATGTCCTTGTGCACAGACACATCCAGCTGGCTTGGCACGCAAGCGTTTTGCATCTCCGTGCCTTGGCAGCCTGGTCTTACACGGCCCAAGCTCTGCATAAGCCAGAACAGCTGCTGCCCAAAGGAGACAGCAGGGTCTTGTACATCAGAGACAGGTTCAATTCCCTCTCCCTAACAAGTTACTTCATTATTGCCTCCTGCCTTCTCCATCTGAGGAATAATCCTCTTCCTCTGCACAAAGCGTTGCGAGAATAAAGAGAGACTGGTAGGAACTCTGATATTGGAAGAGCAGGAGAAAAGTGAATATCTGAGATGCATTTGCAGGAGCAGAAACAAATCTGTAATGGCTCTGAGAACTGCTCTTGGGTCCCACAGCTTAGGCTTAACTGCAGCAATTGCCCTTTTTGTATCTTTCAGAACAAGGTTTTCTGTATTCAGTCAAGACTTCAGGGAAGAATTTGGGTTTAATTCAAAGAACATGCCTGCTTAAACCTTGCTTCTGGGTGGAGTAATCAGAGGTGGGTTCAGTTATTTTATTTCTCCCATAAATTATGTGAGTCTAATGTGTCAGTCTTAGAAGTTCTCCATCTGGAGATGGGACTTGGGCCAATTATGTCATAATTTTTCTTGCCTCAAGTGCCTCATATTTATTGTATAGGAATCAAAATTCTAAGCAGTTCAGGTGGTGAGTAGATTTCCTTGTGACAATGAAGCATATTTTATTTTAGAATTTTAGGCCAGCTTCCTGCCACTACATAACAAAAATATGATTTATCATACATAAAATCCATATTTTTGGAATAGAAATAAAAAAATGTTACAATGGCCCAATTTATCTAGGGAAATTTTATTCTATCATTGCTTGACAACATAATTTTATAGAATAAAACACTTTTTACTGAGGGAATTTCACTTGTGTTAAAATATATTGTTACTGCAAAACAGTGTAGGAAAGGCTTGAATTTTAGAAAATATGAATATGCTAGATAAGCTTATTCTAAAAGGATGTGCCAAGACATTTTTTACAGATGGAATTGTAGTAGGCATAACCTTATTTTAAATGAAAAATAAATAAATAGATGAATAGAGTTTATGCAGGATTGGGTTGGGGTTTTTTTGTGAATAGAAAAATACAGAGTTTTATAAATTACAATGAAATCACAGAAATTGCAGTGAAGGAAATCAGTAAAACTTCGTACTGTCCAAATACGTGTGACAAGCGTGTGTATGCATAATTGAAAATACTTAGGACCTGAGGCAGAGATTTTTACCCAGACATCTCAGAGAGCTTTCTGAAGATGGGAAACAATTTTGCAAGGGAGCAAGGCAGACAGAAACCAGGGAAGTGGCCTTTCAAGTGATCTATATAGCCAAGAAGTATAGGATATAAAAGAGTTGTCCTCACAGTCTGGTCTCATACCTCAAAAATATATAGCTTACAGCAAATACATAGCACTGAGTGTGTGGAATTTTTCTTGCTACAGAACACTGATACATTGCAATATAGTGACTCTTACCCTAGTTTCCAGCTGATCCTGCCTTTTTC
The DNA here is from genome assembly GCA_013398275.1 of Promerops cafer. Lineage (NCBI taxonomy): Eukaryota > Metazoa > Chordata > Aves > Passeriformes > Nectariniidae > Promerops > Promerops cafer. The sequence goes on along the minus strand of VZSE01007790.1, from coordinate 831,805 downwards.
TGGGAATTGAAGCTGCTTTATTTTGCTAGAGGAAGACTTCTTATTCACAAGGGGAAAAAACACACTTTCATGTTAAGGCCAGTTGATTTTTGCACTTAATTTTGAAACAGATTTTGAACATACTGCTTTTCTCGGCACTGACTATTAAGTAGGTCGTCCTTGTCCACAGATAATTTTTAGGCACCCTCCTGAAATATGACAAAGTTTTTCAGTACAGCAGAGATAAAGTAAAGCTGGAAATGCCACTGGAATGTTCAAGAAAGGAACTTGACTACTGTATTCAAACCTTGGGTATAACATACATTTAGTTGCCAATATTACAAAGCATTTCTGCCTATATGTGCACTAGAAGAACACAACTCTATAAAGAACATAAACAATAAGTTCTTGGCTACTTCACATTGAGAATATCCTTAAATCTTTTATTGGATTGAGAATTTAACAGAATGTTGTTACAGGCCCCTACAATCCAGTCATCTCTGGACTCTGCTCATACTCTCCTGTACAGAGTCCTGGCCACTCTGCAACATTTCTACAGCCAGGAGTGAACTTTCTAAACCTTATTCTTGCCTTTTAATTCCCATACAATATGCTAGTAAAACAATTACAAGAAATAAAGAGTTTTATAACATAGACAGTACAAGTTGATCCCTTATGAAGACAGAATAAGCCTTGTGGTGAATGGTCTGGAGAAAATACCAGGACTGAAACAGCCTCAGGTGTCATTAAACACTTCAGTGTCAGCACTTACAAAAGTACTACTGATACTATTTCATATCCAAAGTAAACCTTCTGGTGGGAACCAGGATGAAATTCTGTTGCCTGAGTTATGTTTTAATCAGTTTTGGTGAATTTGGAAATGCTCTGTAAACTGAAACCAAGCTGAACACTACAATGGTTTGCTGCCAACACAGGCTTCTTACATAGCTCCAAATGATCTGATATCACAAGTGTAAATCACAGTTTATCTGTAAATGAGACCAAAACCAAAACGTAATAGGACAGTCTTTTTTAATGAGAGCACATGTGTAGTAGAGTTGTAAAACTGAAAGGCAGCACATGAAGACTTTGATTTAAAAATACACTATTAGTTTTCATGGTCTTCAGCTGGTCAAGCAAGTTGTGGAGTACAATGTATGTCTGTTGAGTCTGGGTTGCCAAATAAAACCAAGAAAAAGCAGCTGGAAGAGAGGTACTCCATAACATTTCTGCAGGGATTTCCATCTGGCAATGGAACAGGTGAACTTGAGCTTAAATGAAGAGTTTAAGTTCAGAAATAGCTCCAAAACCACAAAGTGATTATTTACTTTGTTTGGCTGGAAAAAAAAAAAAAAATCCAGATAAAATCTGATGGCTTACAAAATTATTTTCCAGCTACCAAAACAGTTATGTGAACATTTGATGTTGGACTTGTACCCTTCACATTATCAGACCCTCTTCTGTCATCTTCTGACTGTATTGAAGAACCTGGCTCTAGCCAAAGGGCATAAGAACAATTATTTTTCTTGCATTGTACCTACAATCAATATCCAAACATTGTCATTATCACCTGCCATGTACTGTATGACTCTTCCTTTTTTCTGAGTAGGGGAGAAAGACAAGAAGTCAGAAAGAGGCCTGTTTGTAAAGTAACAAGAAAAGAAATTTCTTATAGCCTAGGATGTATATGAAACCCACTAACTTTAACATCTTACACTCCTTATATACCAATTTTAATTAGCAAATGAGAAGGCAGATTGGATTCTTGTGCTTGTCTATTTCCTCTTACATTTGGATTGTGAGTTAAAGCTCTGTGTCAGGCCAAAGCTATTGCAACATGCCAAAACCATCACAACATGTCAGCAGCTGTGACTCAGAACACATTACACTCAGGAAGAAAAAGATGCAAAGATAAGATATTAAGACTGAAATCAATACAGGATTCTCTTTTACATATCCCAACAGTCTCATTAACTTCAAAGCAGCTGATATGAATGTAATTAAGGAGCAGAACAAACAGCAAAAGGGGAAAAGAAACCACAGGGCCCTGTTTCAAGATCCTCACTAAAATGGCATAGCACAAGGCTGTAGCATAAATCACAGGATACACTCTGTCAAGCCTAACAGAAATTTTTTTCAACAAATAATAGTGACATTTTAAACAATGCAAATTGTATAAATGCGGGCATCGGCAGTTTAAACACAAATAAGCATCACCACCAGGGAATAACTTTATACAGCAACAAACAAGTTCTTGGTGCTCTACTGTGCTAAACCCAAAGCACAGCTGGCTGCTAGATTTAAACCTACATGCTACCCACACAAGATAGTCCTATAGAAAAGGACAGCCAGGTGCTCCACGACAGAGCTGGATACCAGAGACTCTCTAAGTCAGCTTTGTGTGGTCACAACCCGAAAGCGCCGCTGTGCCGCAGCACTGAAATGCACAACATTGTTAATTATTAACACTGTTAACCTGTTGGGCTGCTGTCAGGTCCACAGGCTAATGTGCAAAATTAAATGAGAATGCTTCCGTGTGCCACGGGTTATCCAAGTCATGCTTAGAGAAAACAGATGGCCATGGGACAGAATTCCACGGCCATTCTGTTTTCTCTAACAGAATAAAATGGGCATTAAATGGGCAGCAGTTGTGAAGAGAAGGCTGGGTGGGTGCTTTCCTCTTGCAGAGGGCAATGGGCTTGGCTGGGCAGCAGGAGAGAGCCTGTGCTGCTACACTCCCACCATCCCAGCCTCTACAGAAACAGGACAGCTGAGTCCCCAGACATCAGGAAGGTGGTGGTGACACATCTTTAACAGGCAAAGTGCAGCTACAGGGAAAAGGTGCAGAAGACTCCAGGGGAAAAAAATTTCTTCTGGCATTTTTCATAGGCTCTAAATTCCTAAATCCTCCCCCTCCTGTTCACCCCACAAATGTGAATCAAGGGATCAACAGATCAATGGGATAATTGCATGGAATGTCTTCAATGGAGCATCAGCCCCTGTTTCTTACATACATTAGTGAATGCTCCTACGAAGTGCTAAATTAAAATTTACGGTAGTGCTAATTGAAGTCACATTTGTGTGTGTGCTGCGTGCTGTTAGGCAGGAGGAGATTTCTTTTGCTGGAGATTAAAACTTCAGTAATGTCTTTTTGTGCTTATACCAGTTTAATGCAAAAGCAAAACAATTATAGGAGGCTGTTAATGGATTAGATGGCCAGTGTTGCTGTCTAGCTGTGTTCCAGTTTTTCCTCTGTTGGCTCTGTACTGTCTGTTGTCATCTCCTAATTATCTGTTCCTTTTTCAGTTGGCAGCTTTAACGTGTTGGGGGTATTATTCAAACCCAAATTAATTTGTGTTTTTCAGGAATTGCTTAAAGAGTAGGAGTTTTATTTGGAGCTTGATATGGCAATAAAATTTTTATCAGATGCAAAAGAGAAATGTTTTTTTTTGGCTGACTTGCACTGCCATGAAACTATTCACATTGATCAGCAAGAGCAGAGAAAACTCTGGTGTTTCAAAATAAAATAACTTCTGAAGTTTTTGGCAGATGATTTGTTTCCACATGGCCTATCATCATCAGCTCCCACCTTACGGTAGTTTCTGAGGGCAGAAAGCAATGGCACTTGCAAAAAACTTGGAGAGTGTGTCTGCTCAGGTCTTAACTGACACTTGAAATGTTGCTGATGGCAAGCAAGTTCAAGGACATAAGGAAAGAGATCTAGCATTTAAATCCCAATATCTTCATTTATGCAGCCAATGAATTAATCAGTAAGAACACATTTTTATAGTGCTAAATATATTTTATATATTTCAAATCCTGCTAGATGCTGCACACACACAAGTCCCTTTAGGGCACACAGCATTGAATCCTTGCAGCCATTCTTCCCACTTTGTGCACTGTTTAGCCACCATCCACAAAAATATACAATGAAAAATAATTGCTTATAGAATTCTAAGGAGAAAATAAGTAATGAATATATTTCCTAATAGATACCGAGAAAACATGGGTTTTGCAAAGTCCAGTGTTCCAGATGCACTACCTTCCTGTAGGCTCTGTGTTTACAAGAAGCAGGCTGCACTGAAGAGTTTATTCCAACAGTCCAGTGCCACCTTTTAAACACGAAAACTCCCCTGTATTCTCTCCTGAAAATGATCTCTTGGGAAAACAGAGGAGGAAATGAAGACAAAATAAACACAAAAAGAGTTAATCTGAAACTAATCAAACCCCATTTTCTTCCCCTGCACCAGAAATCTTTTTTTATTTCAGTGCTGAATCTGTTTTCAAAGACATGCCGATCCTTTTGAGGGGAATTCCACGTCTTACAGCTGTGCAATCTGCCCTGCAGTGTACGCCTTACTCGCCCACCTGCTCACTGCAAAACACCCTGAGCTTCCCAGAGCTGAGGCTGAGCCAAAAGAGTTGTGCTTTAGACATGTCACTGACCTCCAACAAAGACTATGCTTAACTAGTTATATTTTAAGTAAAAGTGGTAAAATTCAAAACTGCATAAGGCCAGCAGAGCTCTTGTTACCTTGCAGTGTTATGTTGTATTATGCATGGTCATCTGTTAATAATGCATGGCTTTATACAGCAGTTAAAAAGCCATTTCATTAAACAGCTTCATTTTAAGAATAATTTGTTAAGAATGCAGCTTCTGGAAAAAAGGCTAAGTTCTTGTTCCACATTCAAAATCTAACCCACATTCTGAGAATAAAGGAACAGTCATAATTTAAACATATGACAATTCATGCTTTGAAACATCATGTAAGTCTAGCCTTAACTACCTCCCATTTGATATTTTATTTTTTCCCCGCTTTATTTTTCTTCTTTATTCATGTTGATTCAAAAGTATATACTAAAATTTTAATTTTATCTTTTGCTGTGCATTTTGGTGCCAACAATGAATTGAACCCTACCTGTTTAAAAGCTCATTTACTGGGGCAAAATGATGTCACTTTCTTCTCATAAGGGCTAACATAGTTTTGTTATCATGAAAGATTAAAAGACGTGACCTTTGGCATTGAAAAATATTGTGGCAACTCCTACAGCTTCTAACCTGAATGCTATAAAATACGCTCACTTTGTAGCAAGCAGAGCACTAAAACACGTACTATATCTGGCAGAAATATTTATTTTCAGCTTTCATCTCACGCATGCATTAACTGCTGAATTGACTACATTGTTGGTAGAACAATGGGTCAGGCCCAGACCTGGTGGAAGCTATCTGATGGGCAGGTGTATCAATGGGAAAGCACACACTCATGTGAACAAAAACAGAGCTGAAGTCAGAGGCATGCTATCCCCTCTGCCTTGTTCATGGAACTGAGCCATTCCCTCCCTGACCAGTACCAGTGCACAGCCAGCTCCAGGAGCACAAGCACTGTCACTGAAGAGGAAAATGCACTCAGCAGCCTGCCAAAAAGAGGGGAGCAATATTGCTTGGGTACTATTCAATCACCCACGTGTGCAGACAAAAAAACCACAGCAAGTGGAAAGAAATACAAGGTCTACCCCAGCCTGAACTACATTTTTTTGCTTTTCTTTTTAACAGAAATCACAGCCATTCCCAGGTTCAGCCAATCTCTACAGGGAGAGCAAGCAGCGTGGTCACCCTGCATAGTTTTGTTGTGAATGTTGTGATATTTGATGTCTCCTGTCCACTCCTCCTCCTTAGAGCCCCTTATTTATGAGACATACACTTCTTCACTCTAGAACTACAACTTTCTAATCCTTGTGGCCACAGAAATGACCTCAAGAACAGCTCCTGGGGTGACAGTAGTCACCTGACAGCAGTGAGGTTCCTGCTGTGGATGCTCACACCACAGCCCTCCAGACCAGAGAGTCACCCACTGAATATCCTGTTAAAATTTTGGAGAACAATGCAGTGTGATGAAATGAAAGATGAAGGCAGAACTGTCAGTAGAACAGTTCACCAGGCAGTACATACTGATAACTGCCAGCTGCACAGCAGGGCATGCCCACACCTAATATCAGCCACAATTACCGGGGAGTTTTGTGTAATCCATGCCAGGGATCACAGAAGTTAAAGCAAGCTCAACCATTCTACTGCAAGTGTATGGAGCAGTATGGCTGATTTTTCTGCAGGACAGTTGGTCTACTTAGAAGAATCTATAATTACTTTATGAGTATTTTTAATTTTTTTTTTTAAATAAACCTTTTCAGCTCTTCCTCCCCCATTTGGACAAAAGAGGAACAAGATACTAAGGCAGGGCTAAAAGAAAAAAGCCTCCTTGGATTTCTGATCCTGACTGCATTTTCAAGGCAAGTGTACCAGAAAAAGCATTTGTTTGCATATCAACTCTGAAGGTGCAATAGACTGGAGCACAGAAAACATGGTTCTGTCTTATGTTCACAACCCCTTTCCAACACATTTTTGCAGTTTCCTAAAAGACAATGTACCATCTCTGATTCTATATGCAGACTGCTGAAGAAGTCAGCATGACTGAGCATTAGAAAATGTGTCTTAAAACACATTTCAATTCATTTTAGAAGTGATTACTTTTAAAGAGGGAGACTATGAAAAGTTTCATCATAAAATGAGATTTTAATTTTCACTCAGATGATTCTAAATTCTTTAGTTTTTCATCTCTATCATATACATCATGTTAACTGCATGCAAACCCCCAACCCCCACCGCCAGGTCTTTGAAATTCTGGTTCCCACACGTGTAAAATAATACTTCTTGACCTCCCACAAAAAAAATTTAATGTGAACTTGCTAAATATCTCCCTTAAATACAGTTGCTTTGGAATACAAAAAATCCTTCCAGAATAATGTAAGGTAAGATTTTTCAGGTCACAATCTTTTCCTCTTTTCTAAACATCAGGATCTCACAATGGCCTACCAACAACAGGCATCAGAAACAACCTTTCCTTGTGGCTGAAGATCCAGTGGGAAATGCTGGCCACAAGGAGACACTTACAGGACTCAACTGGACCAAATTTCATGGCTCATCAAAACGCTATCACAGTTCAACTCTTTGCAGTGGTGAGGCACAAAATACGCACAAATGTCAAGCTACACGAATTCATTAAATATTTACAGGAATTTTTAAGACAGTAGAAATTTGGAAAAAGTCTTCTTATTTTATATACTTCTGGTCAAGATAAATTAGCTCAGCTGAATAAGCATTCTTGTAAAATTGGAATGAGTCCCCTTTCACAGGCAACAATACTCCCCTTAGTTTTGCTTCCAAAGCAATGGTGCCAATTTTTTATTTTTTTAAAAGGAATTGCATACTCTGTAGCTGTTTTTCAATTAAGAATACATGTTCCCATGTTACCCTCTCAGTTAGAAATCCACACATTATCACTAGTAAAAGGTGATTTGCTTCAATTTCCAGAAGTTAGACCTTTAAACACACAGAAGAGTCTATTTCCAAACTTTAAACTACATTAGGTCTTGGCAGACCCTGACCAAGATAATTCACATTATCTGCCTTTTGGTAAATTATAAAGTGAGTTTCAGAGTTCCTACACACCTTACAGGAGTTTTTCTCCTTGAGCAATCTCATCTTGTCCCTGAATTGTCTCCAATTTATCATCAATTTCTTTGAATTGTTGATGGCAGAATGCAACAGTGCAGAGAATTCCCAATTAGATCTGCTGTGACATTCTCCCTTTATGTTTTACCTTTCCTTGCTCATATCTCCAACTATGGTTAACATCTTAAAGAATGTCATGAAGTCACTCTTACACTGCTCTCCGCTAGAAAATTTCCACCGCACTCTAAACTCATCACTTCTCAGGCAGTCTCCCATTCTGCTATCAGAGCTTTAATATTTTTACCTTCATGTTCCATCTTATCCCAATTGTATAAACATTCAAATAATCACATTTCCTTTACCTTATCAATTCACAGACACTAAGGTCTATGTCACAGACCTTTTCATAATTTTTTTTTTCCCCCAATCCTGTGTCACTTGCAATGGTAATCTGTGGATCTGCTGTGCTCCTTTAGGTCATCAATAAATATCTGATCTAGTTTGGGGCAGAAAGGAAACAGAATTCAGTTGCAGACAGAGTCAGCAACTGAATTTTAACACACACAAATTAAAACGTTGCAGAAGATGTCATGTAAAGACAAGTACACTTGCTGAATATTCATTATTGCACATTGATAGAATACTAGCACTGATATAAGAAATGTGAAAATGAAAGTCTGGAGTTCTAATTTATAGCCTTTTTATTAGTAACTCACACTTTTTTTCCTGGTCCTCTTTGCATGGGAAGATATTTTACATGCACACTAAATTAATTAGACATGTAAAAGACATTTCATTCTGGCCAACTCAACTGCTTTGGGCAATATTCCACCAGATTTCCAGACAATTAACAGCTGTAACATCTGGAAACCTCAGACAAACGGCCACCAACCATGCAAAAACCTACTCCATATCACACGAGCCTCTGCTTCATCCCAGGAGTTCAGAGGCACAGACATCACAGGAGGCAGGCGTGCACAGGACACACTGGAGGAGCTGCACAAGCACGGATCATCTACATGTGCATGTCCACATGCTCATATAGAGATGTTGGATTTGCTATTCTGAGGAGGACTGGAAGTTATGATGTCTTGACCATTTCATTGCTGAGCTTTTCAATATCATTCAGTTCTGTGTCTTCCTATCCTATAGGATAGGAAGAAACACACTGGCAACACTCCCCACAGGAGCAGAAGCAGCACTGATCCTTTTGTTTTGGTGTGAAAGATCAAGTCTAAGTGACTCAAAATAAAAATCTGAATTTGTTCCTGTCCTTTATTCCATGGGCCTAGAGGCCTTGTATCCCCCTAAGACATCAGGACCCAAGTAAGTAAATACAGTTTGTATCCAGCTGCCTTAACCATTGAAAGGGTAAGTCTGAGTGATGATACAAAAATCCCAGTATTTTCTTAGGTATTTTCGAATCCTGGCTGAGGTTTTTGAATCCTGATGGCCCAGAGCTGGGAGCCTAAAATTCCTGTGCACACCACCTCGTCTATGTGCTGAACACCCAAAATGTGGTGATGCATGATGGTGCCTTTCTCAGTCAATAATAAGTGAATAATAAGAGTCTCCACAGTACAGAGCCTACAGAGCTGGCTACTGACTTTTGGGCTATAGCATTGCCTGACCTCTGTGCCTTTGTCTCCAGATAGTTCCTGATACTGTATCACAACACAAGAACAATGCCCAAGTCCTCAGCAATTTGCTGTCTCAGAGGGACCAGCACTCCTACAACTGATCAATCTGCCAAAGGAAAAAAGAAAAAAAAAAACAAGCCAAAAGTCACATCTCTGACTAAAAAGGCTTTCCACTTCAAGGCTTATTCCACAATTCAGTTCAGCTGACAAATGCAGAGATGAGGATTTCTCAACTGTGCAGTTTCCAGTGAGGGATGACCCACCCATATTGTTAGGAGAATTGGGAGAAGACAAGCAGACCCCTGAAAAGGATACAACTTACAAGGTACCATCACAACTTAGCTCTGGAGAAAAGTTACCACTTGCCTACAAGAAGAGAGTCACATCACACAGGATCAGATCCCAGCATCGCCAGAGTCAGCAGGCAGGGGCTAAGCATGGCAGGGGACATACAGAAAAGGTACAGCTCCTTTGTCCTTACAGCCCCGTGGGAAAAAAGTATATCCAAAATGGCACATAATTAAAGGGGGAGAAAGGAGAGTCTTTGATGCCAAAGTTGTGGTGCATTTACTCCACAGAATGCAAGGCAGTTGGGTGGTGTCAGAGAAGACACAAAGGGTGCATGAGACGCTGAAAATGTAAAGAGAAAACCTTACAGGCATGTGCAGAGTTCTGTCCATATCCAGACCCAAACATCCACCACTCTGTTTATCCAATTGCCATTTCATTTAGCTGAGCAGCACTTAACTGAAATTCTTCAAGGTTAGGGCCCCAGGAAGAGTTGCTTTTCTCTGTCAATTCTTTGATTGACTTTACCTCCATCTCTCCAAATACCCTGGATGCCCCCAAACCATTTGGGATAAGCAAACTTGTGCTGAATTTTCTGTCTGTCTCATTCATTCACTACTTAAGTAGGGAAAAAGCCCCCAACCTTTTCTTGTTCAGCTGGCTTAATATTGAGGGTAGGCAGTGATGTCCTTCTGCCATGAATATGCTAAAATTAATCCAATTTGCATGGGAACATATAAGCAGCAAATATTTATTCATGATTGGGAGGGAGCTGATCTTTAGTATGTATACTAAAGGTAGACACTAAAACAAAAGCATAAACATTGATCACCATAGCTTTCCTAAAATTAGTTACCAGGTATAATTAATTTGTGCTTGCAGTCATATTAAATCACTAACAAGCATAACATGTTTGAAATAAAGAAATAATTCAAGTAAAATGCAATTAGGGAGATCCAGTTATTTCAGTCTGGGCAAAGTGACCCTCACTCTATAGCTTGATAGTTAATGAAGCTGACTTTAAAAGAATTCCTTTTTCTCACCATGAACATTATCTTTGTCTTTTCCTAAACTTCATGCCAAAGCTGCAAAGTTTAATTAAATATGCTACACAGTCTGGAGGAGTAAAAAGTAAGAGATATGTCAGCAACAGAAAGGGCAGCCTTCTTGTAAGCAGTTTGTCAAAAAAGGGAGTCATATGCAGGGTTATTGTTAAACTCAAAGCAGAAGTAGATAAAAACCACATAGGGTTGTATTTTTACATACTTTATTTGAGTATTGTGAAAGGTTGTGTTCCTTAGCTGAAACCATTCCATTGCAGGGGAAAGTAAAATTGACAGACTATTTTTTTTACTAGAAGACAGATGGACTTTACTTCTTAAAGAGATCTCTTGTTTATTTTAGTTTCTTTTAAAAAAGACTTCTGGCCTTGGGCTTAAGACTGTGTTTGATCAAAAACAGCTCAGGAGGATCAGTCAAAGTCAGCATCTCACTGTCTTGATGCTTTTCTGCTGAAGGCTTCTAGGAAGAGAACTGCCATGAACTGGAAGCTCAGGAGCATTGCTGTGAGAGCCTGTGCCACTTTCACAGCAACTCTGAGTGCTTGTGCAGAGATGATTCTAAAACATTTTAGCAGTGACTGAGGACCTGGACAAACCCATGCATCATTCAGTAGCTCTTCTTTAGTTTGTTGGTGAATCTCTGCTGGAGATTTAGAGCCTTTCCTTCAGAGCCATGAGAGTGGACTGTATGATCAATCCTCATCTGCAGCCCAAGCAAAATTCTTTGATGGCCAGGAAAGTTGGTCTGAGCTAAGCTCAGAACTGTGTCACCAAAGTAGAGGGAGAAGCATTTATCTGATCTTATAAGGCATCATTTCCCCAGACCACCTCAGATTTAGGCAGCCTACAGGCACACAAATCATGGTGCATTTGTAGGAAAAAAGATTAAAAATGAGAGCTTAAGAATAAAAAGAGAAAAATAATCTCACTAGCTTCTATGCTCTTCTGATACCCTGTTACCAAAATATTAGCACCTAACTAGTTTCTGCACAAAATGCATTATTCATTCTGTCTGTGCAAAAGTAGGAGGAGAAGATTTCAGTGTGACTGCACTCCTGAATCAGCAAATGATTCAGATATTTGTAATTTGGTTCTGAGAAAGAAGAAAATTTTAAAAAACCAAACAAAAAAACCCCAACGAACTCCTGAAACAGGTGTAGTTAAAAAACCACAAATACTTCTTATTATTTCTGCCCTGCTTTAGCAGAACAGAACCTTACACATAGTTTGTAAATAAGTGAGACTCATGTAATAGAGAGGAGATGCCTTTTGCAATCTCAGAAAAAAACACTTCAGAACCAAGCAATAAACACAGGTGGAAGGCAACCAAAACTAGACTCTACTCAAGCACCTCTGCCCCTGCTGCACCATAGTCCTGAAGTGAGGATTTGAGTTCCATTTTGGAAACCCATACAAGTGATTTTGAACAGAGACTGGGGAAACATGCACAAAAGAAACTCATTCAGCCTATAGGAGCAATAGCATTAGAAGCCAAGGTAGATGACTTTCTCAGGCTATGCCAGGACTTCCTCTCTAGCTGCCAGACAGGCAATTACCCTAATCCTTACATGAGCTTCACTCTTTCCATTAGTCTACACCAGCCCCATTTCATCTGCATCACCAGTAGGCTTTTGCCCCTCCTTTTAAGGGTTCCTTCCATGCATACAACCTCTTCCTAGCCAAATCCACCAAGAAAAATAGCTTTTTATTAGATTACATTAATTCAGTAGAGATCTAAGCAAAGTTATCTGTCAAAACCCAATTTATTTCTTAAAGAACAGGCTCCATTTGCTCCATTAGGTTGCAATGGGTTATGCTCTATCCTACTGCCCACATTGGGTCTAGCTTTTTTCACTTGGGTTGCAAATACTATGAACTGCCATTCCTAAACATCAGTTCAGCAGTCAGGGACAGTAAAAAAAAAAAACCAAACAAACCCAAAACCCCACAAAACAGAACCAAACAAATAGAATATTGAGATTTTCTGTAGTGCCTAGCAAAGAACACCATTATGTTATCATGTGTATCACGTATAAATTGAAGGTTTTCTCACACTTTACGTGCCCTGGGTTATGCTATCCCCTCAGTACAAAAACAATAGGTTTCACAGCTCAGCAAAGGTAACAATGATAAGCCCAAGTGAGGAATCAGGGGGATGTCTGCCTTGGGGTCAGCGGGGAGCAAACTGCACCTTCAGAGCCTCTGTAACATTTTCCTGAATTTGCTTGCCTTTACAAAGAGCATGAACATGGCAGGTACTAGCACCAAGCATCACAAGTTTACAGTGTCTTTCAAAGCCTTCAGTGGGCATTTCCCCAGCTGTCCCCGAAGCCACAGAGATGTACATCATGCACTCAGCCTGAGCACACAAGCAGGCTGCAGGAGAAAGTCATAAGGTCTTGACACCCCACCTGACCTGTGATTTTACTTGTGAGTCAAGTGGTGAGAAGTCATTGTGCAGCAGTGAGATTCAGCCTTTTTTTTCTTTGACAAGATTGAACAAAATAATCTGTGTGGAGAGAAAAGTTCAATAAATGCACCACAGAGGTTTTGGGCATTTGCTCGCTTACACCGTTGCCCTCAGTGGGCATTTTGCCAGAGCTCCAGCTTTTACATAAATGGGCATTTAAGCCTTTCAGGTAAAAGAGGGGGCCCACAGGAGGAAGCTGCAAGGCCATTTACAATGTAATGGTCACCTTTTTTTCGTTTTCAAAAGATCATAATAATATAGTTTTATCTTGTTGATATTAGCTTTGGAATAAATATCTAATACTAGTCTTGTGCTACATAGTACCATTCTCAAACCTTCATTCTATTATATATATATATATATATATATATATATACACACACACACAGAGACATTATTTTGCTGCCAATTGCTCTCCAGGATTCTCACTAGAGAAAAAGCATTACAGCTACCTTGTATGCAACTGAAAGGATAGCAGAGCAGGCTGAGGCTTGCCAGCCTGGAGAAGAGGCAACCTGAACAGGTAATGCATGACAGAGGTCAACAAATTAAAGAGTGTCTTTGAAAAAAATTGACAAAATTTGACTATATGCTGAGTCTTTCAGCTAAAAAACAAAGGGACGCAACATGAAATGTGCAAGAACAAGGCTCAGGGAAAATAAAAGACACCAGCTTTGTCTGTTACAGGACTCCTTGGAAAAGAATATTGTGGAAAGAAAAAGTTTGCACAGGCTGACAGGGAACCTGTACCAGAAACTTGAAAAAAATGATATTTTAGGGCTACCAAATAGTAAAAATCACATCAGGATTATAAAATGTCAGGAATTGGGAGTATACTTGGAGGAAGTACATTTCTCTCCTTACTTTTTTTCTTCCCCATGCACCTTCTTGTAACCACCTGGATAGAGGGCCCAATGAACCCTTAGACAGAGGCATAACAGATGTTCTTAAACTCTTGAATTTTCTGTTTTTCACAGATAACCTATACTGGCTTTCTGTTCATGCAGTACCCTAAGATCTAGTTACAAGGCAATCAGTAGATGAGCAGAAATTCTAGGTTAGACCTCTAGAGTCTAGAACTAATATTTTAACCACACCACAACTTTCCTCTGTGATAGAGAACATGCTGCTGTTCCAAGTCCTTTTCTGGAGGAAAAAGTACCCTGAGATGTGGCTCACAGATCCAACAGTTCACAGATTTACAGTACATTAACTGTGGTCATGGGAAAATGTTGGTTTTTTCTTCTATAAAGAGGGTCTTGTGTAATATGTAAATGCCACAAGGGATTAGCACAAGAAATTATTTTTGCAGTGTGTGAAAGTGTGCTGTGCCAATTCTCAGAAGGTCCAGTTCCAGCCAAGCCTCATGACAGAGCCAGAGGCAAGTGCACAGCCCTCAATACACTGCACATTAGAGATGGGCAGAACCAGCTGAGAAGTCAGAAACACAGGCAAAAATAGTAATTTACAATAGTTTCACTGCCCAGCCTATCTGAACTAGCCCTGACAGAAAACAGTTCAAGCAGAAAATCCCCTTTTTGTTTTTGTAACATAATATCTTACTGATATTCCATCCTTATAGGAAAGTCCTACAAAATTAAAATGAGAAGAAAGCTCATGAACTTCAAAAAAACTGGACTCAATATTTTCCTGATTGTGTTACATAAGCTTCTATATGAAGACAGACTATGTGAAATTGTGGAGGCTGAGACTGAGTGTAATGAGAATTCTACCATGTTTGTCAAAAAAAACCCCTTTTTTTTTAAAGTATAGGCTTACATGAGGCACCCACTGTGGAAAAAATTCTCTTAATATCTTTTGACAAATTAGTTCTGTTTGTTGTGGGAAGAACCATCTAAAACACGGAACAATAAGACCATGAGTTCTTTGTAAATATATTTTTGAGCTTGGTATGTGTTCTGCACTTCACATAGGAAAGTAATATAAAGGGACTAGAAGATGCATACAGGTTGGGAATGAGATTATTATTACCTATGCACAAATATTTCAGGTTAAACTAAGTCTATTTGCAAGGTTTGGATTCTTTCTTGTCAAAATATGGAAAGCGGTGGCTTAGAATAGACTGAGAAATTATCAGGATCACCCCTTTTTTTATTTGCTAGAACAAAGCATTTTAAAGACTGGCTCAGAGTCCCAGACTGCCTTTTTACTCTCAAAACAATGATGCAGCAGTTCTCCAAATTTAATCACCTGCTATCTGTCCATATTATAAATTGGGTATTTGGGCTATGAAATGGTGTCCTACAGATCAGACATATCTCAAATGGCCAAAGTCCTAACCAGAATAGTGAGCTCTTTTGCACATCTGAAGTTTCCAATTCATGCTTAAGGCTCCAAATAATTATGAAAGAGACTGGAAAGTCCAGCAGACCACAAATGGCTTGAAAGAAGCTTGCAGGATTAGACACGGTTTAAGTAATATTGTTGAAAACATACAGTAGAGTTTAAATAAAAAGCAAACTCGAATGTGCATAAAAACTTGAACAGGAAGCAGACTGAAAAACAACTACAAGCAAGGAGGGAAATGAACAAGTTTATTTGATCTTTCCAGCTGACTTAAATACGAACACTAAAAGAAAAATAAAATAGTGACAACTAATTTATGATGTAAAATTATTCCTGGTTTAATTAAATTAAAATAAATGAATGTAATTAATTATCTAGGTTGGGAGATGTGTCTACCCAGACAGAATTTCTCTCTCAGACCCATTAAGGGGAAGCAGGTGGATCAGAATGACCTAAATTTCATTCAGTGTTGTAAACTAATGGTTAGATTTTCAAAGCTTTCCAAAAGGTTTCAACTACATACTGCATTCCTGGCTTCGTGACTGCACCCTCTGGAGCATTGCAGTGACTTTTTGTCTATCCTCACTATGTTTTCCTGCTGCAGTACAACAGGCAAATACATACAATCTAATTTTATTTGGATTGTCTCCTTCTCTTGTAAACATAAAATACTTTTTACAGAATAAGAAATTGCAGAAATTACTCTTATGTTACTGCCTACCACACCATTCTGATTCTATCATCAGCATCCTTTTGAAAGTTCACAAAATGGGAGCAGGACAGCTTTCATTACTCCTGTGCATATTCCCTACCCCATATTAAAAATTCTGATATCAAGCTGCTGCTCTGGTTATGGAAGAATAGCATTTCTGATATATTAAAGACAGCAGACCTTCCAAGATTTTTTTTTTTTTTTTACATAATCTCCTGGCCTGCCAAGTGGCCCAGCACATGGTGTATACAGATGCACTAGAAGACAGACAACTTTCATACCATAAATTCCTTTGCTACTCTTCTGCTGTGAATGACAACAAAACTTTCTGCTCATTTCAGTGGCAATGATTCCAGCCATATCAAAGATTGCCAGTCTAGTTTTCCAGGCATAACAGTAGTTTGTATTTTAGAATAAGTTTTTCTGACCCTCTTTTTCATTTTAGTTCTTCACTCCCCTCACTGCCTTTTTTTTTCTCAAGAAGAAATTTGCTTTCTACCATTTGCTTTCTCAGCAGGGCTGTTATCAGCACTAGTCACTAAAAGAAGACAGCTGGTAAGGGAGAGGCAAGTCAGATCCTTAAGAACATAACCATGGATTTTAACATACGAGCCTGCGCTGTAAATTGTTTTGTTACGCAATTTGTATCAAACTCGCTCCATAAGTCAGGAGCATACCCTGCAGCATGTGAAGTTCATAGAAAAAGACAAGTTAGACCAAAAAACACACATTTGAACAGATAAAGCAAACTAGGAGACCATTTGTTGCAGAGCAGCCTTTGTAATTCTGAGAACTGGTCCCACATTCTGAAGCGGATAAAGTTGTTTGTAGAAAAAAAGACGAGACTCACAGCTGGAGGAAACACAGGTGTCAAAGTCTGTTGTTACTGCTTTTGTTGTGGCTCCAAACAGGCAGCCATACTTGATATGCAAGAAAGAAAAAAAGGGAGATAACTGAGCGAGTTCAGCCCAGGACTAAATGGGTGCAGCAGCCAGGTAGGTCATGTTTTCCTCTAGCTTATCTTTTCCATAATTCTTTCCCTGTGAAGACAATGAGGTCACTCAATTCAAGGCAAAGACCTGGACTCCTGGTTTCATCAGCCCATCTTCTGCAGCAGCTTCAGAATTGACTTTAGGAGGAATTGCACTTACACCAGAGCTGAATTTGGCTCACTGCAAGGAAACATTTCTAAACCCCTCTGCTGGTTAAGCTTCCTGGATATTACTCAGTTTCCTCTGACATGTTCAGCAGCAAAATTTCAAACTGAAGACAGTAGTCTAAAGGGGAGCTGGAGCTTGCTGAAATCACTGCCTAAAAATCAGTATGTCCCCCTTACAAACAATTTGATACCATGACTGCTTTTCCCCTTTGGTTCAAACCTGAACTGACTAGCAGACCTTGACAGCTGCCTCTGCTCTTCCCTATTAAAAAGCTCAGACATGACATTGGTTTTAGAGGAGAAAGTGGCAGGGAATCAGACTCTGCACTGGCATTCCAATGGTTTAATTGAAGATGAACACTTTGTTCAACTCTTGCCCCTTTCCCTGGGGTGGCCAGCATTGCTTCAAACGCCTGCTGACTTAAACGGAGACAGCTGCAGGACACAGACTCATGTATCACGAGCTGTGTGCAACAGGAGATAGCTGAAGGGCAGAACTTCAAAGCTGTTTGCTGCAACCACCCGGACTGCACGGGGCTGCTGCCACTGCCAGCTGGTAGCTCCAAGCTCAAACGTGGGGACGTGGCCTCACAAGCAACTTGACATTTGCCATATCTTGGAGGTGCTGTATATCCATCCCAGAGAGGCCGGAAGGCAGCAGCAAAGACAGTGCTGATTGCATCAACATTTTTTTCCAGCTAGTCAGGCTTCTCCAAGAACTGATAGCAGTACATCAATATGTGGGGTTTCCTCCCCTTTCAAGGAAAGGGCTGCATTTAAAGTGGGGAAGAATTGAGATTATTTTAGCTTTCTTCCTCCAGCACACCAGCTTCAAACATTGTTTTAAAACTGGTATGGAATAAAAAATATATATATATATTTCTTGGTACTTGAAGATCATCTTGCAATTCTTCCACAAGAAATTACCCACACCCTGATTAGCACCAAAAGACTCAGGCAGTATTAGCTGGGGAAGACAGTGGCCCCTAACACTAATTTGAATGCATGATTTTTTTCAGCCTCATGCAGCAGGAACTAGTATAAAAGACAATTCAGTGAATTCAGCTGAGATGGTCTTTCAACACAGGGATGGGTGAGCATAACCTATGCCTTACTCCTGCTGCCAATATCTGACACAGCATTGGCTGAGCCACTCACTGTGGCTACACTTTGGAATCAATGGGTCAGTTTTAAACATGCCAAAACTCAGACCCATGTGCTAATATCTTCAGAAAGCACTAGAGCCAGTGACACCAATCCACCAAGCTCTACCAAATGCATAATGAAGAAAAAGAGGAAGAAACTAAGCAAACTTGGGGCCTTTTTCTCACCCCTTTCACATTAGAATAGACTCGCTAACTTAAACTAGATCTAAGAGGGTCTCCAGCAACCAGAAAGAGTGCAAGGCACTGTGGATTACTGGTTGTGTGGTGGCAGCGCCAAAAAAGGGCCGTAGACTGGCAGATCATGCTCAGAGGATGCCTTCATGGGGCTTGCCCAGATCACTTTACAGGTTTCAGTTGTTGTGTACAAGATTGAGGTCTCCTAATCCACATGCATTTTCTGTTTCTAGAAGTTGGCACCAAGCCTCTCTCTTGCTCCACAACCTCTCATGCTAGCTTCACCTAAAAGGGCCTTGAGAAAGGAGGCAGTGGTGCTCTCTGAGTAGAAATAGTTGGGTGCTACCTCAAAGGAGATGGGTTGGAAGGGGCACATTCCTTGACTACAGCCTCATGTTCAAATCACCACACCCCAAAACTAAGCCCAGGGAGAATAATTCTTAG
Organism: Promerops cafer; assembly: GCA_013398275.1. Classification (NCBI taxonomy): domain Eukaryota; kingdom Metazoa; phylum Chordata; class Aves; order Passeriformes; family Nectariniidae; genus Promerops; species Promerops cafer. Next base: position 812,898 of record VZSE01007790.1, on the reverse strand, counting down.
CAGCCTTCATCCTCACTGCTTCACCCTCACAAAAGGACTACAGCAGGATGGAGAACAGCCATCACAAATGCATTTTAACTGGAGAGCCACAACCTTGTTCTTATTTCCTTCCCAGCTTCTGCTTCTGGGCTCACACCATTAACAATCACCCATTGTTCCAAATTAAGAGCAAATGGAAGGTATGATCACTAGAGCTGATGGCTTAGTGTTGTTGGATGTTCTGCCTAATTTTTTAACTCTTTTACTTCCCCTGCTGAAAGGAAAAGGGAAATTAACTACATTGGGCCTATAGTGTTGTGGTTCAGATGAAAGAAGTTCTCAGGACTTTTCCACAGACCCTTCACCTTGCAAGGTATTTAGGTGCAATGTCTTCAGAAAATCTTCACACATTTATTACAGAGGTACTACATAACAATGGGCATACACCAATGCATGGTTTTTTGTACAGAAACAGGGATGCTCTGGATATGCACCCATATGTTGAAATTTCTGTCACACCACACTTCAACCCCTTATCCACACAACACATTGAGCGACTTTCTTTAGTTATGATATTTAGACTCACTGAAATACTTCTCAGTGAATGTAGCTGCCATAGTAAATTAATGGATGGTTTACAACAGATCTGTTGATAGAAAACAAAATCCTTCCACTATTTTGTTTGGTTAGGAAGACTTCTTTATTCAGGTAGGAAAGGAGTATGACGGAAGCACAGACATGAGTCCGCATCACAAAACCAGTGTAAGTGATTTTGTTGACTGACACATTACTTACTAGTGGAGCCTGAAGAACATGGATCTGCTGCTCAAGGCCCACCAGACTTAATTTATCTGGTGCAGGGTAAAATTTTGCCTCCAATTACATCCAAAAGATGCTATTGATTTAGGCAACAGCTGTCCCACTAGCCTTATGTTAACTGGTCAGGAACTGTAGTGTGAAAAATCTGTTAAAGCGTGGAAAGTGCCACACACCTCGAGCCATCGAAGGGCACTACTCCACAGTAAGAGAAAGCCATGCAAAGATTTCTCAGGACAAGGCAAGTTATCATGGAGGAAAACATCCCTGTTCTGCTTCTTTTGCCTTTTCTAAGAAGTTTCCTACTGTCAGCTGTCTGCCAAATTCCGCAAGGCTGGAAACAAGCTGATATCTGCACCACTACCACCACACTTAAGGGAAGACTCTACTCAAAACCTTACAATGATGAAGGAAATCCATCTACCATTATTGATCACCAGTACACTAGCAGGTTCTGATTCTCAGTGTGAACAGCATAAATTTGAAGGCATACCAGAAATTCTAATAAATGCTTGCTGACTTCCAGTTCCCTAACCATGCAATGGGGAATAGTAAAAGAATGACTTCTGTAACTGCATATTTCTCTATCCCTTAAATTTCCCTTTCAATCAATTGATGAAGTGGATGAAGAATCCTTTTGGCCCCAGAAATGAAGTATTAGGACACTAGAATTTTTTTCTTTTTTAAAAAAGTGAGCATTCGAGACCCAAATTCCAGGGAGGAAACTACCAAAAAAAACCACCAGAAAAACCCCACCAAAAAAGAAACAAAAAAAATTTCAGCCATGATTCTGAGGCAACTTATTATTTGGAACAATTGGAGCTGGTCATCCTACAACCTGCTGTAAGTATGTACCATTCTGTATTCAGTCCTCAGGCAGTTGTATCAGTAGGGAGGCATGGTACAGCTTTTATTTATTCTAATCTGCTTTGTTGTTCTCTGTAGCACAGAGATCATTAGGAAGTTTTTCAGATACAGAAAAAGATAATCCAAATTTTTAATGACCTCTATCTCAGTTCCTCCCTGCATATGCAGCTAATTATTTTTCAGTTGCACATTTGGTGGGCCTTCCTTTATTCTGGTCAGTCAAGAACACCTGAGAGCTACTAATAAAAGGTGACCACTTCTCTAAATATTTTGGCATCTGGGGAGAAGGCATACTATGCATCCAACCTTCTTCTGCTCTTAACCTTTGGAATTTTTGAAGACAATGGAACAGAGGTGGCATTTTCTCTAAAATCAGACTTTCCTGTTTGAATTTGGATTCCAAATCAAGGCAGGAAGACCAGAAGCAACTGCTCCTGGGATTTCCAAGCTGCACCTGGCTATGTGACTCCTTCGGCATTCATTCCATACGCACAAATGAAGAGGACAGAACATGAGAAAAAGGAGGCTCTTTCAGAGCAGAGGGGAATTTTGCAAGCATTTGGGGGAATAAAAGTCACAAGTGTTATAACTCTGTCAATAATGCATTATACTTGAAAGGGTCTGGGTATATCTATCACTTAGCAAGTTACAGTCTCCCTTCTAGGGGAGTTTCTGAATATAAAACCCCTACCTGATTTGATGGACCAGTGCTTTCAAGCCAGTCAGCACCTGCTCTCCAACTTGATATACTCTCAAACTGTTTTAAGTGAAGCCAAAGGATCAAAACTTAATTAGCAGCTAAATACTTCTTATACTGATGGGTTTGCACCAGATCTCCTGAGGGACATAGATTTGTCTCTATCTGGAATCCCCACCCTATCCTCAGCTGCTCGTTAGGAGGTTTGTGTTTTGTCATTTGGCAGATGCTCACCTGCCACACCACTGAGACGGAAGAGCGCTTTTGGCAGCAGAGGCTGCGTGGCTGTGGGAGCAGGGAGGCAAGTCCCAGCAGCTTCACCTCTTAGGAGCACTCTGCCTCTGCCAAGCCAAACAGGACAGGGTGACATACTTTTCTTGCTGTTCCTCTGTAGAAAGACTCATGAGTTATTTGTTGGTCCCATGAGAGGGGCTTTATTTCTTTTTCCTGCGGGGAGAGCAGTCATTCAGCCTTCGATTAAAAGGCTTTCCTTCTCTGAAGCCACAGCAGTGAGAATCACACCTCTGCTTAGGAAAAGGGCTTTGCTTCCAGCAGAAGTGCAGAGGTGAAGCCACTACAAGTGGCATTTTCACAGGTGGTGCCAGATGCCCGGTTCAGTCTCTCACGAGGCCTAAGCAAGCGCTTTAGCAACTCAGGAATACAAAGGTGCAATGAGTTGTTGTAAAGGAATGACACTGGCAAGAATTCAGGTCATAAGGGTCTTAACACCTCTGTTGAATAGAGCCTATCACTGTCAGAAAGAAGAAAAACTCCATCACAGCCTAGAATAGCTGGGCCTTGACAATTTCCTCATTTGCTGGGGCAATGACTGGATTTTTTGGTCACTTATACAACACAAAACTAACCTTGTCATTCCCTTAATTTTTGCAAATCTCTGAACACATCTCTCTAAATATCCATGACCTAGAGGGGAAAAATAATATATTTAAAATACAAAATTGGTGCCAAATCTAACTCATCAGTCTCTGCTAGGATTCCTGAAAGTCTTGGGAGGTGGGACCTCAAGCAGTTTATTTTGGCATCCTTCTCAGCTAGGGAATCTTTTGATTGCAGTCACTCTGGAAAGGACCCGTGCTTTGGAAGAAAGCAGGGTAAGCACTAACATGAGAGCAGAAGAAAGCCTCAGAGTGTGAAAACAGGGAAAAAATGATAAAATTGACCTGACTCAGTGTTTTTCATTCAGGGAGAGTAAGAAGGCAAGAAAAGGAATAAAACAGTTTAAAGTTGCAAGAAAGTTCTTTTCATCTAGATGATCCCTTTGACCACGCAGGATTGCTCTTCCTACAATTCAGGTGTTTTGTCCCTCCTTCCCTTCAGACTTCAAGGGAAAGGAAAGGGTAACAATGTATTGGTACTATCTCTGAGATACATCTCTGATTAAAAACGCTTCCATTGCTAATATCATGCTACTTGCACTGACGACTCTAGCTGTACCCCAAGATTCAGCCCCAAATACAAGAAACAAGGGAAATAAATACAGATGTCCTCCTGTAAGTGGAAAGCTCATTTACCTTTTGTCTTCTGTATTCATTTTATAGTCCCAATGTTTTTTCATACACTGTCTGATCTGACAAGAAGGCTAAAGTCTGACTGAAATTCAGTATTCCTTTCTTAGGCACACAACCAAGCAATCAAGGTAACAATTAGTTATCTTTTTCAAGTTGCAGTTGTGACTAGGATGTCAAAAAATAACCAGGCAAAGGGGTTTTTTTGGCTGTGGTTTCTTGTCTTCCCACAGCTATTTTGAACAACAGACCAGTATTTTTAGCTTTGCCTAGTGAAAATAAAAAATAGAAAGAAAAAGCTGTTGCTACATTTGTAAGTCTTCCAGGGTAGCTGCAGAACTGTCACTGAGGCACTACACTGACCTGGGTACCATCTCTCCTTTACCTGGACAGAGTTTGAGCCAGATTCTGCAGCTATTAACTCACCTACCAGGCTGCCTGTCTGGGCTCACAGAGTCACAGTCTCTCCTGCTCAAATCTGTATGTTTTACATAGAATAGAACCCTCTTCAGGGCCCAGTGAGCAAAACAACTTACTCACTAAAAAGTTAGATGAGTCATGGTGAAAAATAAAGGAAAGGATTGCAGTCCCTGCTCCAGGAGACATTTACACTCTTCAATTAAGTAGTTGGTGTAATGCAGCCAGGAGCACAGGTCTTATTCCTCCCAGGTGGGTGCACTAAACCCCAAAATTATTCTCCCCATGGCCTACAAAATATTTCGTGTATTTTCCCAATAAAATTACAGCAATAAGAGGAGTTAAGAACTCTGTCCTCCACTTAAATAATGCCCTTATATCTGAGTGATATCAATTCAAATGTCCTCAAGATGAGGAAAAAATGTAATCCTGGCCTCCCACACACAAAATAAGGGCCCTAATCACCAAGTTCTTGGATGGAAGAGATTGCATTTACTTTGTCATTTCCTCTCCTTAAAAGGGCCATTAAACAAAATGTTACATTTGACACTATTTTGTCCTGAATAAGAAAAATCCATTTACAACCTATTTGAAAAAAAAAAATTATTCTGCAGAAGTAAAACTTTTGTTAAAGTTTTCAGTTAACCTGAGCTGAATTTCTTCTCTAATTTTTCCCCATTTAGGTGCTAACCCAGACAGAAAAAACATAGGCAGAGACCAAATTTTTGTTAGTCAATGAGATGATTTAACTAAAACCTTCTGTAAACAACCTGTTTGAAAAACTAACACTTTTCTGTGTGGAATATCCAGCCTTCCTTTCTCAGGGACTTCTAAGTCTGAACATGGGGATTAAAAAAAAAAAAAAAGAAAAAAAGCCAGTTATTGAGTGAATCTTGTGCAGTCTCAGCTCGTAAGGAATTTTGTTTAATTAATTGGCTATAAATATATATAAATATGTGTCTACATGTTGCTTTAAAAGAGAGAGATCAGCTAGGAGCCCACCTGCTTTCCCTGTTTCCCATTGCTGGAATCAGGCTTTCATTATCATCCTGTCCTTGTATGGAGTCTTTACACTTGTTTCACCAGGAAAGTGACTTAAAAATCTCTCCCACCAGCCAACTGGACTTGTACAATTAACTATACCACATCCAGCAGGAAAGTTTCTTTTTCAAGAGACAGGGGTTACACTCCTTCACATTTTTTCTCTCATCTTTAGCACTTTTGTCACAGCCTCTCATCTCTTCAGAGACCCTACCTAGGATCTATCTCAACTATCTGACCCATCCATCAAGACATGGAAATCATAAAATCTTCCAGGCTGGAAAAGGCCTTTAAGATCGAGTGCCTCAGCTCCCACTTCTAGAGTTACCACTGGAATGGCATCTTCAGAAAGATCATTACTAATTCACAAAAAGGCCACAGGCTCTTACTCTAGATATTGACACTGTCCACCTCATTGGAAATTTTGTACTTGAGTACTGGAAGTTGCTAAAAACATTCTCGGTTATTTAGTCAAGAGGAAATAAGGACTGGGACAATCAGTACAAATAGAAATATCTGGGGAAATTTGCCTTTTTATGTCTTGTTTTATATTCCTTCTCCTCTACTAGGGGGAAAGAGAATCTGGAAAGTCTTGAAAAAGTTGTGTTCTTTCCCAAAAACAAAGGAGGGTTTCGGAAAGAAGACTGGTATTTTTCTTGCTGTCCTTGGGAAGCCAAAACTAAACTGAGTTATTCAGCACTTAAAACAATTGGCATAGCTCACAACCACTAAAAAGAAAGAACTCAAGCTTGCTGAAAATGGAACTTCCATTTAAAAACACTTTTGTATTTTAAATGATGAAAAGAGAAAGAAGAAATTAAAAACTTTCCTATTCTTTCAGGTTGGTCAGATCTCCAGGCAGGGACCTGACACCACCAGGGGCAGGATGCTGGGAATCTGGGATGCCAGACTGGCAGGACAAGCCTTCCTCCCCATCTATCAGTGAACAAAATGAGTTCTTGAAAAACCCAGCCAGCCTGTCCTGATAGCAAAATGTTAAGTTTGAACATTTGGGCTGAATTATCAAACCATCCTTGCTTCACGAATGCAGAGTGCCACGTTCCTTCTCTACCTGGCTTCTCATGGCCAAACAAGGCATTACATGGGGCTGGTAGATGCAATTCTGCATGCTACCTGTACCTTACAATGCCACAGAACAGTACAAATGTGCCCCAAGAGGGTGCAGTTCATGCAGAGTATTTTATTGGCAGAAAAAGAATTAGAAATGTTATTGCATACCTAGTCAATGAATTATATCTTTCCTGGAAGGAATTATCTTGTATTTGTCTAGAGACCTTAGTCAATATCTGATTCAGACTGTGCTTAATACAACAAGTAGCTGTGTGTGTGCAAGCAGATACAGACTTGTTTGCGTGTAAACAGAGCTGCAGCCCCTGCCCTGAAGAGACTACATTCTTTTAGTGCTTTTAACATCCTTCATCACACCTATCACATAACTCTCCCTCTTAGCATCCTCCTGACCACAGCAAGCTCACAAGAGCTGGCCTGCTTCTCCATACCTGCTTGTTGTGACAATTCGTCCCTCTAGGACTGTGGTACCAGGCACAGATGAGGATGGTATGCCATGGAGCTCAGAAGTGCAAAGACACTGGTGAGCTTGTGGGTTTATCAGAGAGACCTTTGAAACCCAAAGATAAGTCTGCCAAGCCACCTTTCTCCAATCATGTGTTCCTGTGGCCTATGGTTATTCCCCATTTAGGCCCATTCATCAGCAGAACTAAAATACAGACGCAGTAAATCCCACTGCCATCATCTCCACACACAACACACTTTATTGTAACAGAATAAGGGGTTCTGCTCTGCTGGACCAAATCAAGTTGGTCAGTGTTAAGTATCACATTTTAGATTCAAATCCCTGCTAAACCCTCTTCTTGTGCTCGTGGTTAACATTATTTTTATATCTGTCTTCAGAAATGAAAGACAGCAGCAGCTCACACATAGCAGCAACAGCATCAGCAGCTTTTAAAGGCCAACTCCATAGATTAAAGGGTGATACACTGAGCACCAAAATCCCACCATCCCAGTGTCTACTGATTAGGTTGGGAGAAAAGCTGAGTGACAAACATGTTTCCAATCTGCCTAGCCCATGCAGCGAAATGGAGCAATCTGGCCTGAAAAGGGATTTAGACTTTTGTTGTGCACAAGGGGAGAAAAAGCTGATTTAAATCCATCAACAATGCCCTCCCTCTTGGTGATCTCAGAGATAAGGAACAGAGTCTGGACACAGTTCATATCCTACCTCTCACCAGGCCCCACATTTCCACTCAAAGACAAAAGCTGGCAGATGAGGGCAAACGATGCTGCCTTGCTATTGAGCCGCCTGCTCACATAAAAACATGTTGTACAACGCACAGAGCCTGCCCAGAGCATTTGATCTAGCAAATTTTAAAGAGAGAATAAACCCCCAAGCCTGTAGGAAGAGAAATATATTGCCTTTTAGTTCATCACCATTGCTATTAATATGTGTTTAGCACTGATGTGTAAAAAGGATAGTTACAGACACAAAGGTCTTGCTCTAACCTGTTTACAGCCTAAACCAAGCAGGCATTTACATCAGAGGATAAAAACATCCTATAGCTGATACAAGTGGGGGAGGCAAAGAAGAGACAAGGCAAAAAAAAAAAAAGGAAAAGGAAATAAGGTTTCTAAAGGAGAGCTATTAGATCCCCTTACAAGGAAAGCAGATCACATGGTTGCCTTTATCCTGGTTGTTTAATATATGCCATCCCTGTGCATTTCACTGTGACTGCCATAAGGAGTGAGCCATTACATTCTCTCTTTATCCCTTGTTGTAAGGACTGAGAATGAGGTGATAACCCATTTTTCTGAAACCTTTCCAGACCCTTGGAAAAGGAAAAAAATTTGCCTTGTTTTATCTGAAAGAGATGAAAACGTTAAAAACCCCAACAATTCTGGTTGCCTATAAGTAAATCAGCTCTTTGCACATCTTTTTTAAAATAAAAGTGAAATGAAACAGCCATGCAGGGACGCAGGTGGGGAAAGTCAATCTGTGCAAAAAGCAGTCTTGTTTTCATGTGCCTGACAACAGTTGAGAAGAACACCAACAAAATGGTTGCTGGAAAACAGCAGCAGCAACAGCAGCAGCCATCACCTCCATCACCCTACGGATGCCCCTCGTGATAGGCATTAGTGCAGAGCTTCCTCCTTTACAATGATTAAAACAGACTTCAGCAAGCCCTTATTGCCACCATCTTTGGAGAGCAGTATTCAGATGCAGATTGCCTTAAATCCCATCAACCCATTCAGGCGTTCGTATGCAAGTGTGTCTGCCCCGAGTGTGTATGTGCGCGAGTGTTTAGATGCATTTATACACACACACACACAATTCTCCCTCTGCACACACCTTTTCTCCACCCTCCCATTCAGAGGGAAAGAGCTAAAATCGTCAAAGATGAGAATGTGTATTTTCCAGGCTACTTTGTCAGATGCTCATGTGTGCATCTTATAAATATTTCATACCAAATATTTAACATTATTCCTTCCCCAATCGGATCAGCTTTGAAATGCTCCTCAAAGTGAATTCTCCCCTAACAATGGCTTGACGCAAAAGCCTTTTTTCTCTCTTAAGAAGAGAAGGCTGCACATGGTCTGCTACCATAGCAGCATGAATAGTTCTTATTTAATGGAAAATAAAAGATACTTTACATTAATTCAGTGGGGGATGGAAAGCTGGGCACATGCGTACCTTGTGCTTCAAATATGGAGGAGCATCATACCTTGACCTCCCCTCTCCTGGTCCCATGATTATTACCCAGCTTGCATTAGAACCGTAATGGGAAGTGACAAGTTTATGTAAATGATCCACACAAGGATTTTGCTCTTGTAAAACAGAGCAGTTACTCTGGGCTTTCTAATTATTTCATGCCTTGTGGTTCTGTGATGGGGCAGAGATGACTATTACTTGAAAAGTATATTGTGATTGACAAGCCACTGTCCCCCTGGAACTCATTAAGGCCTGTGCTTTGCGAGAGCGGGTAAAAAACCCTACCAGGCACACCACACACACACACGCATCCTCACCCCAGTGCTGGCTGTTCCTTCAGATCATTTGTTGGGATTTTTGCACTGATAGAGAGAAGCACAATCTGCATGTATCTCAAACAAGTACCACCTCCTGGCTACAAATTGACCAATTATCCTCTGCTTTCACTTTTTCACTTTTAAATCTGTAAGATTAGCAGCAGCATACCTGTCAAACATGCAGCGGTGTTTGGATTTCAACACACTGGATGAAAAAGTCAGTTGTTTCACAAGACACTGTCCAACAGAACAGGGAGGAGAGGGGCTGGGACAGGGGACAAGGGCTACCTTAAAAGCTGCCGCCAGTGCATTTCTGCTGCTCTGATTTGTGCCAGGTGCTTTCCAGTATGTATGAAAGGCCATTCTGCTGCCACTGCATGACCTGTTTGCTTTTCTTTCTTAATTGATTTTTCTGGCCTTTAAACTTGCAAAGAAAAATGACAATTTCTTTGGCAATATAGAGCCCCTGTCTTTTGAAACATATACTGTGCTGCAGCCATGAAGGGAGGAAGAATCCTATTCAGGCAGCTGCATTGTTTCCCCATGTAGCAGTGGGTTTGAATTCTGCTGCTGGTTTGGGATGTAACACAGTTTGGCACAAAATCAATTCATTGTTAACTCCATTGTGGTTGGATCTTATGGGCATGCAGCATTCCTTACTTTCAGTTATGTTTGATTTGTGATTGAAAAAAATCCTCTGGAGATACTTATAAAAGGCACTTGGCCCACTTCAATTCTTCCAATAGAAAACATTGGCACTTTGGTTACTTCAATCAACCCCAATCTTTGCAAACAATTAACAAAACCAACGACCAATCAACTTTTGAGGGTTTTAGTTTCAATTTGACCACTTAGGTACTTAATTCACAGTCTTTCCAGTAACCCACCTATGTCTGCTAGTATTCAACAGGGGAAAATTATGCTTTCATATCATGCCCCATAATAGCATTGCATTGAGAAATAACAATACCCATAATCTGTAATACTTTATCATGCCTAATTTGTCAGTAGATTTCCCCCAAAAAACATATGAGGAACAGATATTCAATAAACAAGACAAATCCTCAAGATCAGCTTATCAAGCTTAGGCCAAAAACTCTATGTCATTGATAATCAATCAGCAGATAGAAACACATGGACAGAAGAAGAATAAAAACAGCAAAAAAAAAAGGGGGGGGAGGAGGAAGACATAGGAGTGTTTCTTGTGTTAGCTACATTTTGGAGCAGTGGCAAGTGAATACACTGGGGACTAAGGAGGGTGTCGAAACACACTCAGCATTGATTTGATTTGCCTCACTGAGGGGGACTCCGTGTTATGAGTCTCATAAGCACAGACATAGGTTAATGTAAGGATTGTTGGGCTCTGCCTTTTGAGTATGTGCAGTTTGCAGGCAGCTCAAACACCCCCTCAGGCTGAGGATGAATCCTATGTCCAGGGACACAGCTGAGCAATCATAAATCCTGTGCCAGTCCAAAATGGCATTTGCAGTGGGACATGAGTCAGCAGGGAGGGCACAGGCCAGTAATGCCATGTTTCTCTGACTTGCAGTTTTATGCCCTCCATTCCTGTTTTTGCAGTGAGAAGTCACAATTATGATCATTTAGTGAACTGCATCCACTGCTTCCCCTTTCTTGGGTCTCCAAGATACAGACTGAATGGCTCTCAGCCACTTGAGAAATTTGGTACACGGTTCCTCAGGAGAACCTTCTTTTTCCCTTTCTTTCCTCCCTTCATTTTTTTTTTTAAGTGCACTCACCTCATGCATATCTCCATTCAGAGTTCTTGGGAGTGACAGCTGGGGGTCATTTGGCATCTGACAGCAGGAAAATACAATTTTACATGTAAGCTGAGCAACCACAAACTGAGGGACTCATTTTATGTAAAGCAAAACTGTCCACTAATCATTTAGCACCAGCACAGTACTTTTCCTACCTAGCAAATATTATCTTATCATTGCTCAACCCATTCAAGTTAACACCCCAGCAATATCTCAGCTCTCTCCTAGTGTCCTCACTGGAGAACTACTGTTTTTTTTATTGAAGCATTTGTATAACAGCTGAGAATCAATTGCTTATGCATCTTCAATAGCAAAAAGTACATAGGATGCAGATATGTGCTAATCCCCAACTGGATTGCAGTGCAACTCTTGTAAACACCTATTCTGAGCCCCAAACTCCTTGAAGGAAGACTCCTTGAAACTGAATCTTTGTTTCAGGAACTTGGACCCTTCTGACTCCAGGGCATAAGCAGACATTTGTTCAGTTCTATTGAGAATTGTTTGTCACTTCTGTGACCATTAGCCTCTGACCACAGAGATGTAGAAAGAGGGATAAGTACCTTCAACAGAAGATACTTCTGTAGGCAAGAGCACTGTGGTCACTTCTAGACACTATCAGAAACTTAACAGGTAGAAAAAGAGCTGAAAAACAATACAAAGAATCACAGAACCAATAAAACATGCAGAGTTGGGAGGGTCCCACAAGGACCATTGACTCCAGCTCCTGGCCCTGCACAGGATCATCCCCAAGAATCACACCGTGTGTCTGAGAGCATTATCCAAATTCATCTTGAGCTCTTTAGACTTGGTGCTGTGACCACTTCCCTGGGGAGCCTGCTCCAGTGCCCAACCACCCTCTGGGTGCAGAACCTTTTTCTAATACCCAACCTAAACAAGACCAAAAAAAAAACCAATTCAACTAAATTCAGCAAATTACTTTGAAGAACAGGTAATTTACACTAAAAAGCCAAAATATATCAATTATGTTCATATTCATCTGGCCTTTATTTTAACACCCTATTGCCCTCTGAGGTTTTATTATCATTTTGAAGAAATGCTGTGGTCACTGAATCTGAGCTCTGGGAGCTCTTGATCATGACCACATAGCATCAGCCACAGCCACTAAGTGTGTGGAAAAGGGAACAAAAAAACTAGCAGTTTACTCAGAAAACATCTTGGAGAGTTTGATTGTAAAGAGACTCAAAGAGGCTGAAGCATTTCCTTCAGTGCTGGTGGTAATCAGGCCTATTATGCTACACAGGAGCGCTGCTGTCAGTGAAAGGCACGGCATAAGTGCCTACAGCCTAGAATTTACAGAGTTTATATGATTATCTGTGGAAGAAGTTAATATGGCTCAGTTCATAAAAGTACACTAGTACAAATATTTATGTAAAGTGTGCTTGTAATACCTCAGTTCAAATGCAAGCAATTATACTTCTGGCGTGTTTATCTAGCCTCAGTGGAAGTGACTGACCTCTACGTCTCTTAACATGGATAATGCAAGCTGCTGTTAATGACATATTTTAAGTCAAATTCTGCTTACTTTGGAATGGAGCAAATCATATGGTGGAAGTTACATACTGCATCTTTTCACACCGGTCAAGCCCACGCTCCTGTTTTCTACTAGGAAACAGCATACTGCTTATTAAGTACATCTTCATATGCACCTATTTTTATATTATATAGGTATTTTTATATATTAAATTTTGTATGCATACCTATATATTATAGAGGTGTTCATGGTCTTGAGACTTTGCTACTTCAAGTTATGCAAGTTGGATGATCAGGTTGTGGAGCTTGGGGGCCTGACTTCTGTTTTTCAATATTTAAGCAAATCCAAGGACTCATTACACAGGAAAAATCTCATTCTCCCAATTCCATAAAACTGGGTTGAAAGCCTCCCCATGCCATCTCTACTTGGATGATTCTCACATACTTTTTCTGCTCTCTGAATTCCAAAGGGAAGAACAGAGTGTATGCAAAGAAAAGCTGAAGGGAGCAGAGAAAATTTTGGTTTCAGCTTGGAAGGGCTGCCCCCTCCATAAACCACAGAGAACATGGCAGTGCTGTGAAGCTCATGTGGTCAAAGCCTGTGCATCTTATGGAAAAAGCTAAACTAATTCAGAGATCTCAAACCATACACACAGCACCGAGGGACACAGCCAGAGAAAAAATTTTAAGCTTGAACCATCCAATTAGTTTAAACACATTATTAGCAGCAGAGGCCACAGCTAAATCCATCAATAACCTAAACCTTACCTAGACATAACAGGAAAAATGCTGTCAGCTTCAACTGCTGAAGGTTAGATGAATTCAGTATGAGTTACAACTTCATCCTGAAGGTCTCAGTAAAGAACATCCACAAAATACCAGTCCTCAAGCACTTGGAAGCACAACAGAGACTGTCCCGTTTCATCATAGAAGAAAAATCATGCAAAGTTTCAAACCTAGCTGCAACTAAATAATTTGGAACTTAAATCCATATCTGTCCTTTCCTTATACATGTCTGTTCTTTACCTTGCCCCCATCCTGCTGTGAAATGTGCGATAATTGCACAGCAGATGACTTTTGTTTTCTAAGAACATGACATGGCCATTATTAATGTGGCCTGGTATTAGTCTGTTTTCCTTTTCATCTTTATCAGACATCTATATCTCTCTAAGAGGTCTTGTTTACATAAAACAGTGCACTTGGATGCTTGGTGCTTAATGAGTTTCTGTATAACCAGAAGAGAGTGACCAAAGTACACTACTCTTTCTAATTATGAATCATTTGACTGTGTTAAGAGAAAGAGTACTTCAGCAAATAGTGCCAGAAAGCTTCTTTCCTTTTTTTTTTTGTTGTTGCTGTAAAGAACAGCCATAAATTAAAATTTAGGACAATGTTGCTTTGGCTCCAAGCAGAAGCAGCAGGAAGAGAAAAACCCCCGGCTGTGCTCATATTTCATGCTCCCTAATCAGTGAGTGGTTCCTTCCTACGTTTACAAGTCTCTGCTGAGGATGGTATAATGTAGCCAACCAAACACTGGTCTCAGTGGGTCTGGCTACTCTCAGGGAATCCTAAGAGCAATTCCTACTTCAGATTTACATTTTCCCTTGGATGAGCCTCAAGTGCACTGTCCACCTGACACCTCCTGCTTTCTATCAAAAGAAAATCCAGGTGAAGGGTGGCGATGGAGCTGTGGTGGGCCAGTGCTCTGACCTGCAGCCCAGCACAGAGCTTGCTGGTGTCACACACAGAGGCACACAGGCAATCTGTGACATTTGAATGGCCCTTGGCAATTTACTGCACACTCTAAAAACTGAAGGTTTGGTATGACAGCAAGGCATTCTCACTATCATCCACACACCTAGTAGAGATGCAGCAAAGCTGACTGGCTCTGTGTCCCTCACAAAAAGCAGTTTCCACAAAAACCTACATCAGAGGACGTGATTTTTAGTCGCTTTGTCTAAATTTTGCCAATCTAGTGATAAACGACTGAGCTCCTCCCACGGGGAAGGCGAGCAGTGCAATGTTTGACAGTGCTGAATCCCTCAAATGAGCCCTGCACAGCACAACCACAAGTTGTCCACGTGCCCCTGTGAGGCCCCAGCACAAACATACCACAGGCCAGAGGGGCAGATACAAGGTCCACAGTACATGCTCTTAAAGACTACTCTGGGCCACCTCACTGGGACACAAAGCACCATGAGATGCCACAAGACTGGCAGGAGCAGCTGGAAAACAGAGGGCATGAAGTTGATTTCGAGACTACCTTCATCTCCCTCTACCTGCCTTTCCCTTCCCCTGCCCTGGGCTGCATCCCACAGGAGAGCCAGCCTGGTTCTGCAGGATCTGTGATGGAGTCCAGCACTACGAGGGTGGCTAGGGGCATACTTTTTCTAGTATATTTTGCACTACAGTAAAATGAATGTGTCAGATTAGTTAAAATTGGCACCCTCAGCCCAGAAGCCCAAATTGGATTTAACAGTGAATAAGAATAGCGATATCATCCAGTAAATAATGGAAAGCCAACTTGCCTGAACCAGAAAATTATTTCAGAGTATTATGCTGATACTTACTTTGGGGTAACAGAAAGCTGCCATTGCAAATCAGCAATAAACTTTGCTTTTGTCATCAAAATAAAGAAGGAAGTTTCTCACATTTTGAATTTTTACATGACTGGTAGCTAAGACATTCCTTCTTCCAGCAGAATTTCCTGTTAAAAATTGAAGCCTTGGCTAGATATGAGAAAAAGGTAGATAAACTATCCTGAATTCCTACTTAACTTGCAGAGCATTATGCCCTTGTTAGGAGGTCTGACTGTTGGGAATATCATAGGTCATGCTACATCTAAGCACTCTGGAGTAAGAGACATATTAAAAGATGTCAGAACAAATAAGGGTCAATAGCAGAGAAGGAGTTAACTCAGTCATCTGTGAGAGAATTAAAATGCTCAGTGCTTTAGGAAATCTCTTTGGATCTGCTTATAAGTGTAATTTGGCCAGGACATCGTCATTCCCAGGTTAGAGCTGTATCTTTAATACTAATTATTTTGGTTTATTTCTACGTGCACCATCTTTTTCAGATTATAAAGGTAATTGTTTTAATTTAACAATGCCCAAGTTTTTCCCTGTCTGAAAACTGATACTTCGTAAGCATTCAGGATTTAGAAGGCGTGATACATTCTTGATAAAATAAGAACATGTATGCTTTATATGTATGTTTTTATATTATCAAGATATTTTATCAATTCCAGATAGTCACAAAACATTAAAATTGAACACTATGAGTGCATTTAAAGGACTCGCCTTGCAACCAAGAGTGTCAGCACAGTGCAGATAATTCTTGATATTCTAACTGAGCAAGGAACACAAAACTGGTAGTTTCCTCTAGAAAAATATTTAGAGGGGATTATTTAGCCAATGGTTAATTAAAAAAAAAAAACTAGGTGAGAAAATCCAAAAGCAACTAGAAGAGAAAACCCAGGTGTATTAGATGCTTCACATGTTCATTTTAGATTCAAATGCTCCTGAGCAGTGCACTGCCCATTTCAGTACAGGAAAAAAAAAAATCTTAGGCTTTCTAGTCAAAGAGGATGTTTATTTTTTGCAGCACACAGTCTGATTATTATGGATCTGCTCCCAGAGGCTTCATGCAACCCCTTCCCTAAGACTATTTCCGATAGCTCCATAATCCACAACGCTGTTCCACATAATAGCAGGCTAATCACTGCCCTACTTTTAAAAATGCAAAGTTTTTGACGTGCTGTGTAATGGTGTATCCCAAACAGTCCATAAACCTGTCCACTAGATTCCTCCTCCATTTCCTTGCTTGCTGTTATCTCTCTAAGCACCTTGTATTGTAGAGTTTAATTTAGATTGCAATGTCTTTGGGCCAGAGGCCATGCAAATCACCTATGGCTCCACACAAATATTAAGTAACAGTGAAATCTGACTTTGGAGCCATAAAACGCTTTGCAAATTTTAAGTCTAAGAAGAAGGCTCAAACTTTTAGGCAATTCTAGATGGACAATTGAGAGACAGTATTCTACAGGCTATCAGATCAATAAGAATAAAAGGTGAGGGAAAAGAGAAGTTTTTCACAGCCTTCCTGAGTATTTTTTCCACATTGCACAATTAAGTCTTTGAGCTATAAATGTGAGTTTCTGATCATATCGATGTATATATATATATATCTCAATAACTCAGTTCTCAACTCTTTTATAAAAAAGTAAAACTAAGCCCTGGTTCTGCTGAAATCAAAGTTAATTGCTGTCAAAGTCAGGAGGTTTTGTGTCTAAGTGACATAGGACTCTCACAAAGGGTTGCCACCATGAACTCTGTCATTAAAGCTACTAATATTCACACACTGGACTTGGCACCTCTTTTACAGCTGCCTTCCTTTACATCATTAGGATCTATGGGATATCAACATTTATCTGAAAAAATTATATATTACATTACAGAAACTACTAAAAGTCCAGATTTTACCAGGGTCTTCAAAGAGTTGTGGCAAGGCATTGTAATCCAAGTACACAATAAAAGCATTGAGATCCTAAGGAGGAGGAAGTTAGTTACACTCCTGCATCACCATGTGCTACCTCAGTGCCCAACCACAGGAAATAAGGTTCAGGTGAACAAGGAGAGCAAAATGAGGTCATTCCATCTTGAACAAAATGTTTGATTGGGGGAAAAAAAAGTACATTCTGCAGTGCACAGACACCTGTTTTACCCATAATGCAATAAAAACTGACTCTAGTAACTCAAGAGGGCACAAGAGCAAAACAAAAATTACAGAAGTTAGTTTTGAGAGATCTGTGGAATGTGCAACTTAAGTTTTCCCTTTGATCAGCTTTATCCAATTTTTTTCCCTGGCATTGAACAATGGTGACATTTGGGGATGAGCCTCACTGGTCCAGGGCAATATGCAGCAGGTTCTGCAGCTGTGGCAGGAGTTTAAGCCCACTGCTCCCTTTGTGTCAGCTTAACTGAGCTTCTGAACAGGATTTTGCTCTCTGGGAATGAAATGCAAGGATGAGGTTAGGAGTCCTGCCCCTGGCTTTACTTTGCTCTTCAGGCACAGTTAGGGCGTCATCCACCCACACCCCACACATGAGTCACAGTGCAAATACAACCATTGTTTTAAGCTGTCCTAAGGTCTTGAATTGCAAAGTCCAGATTTGGCTCTGAATATTTTTTCCCAAAAATCAGAGCTGCTCAGACACGGACTCTAATTTTGTTTGAAGCCTGTGAAGAGCTCAGTCCTGTACACCACAAAGGCCTCAAGTCTCCCTAGGGAGAATCCCACCCTTCAGACTGTAATACCCAGGAAATCAGGAGAAGAGAATTGAGACAAGCAATGTCTTGTGAGGCTGGACATATGCACACTGCTCAGTCCTTTCTGTGTGTTGAACTGCCACAGTAGGGGAGCCCAGTTTCCCCAAACTTTTTACTGCCATGCCAAAAACAAGTAGTAGAAGCTGATGTAAAGGAAAGAGAACATTGATTACTTCTGCTGCAGCACAAGTGACTTCATCAATAATGTGTCTTCTAGGCTCAGCCCTTTGTCTTGGGCAGTTCTGCTTTACACAGTCTGTTCACACATAAGCCATTTTCCATCAAAATGCAGTTAGGCTTATCAGCATATGCTGTATAGATACAGATCAAATCCTTGTATAACAGGGTGTCCAAAATTCCTTGCTGTGAGATGGAAGTTACCTATTCACCCCAAACACATTTAAGTACTCCAGTACACAGAGTTCTCTTATTACTAGTGAAATATGTACTAGGACCTTGGTAACATGCCATGTGCTTGGGGTCTCCAGTTTGAGATAACTGGCAAATACATGGTATTTTTCTTCTTAGCTTTCTGAAATTGTCACGGATATCCTGTTCATTTAATGACACCCCTTAAAGACAAACAGTGGCCACAGAATCCATCTTGGATACCAGGCCCCAGGAAAGGGGTGCATGTAAATGGTGCTCAGAGAGGCGAGTTCTGACATTCGGGTCCATAACTCTGCAAGTAACTGCAGTTTTGATCTGCTCTGAAGAGTCGACACAGTGCCTGGCTGCCTCTTTGTTGTAAGAGGCTGGGAATTTCCTGCAAAGCATGTAATATGCTTGAGGCATCAAGTTTTTTACATTTATTTGCCAAAAAAAAGGCAAATTTTTTGCCTTTGTATTATTTGGCTTTTTTCCATGGTGACTTAATTCAAGGGCTATGAACAAAATGGAAATGCAAATGGAAAACACCTTTCAGGTACAAAATGCCACTTGCACGCACTGTGAATCTTGATAGTGTAAACCACAATAAGCACCAAAAGAACCAAGATGAAACACCAAAGAGATTCCTATCTGCATCAGCAGTTAACTAAAAGCATCATTTATCTAAGCACAGCAGATCCTTTAGTTCAGTAGCCAATGCAACAGGGCCAGGGTGAGCAATAGTGGGGTTTGTCCCCATACAGTGATCCTGAGAGGAACAACATGACTGTGCCTTGTCTCAGCTTCCCTGTCACAGGCAGATGAAATATACCTGCCTCATCTTGACCACAGGGTAGAATATAATACAATAGTACTGCAAAATTATTTTATCTCAAGTCCTGCACCTAAAGTTTCTTATGGCCTTTTCTGAAGTTATAAGATTCTATAAAGGACCTCCCAACTAAGAAAGGTTTCAGTCCTCATTTGTTATAAAGTGTGATGCCATGAGGCTTGAATTTCAGGAGGGCTAGAGAGGTGGCCACATTATCTATGCACTAATCTGAGTTAAGAGATTGCCTTGCTTTGAACACAGAGATTGCAATACCACATACAGGAGAAGTAGTTTTGAGATCCCTAAATGAAACTAGGTCTTCTAGCTATTTTTTATTTTACCTGTGATTTTTTTTTTGTGATAAACCTGAGATACCTGCAAGCATTAAGAAGCACAGCATCTAAGTGTATAGCTTTTTCCCCCCCCTTTCATCATCCTCCTTTAAACAGACCCTATAGAAGGAGAGGCATTGTTATTGCTAGCAATTTCAAGAAAAGTCTTGGTCACAACCTCAATTCATGTTTTAATAGGCCTAAACATTGCAAATCCAAATCTTATCTACTAGGACAACATGAAGAATGCCTCCAGTTGGTCAGAGAGTCACCTGTCCTCAGTAAGGCCAAATACAAAATACCCTTTTCTTGAAGCCCTTCAAAGCCCCATTTCCTTTACCTTTCTAATTTTATTAACAGGGGAGGTTAATTTCTCTCCTTAGAAGGGCTAGTTTTCCTAGCCCACCCAAACAAATTGCTTTTGATGTTTGTAGCATCTTTGAGGCTGAGATATTTCACAGAAGCGTCTGTGAATATGAGCAAGGTAAAGCCAAATAGATAGTGTTGATCTGCAGTGATAAGATTGCATCACTGTTTGTGAAGTACATGCAAAAAGCAATTAAATGAATACATAATGCATCTTCATGCTCCTGTGACCCGCCTGTTTGATCTTTAAACTTCAGCCTTGTTCCTCTGCTGACAATCACTTCATGGTCAGAACCACTTACTGGATTTTCATGAAGTAACATTAATGTAACTAGCTGCTTCTATCTAGAAAAAGTTTCAGCTTAGTTTTTTTAAAAGTCCTGTGCAGTGTAAGGAATAGGGTGGTCCCACAATATTCCTGCCCCCTGGAGAACCTGAACTCTCTTGTCTCTTGCAGTCTTGTTCCTCAGATTGGGATTTCCTGCAAGGGATGGTGAAACCTGCTCAAGTCAGCTACATGGTCTGGTGACATTTTTGTAGCCAAATTTTTGTTTCTGAAACCGCAAGCTATGCTCAACAACTTTGAGTGTCCTGAAAGACACAATGCCAGTGGGGCAATCAGAAGAAGACAACAATCAAGCTTTTGGAAACCCAAGATTTATCACATGATTAATGCCAAAATTTGTTTAAAGGTGATCCTTAATGCAAATGCTGAGTGCAGATTTCCTTGAGGTGATGTAATATTAAGAATTCACATGTGGCAATAGCTATACTGATCATTAGACAGCAAAGGAGGGAAGAGCATCCTCAGACTACCTAGAAGCTAGTGCTCTTCCAGTTGCTATTTTTGTTGTATTACTTTCCTATAGGACAAGCTATAGTACCTCATCATACACACAGGTGTTTCAAAACTTTGATCAATATGCAGTTTTGTAGCAAAATCATACCTTTTTTTAATAAAACTATTAAATTGCTGTTGTCATTGACTTGCTTTCATTGTCTTGTATTTCATACAGCCAGTTGATGTTCAAATGTGTTTTGTGATTTTAATCTTCTCCCTTAGGCTTACCCACAAAAGTCTACCACATACTTATTCAGCAAATTAACTAAATTATTTCCTTCCCAAAGAAAAGCTTAGATCTGCATGGGGAAGGCTGATGGGTTTTAGCAGAAAGGTCTGGAATTATAAAGTCACTGACTAACTGCAAATCAACTACAACTATGGATCAAGGAAGTGTGGATTCAAAGAAGGCCATAGCGAGACAAGTTCTGATTTTGTTTATAATTTGTAGCTTCACTGACATAAGCTGAACTACAATCAGACTCCTCCAGTTGCTTGTGTCCACAGTACACTTAGTTATACACATGCAACCCTGGTTATTTTCACCACAGCCAATCCATTAGGTCAACAACTTCCCTTCTTCCCTATAAGAGGTAGAGATTATAAGAAATACACATTTTAAAGAAAACACATAACTTCACTATGCTTCTTTAGAAGCCACTTACAAAACCTCAGCACAAGCACCTATTCAGTCCTCTAGAACTAACACTGACCCACACTGCCCTCAGGCCAAAGGTGCAGAACCTCTCAAGCCAAAATGACCTGAAGTTCCCCATCCCCTTTTCCTCAGGGAGCCAACAGCTCTGGGTAGACCCTGTGGGACTTGATGGGGCCCAGCTGACTGAGTGGGGATCACCCTTCTTTTAGCAGTGGCAGGAGTGCTTCCTCATTCCAACTCATCCATCACAGACAAGCAAGGGAAGAAGGAAAGTGGGAGAGCTGGCTGTCACAGAGCTCACCTGACCCCACACAGTGCTCATCTCAGTGCTGTTCCAGTGGCTCTTGGATGCAGGCTTGTGCCTCAACCAACATTTTCAGTGCCTATTGCTCTTCAAACCTACACAACTACTGGGTGGCCTTTTAGGCAGATGCTGGAGAACATCCTCCATCACTTATGCCAGCGGAGAGATTGCCTTCCAGGGCAGACTGTCTGCACCAGTGCCAGGGATGATGATGGAAAGGGTCTCTCTTTTCTTCATTTTTAATGTAGGGATTTGAGTGGGAGCTGAATCCTGTCAAGTGTTTCCTGTCCTGCACACACCCTTGTCAAAGAGCTCTTTGGAGAATACAGAAAGAGGATTAATGCTAATAGCTATCTGCCTGTCATTTGAAATTCTCAAGCAGCACTTGCTGGATTTTCCTCATGAATCTCTAACACACGGTACTGCGAGGACACCTGAAAGGAAGCTTTGCAGGGAGTACTCTCACACCCAGCAACAGGGGGGATGACTGGCCCTGCAGGGTATGGGTGTGGATCATCGCCGACGCACCAGATGTGCAGAAGCCTTTTGGAGCAGGAAGAAGGCCTGCATTTGAAGTCATTCTGCCATCAAAGTAGGTTTACCCAGCTCATTCCATTCGGTCTTGTGCTATAATTCATTCCACTCTGTGTCCTAGACACAGTCCCCCCAGGACTGCATTCATGTAGCACTGTCAGTAACATTGCTACCCAGACAGTCCTCCTCATCCCCACCAGCACTTAGACCTGCAACAGTGTATCAGAAAGTAAATTTTTTGGATCAGACTCTAACAAAGGATTCAATCTTTATCCCATAGGAACCCCCAACAGGATTTTTGTGTTTTACTTAAATAAATAAACAAACTAAATAGCCAGATCATAGCCTTTGTTGCATATAATTCTTGTAACAAGGAAGCAGAAGAAAACACAAGGCAGAAAGTATTGATATGATGACCAAGAGCTCACAGATCCAAAACAGCCCCACACGAGCTTCTACAAAGCCAGCAAACTCTAGACCATCTAGGCCCAATAAGCATCCTTTTTTAACCACAAAAGTAACATTTGTATTATACTAACAGCAAACAGTTCCTCTTCATTTCATTTGGGATTTATTTCAGGGTTTTGAGAAGGGTTTTTGTAATGTTGTTTGGAGATTTTTGTTGTTTGTGGCTTGGGTTTTTTTCAACCTGCAAAACATGACTTTTTTTCTTTTCCTTTTTTTCATGCCCTTTAAAATCAAGAAAAAGACATGCAAGGTATTCTGTTTAACATTCTTTAGGATGCATGTTTTAAAATAGAGAAATCACCAGCCACTGAGGTTCAGTGCTATTCCTATGCAATTAAAAATTTCCATGGCTTTTGCAGACCATGCTTTATTTACCTGCATGAATTTAAACAAAGAAACCCAAAAAAGTTTTACAAAATTTGCATCTCCACAAATCTCAGTGCCAGCCAGACTAGGTGCCAGAAAGAAGCACGTGGATGTATTTCTAGGACACAGCTAAAAGCAAACATTGCATAAAGTAATCAATTAGGTATGAAGTGAAAAAAAGTGTCTGAGCTTAAACTGTGAAAAAACCATGATATTCCAGCTGTGTCTCTCTGAAAACAAATAAAATGGCAGAGAGTGGAGAAACTGGCTGGGCTTATAGCTGTGAAGGCCAGCATAGCCTGGCAGCCCCAGGCCAGCCAGCTTTTACTCTTTAATGGCTTCATGCCCTCTAATTTAGGTCTCCAAATACAATCCCTTTGAACAAATGTTTACATTTGTCTTGCTAATTCCCATTACTTAATAATCAGAGGCCCCTGTAGTTACCTCAACAGGGAGAAGATAAACTAAAGACATCATTGTATTGGGGGGTTTGACATTTACACAAATGGGGGGCCTGATTTACACAAATGTGAACACTTGCAGGTGTAAGAAATGAGTGGGCAAAGCTGACAATGCACTTTTAAGCTGCACATAAAAATCTGAAAATATGACTGGTAGGATTATAAACTCAGGTATGACATGGTATTCTCACAACATTGAATGCTTTTTAAAATATATCTTGCTCAAATTTTTCTTTAAAAACAATGAGTAACACAGAAGAGAAGGGAAGTTGCCTTTTCCTTATGACAGTAATTTGCTGTCTGTGCTGCTCTCCTTTGAGTTAGTCATTATCCTCACTTGGGCTATCTTTATTCAAGTAAATGGGTCCATGTCACCAGAGTGCTGTAAACAAGCAGGCCCTTCAACTGATGTAAGCCAGTCAAATCTGGGTTTAGGGGACTACAGAAGCACCTGGACAGCTGAGATAGAGGCAAGAGAATCAAGCAGATGACAACCAGGGAAAGAGCTTCTTGTTCTGAATTACTTCTTGCTCTTGAGTGCGCACATAAAGCTGTGCCTCTAAGAAAGAGAGCTGAGAACTACAGAGAAACACAGAGGTGTGTGGGAATTGGTAACTCTGGCTTGTTCAATATTTCATTTGGGAGTTCTTATGATGCTGAAAAACATCATAAAACAATTATTGTTTTGCCTACTTTGGAAAAAGAAAACCAAAGTCAAAAACAAATGATAAAAGCAGAGGGAAAAGACAAAAGAAGCTAAAGGGGATGGAAAATGTGTCATGTCATCTCAGGCAAGAGTTGAGGGCATGGCAGTGCAGTGGAGACATGAAATGACTTGGTCAGAGGGCTGTATCACAGCAGATGGGGTAAGCACAGCTCAGCAGAGGGCTAACACACCAAAGCATGCAGGGTACTACTGCCAGCTGCCCTTCTGTCCAGGGCAGCCAATGTGAGCATCACACCACCCCACCCCCAGTCATCAGCAAGGTGAAAGACCCTCAGCTTCCCACCCAGTCAGGAGAACAAGGGTCCCAGCTCTTCCCAACAGCAGGCATAAATTTATTTCCACAAGGTAGGGCCAAGCCACAATATTTTCTTCAAAATCATGATGCCCACTTATAGCTTAACTTGTAATGGGTATTTGCTCTTTTCCTTCCTCCTATCTTATACATCACATACCTGCCTAGAGCAAGATTTTATGGACAAATATAAAATTCAGATAATGAAGGTTTATTGTAAAAATGCTGGCACACTGTTACAAACACAGGACAAGCTGGCGCCACCATAATTGAGCAGACATTTAAATGGGCAGTAGCTCATTCAGGAGGGTGGCCATTTGGGTGCACAACACCTAAGCCATTTCTCAAAACCTCCTTATCCAGCCACTTTCACAAATTAAGAGCAACAACTGCTTTTTGTAGTAGCAAAAACAAAATACTAGAACTCTCACACTCTGCTCACATGCTCACCTTTACCAGGAAAAGCCCAACAAAATAGCTATTGGTCCTTGAATCACAAAATTTAAGAAGTCCTTCCTCTAGCTGAAACTTATGTTGTGACTCTGGGAAGCTACACCACCCTCTTCTCTGCTCTTTTTCCAAGGGTCTTATATCTGTTCAGGGCAATATTTCTCAATTCTGCTGCTTTCAGCAGTGCCTACACTAGCACAGCTGTGCCAGCTGTGACACGCTAGCAGTAATTCCAAACTACTCCAGATCCAAACACATGGGGACCAAGGTGGGCTGCCACAGGTCTGCCAAGAAATGCAACTTTCATGTGCTCAGCAGGGGCCACAGCTCCTGGGGTATCAGGTAGCCAAGCAGCTTGCAGCCCAGTGCTGGCAGCGTGGGGAACACACATTATTCTGATGCACTTGCTGTACTGGCTGAAAGCACTTGCCAAAGCCTCTGCTCTCATGTACCAGGTCCAGGTCCCAGCTCGTCCATCAAAGCCAGACCACACCTAGCCAGTGATCAGTCAGAGTGTTTTTAAAACAAAATCTGTGGTAGCTTTTTGAGGAGGCAGCTTCTAAAGAACTAAACCAACTCTTAACAGCTGTACAAACTGATTGTTTGCTGGAAGATCGAAGAGACCTTGCTTTGCATAAATCCCCTTATTTTTATTACTGAAGTGAAAAGCAAAGGCAAGGAAAAATAAATATACTTGCCTGAAACAATGACTTGTTTGACTTACATTTTCTTAAGCCTTTTGATATAAAATGGCAATGTTTAAAATGGTCGTAGAAGAAAACATTCTTTTACAAATGTTTTTTAAACAGCCAAACAGGACAAAAATAAACTCCTGTAATATTAATTGGCATCACTGAATACCCATTTTAATGCACACTGTGAAGTACACCCAGCCCTGCAGAGCTGATTTGTTCACTATCTGCCTACATGCTCGTTTCCTGCGGACACTAACATAGGCAAGCCCAGTTTGCTCAGACACTGATATTCAGTTTTTTTCCAGATAGGTGTTCAAGGGGTTCAAAGAGCCAGCCATCCCTCTGTCTGGAGATTCTGGGCTTTTTTTCTCAAATGCCACTCTTGCATTTGGTGGCTTGTTCTTGAGGAGCTCTGCCTCTTTTTTCTTTTGGCATTGCCCCTTACTGCATCTTTTTCTACCACCTGTTTCTCTCCATCCCTCTGTATTGAGTTAAACAATATCACCATGCAGTAAACAGCCCAATAACCCAAGTCAGCATATGGCACTCCTAAGTTTTTATAGTGCAGCTCTAAATCTGTGACTGCCTTTGTTGAAATGTCCTGAACTTTGCAAAGGTCTGAACCGTGTGGTGAAGACCTCAAGAGCAGTAGGAAAGCCATCCTGCTGGAGCTGAATAGTCAGCCAACAGCCAGAGACAGAGAGGGGCAGGCAGGAAAGAGCATGTCCAGCTTACTGGGTCTACTCTGTGCAGGTAAATCGAGTCATACTCTGCACATGCTCCAGGTCTGTTCACACCAGAAAGCAGCCACAAAGCACAACCAGCTTCTGGCTAGTAGGTCAGAGCTCATCAGTCCCCCCAGCCAGAACATCTGGGCACAGCTGCTGCAGAGCACTAGAGAAGTGGGACAGCAGCATAACACAGCCTGCACACCAGGATCACTGTGATCATAGGAGAAATCCTTACTTTTCTCTCTTCGTTCACCAGTAATGAAGGAGGAATATTCTCAACCCATCCATAAGAATTATGCAAAATATTTTGTTATTGATCATTAGATGAAAAAAATCCTCTCTTTAATCTGGCCATTGAGTCTGACAGCTAATTTAGTTGTAAACATGCAGGAAGTGGCAAAAAGAACAAGCAAGAGAAGCAAGGCACAATCAATTCCTGTGTTATGCTTGGTGGTGCTACACAGGTTACACTGGGAGCTGTATTAGCATATGACCTACATTTTAAAATTAATTTTGTTCTCAAGTTAGGTGTTCAGGGTTTTTTACTCCTGCAGGCAATTGGTGTTATTGTATGTGTATTAATATATCAGCTCCACCATGTGTTTCCCCTCCCCTCCAGTGTTTGCAAGGGAGGTTTAAGTAGCAGGGGGAGGGTCTTCTCATAATCAAGGTCCAAGCATTGCTGACTCTCCTGTTTTGCACACTGCAACACTCATGTCAGCAAAGCAGCAGTAACAAAGGATGAGTGTTCACATGGGACCACTCAAAGCTCCAAGGACAAAGAGCAATCTGTATTGGAAATAGAGGAGGAGGAAGAAACTAAATGAGAAGGCAGAACCAGTTAAGGTTTGCAAGGTAAAAAAAAAACAACAAAGTATAAAGAAATCAAAAGGACTAAAGATGAGAGTTGGAGGAAAGTTAGAAGAAAGGTTTCAGCAAGTCTTTGAAAGAGGTGAAGCACAAATTTTGAGAGTAAGTTGATATGAACAGCTAAAATTATTACCATAATAGATGTTTTTTTGAAATGCTCTAATGAGAAACAAACTTTGCATAAGTGGGAAGCAGTATTTGATTTCTGTTCAGTTATTTTATAGGCAAGGCTACATATGGAAGTGTTAAAAGCTAGGATGACATTTATTTTCATAAATAAATTGTTTGGGGGATTATGACATGGAGACAATTAGACAGCCTCTGAGAAGCACTTTAAAGACTCCTTGGGAAGTATGAAAATATCAGGAGGAAAACACAGATACACTAATTTTGAAGCATAGCAGAACAAGTGATTATAGCAATTGTCACCCAGCAGAGCACTTAAAAATGACTTTAATTTCAGACACTGAGAAAAAAAATGACAGGCATTAATACTGGTGACCAATCCTCAGAGACACCACCATACTCACTGAATCAGTACTTCATAGGACATTAGAGGAGCTAATACAAACTGAAATAGGACCCTGCCACAACAAGTCTTTTCTCTGAAGAAGAAAGCCCTTCCTTCTCTATCTGGGAAACTTTGCTCCATCGTGTTTCATGGTGCCTTGTGGTATTTGCATTACCTGTAACCAGCTCTAGAAAGTTCCAGTTCCTCATGTTAGGGAATTACTACCTCAGGTGTTAAATAGATGTTAAAATTTTATCCCTGGCCCACATGACATCCTTGTCACTAAACTGGAAACACATGGATTTAGCAGATGGAACACCCAATGGATAAGAAATTGTATGGTAGTTGTAACCAATGACTCAAGGTCCAAGTGGAGAGCAGTGCCGAGTGGCGTTCCACAGAGGTTGGTTTCTTGCACTTGTAAGATGCAAAAAGAAATTCTTATTTTGCATTTGTAAATTTACGCTACAGTTTTTCTCTCCATGGAGGAAATAGACAATAATATTAATGCAGCATTAGCATAAATACCGAATTTAGTGGCAAAGCTATACCCAAAGCCAATTTGTTGATACACACTGGCCATCATATTTGTGGGGTCTACAGCAGGATACATCCCTTATGATGTGACCAGAGGTGTACTACCCAATTAGAGATATTCCCTGGGTCCTACTTCAATCATTCCCTAGGCAGAGGCAGTAAGGACTGTCAGGCAATTCAGATCAGGCAACCTATCACAGAAGAACATGCTCCACTACATGGCACCACACGTGCTCCTCATTTGAGCACTGCTGTCATCTTGGTCAAAGAGCAGCAGCAGATCCCCTTGATCGCGTGACAGGAAGGGATTTGCATAGTTCTGAAGTTGGGGCAACAGGGAATAGATAAGCATGACTGCTCAACAGGGAGCTCCAGCAAGTCCTACCCACCACCCCACAGGCACCAGGATGGTTTTTGCACTCTACACAATATTCTCTAAGATGGTATGCCCTCTTGATCTACATGGTTGAACTATTTATCTGCTTCATTCTTCTCTTGCTTTTTTTCCCCCCTCCCAATAAAGCTTGAATAATCTCTATACCTTTTGTGGGAACTATGGGTCGTCTTTAATTTTCTTTTCTCAGTTTCATAACTCCAAGATAAATTTAGCAAGAAATTCCTTCTGTAATACCCTCAGGATAAAAGGAAGAAAAGTGAGACTTAAAAGTAAATGAAAGATGACAGCTAAATCTTTAAAATCATAGAAACACTAATTCCTGTTAGCTACAGCATCTCCAAATCACATGAGTTCACTGATCAGAGCATATTATTTGTCCTTCTAGGTAGAAAGATGTATTTTGAAAAG
This sequence comes from Promerops cafer, assembly GCA_013398275.1. Lineage (NCBI taxonomy): Eukaryota > Metazoa > Chordata > Aves > Passeriformes > Nectariniidae > Promerops > Promerops cafer. Next base: position 783,748 of record VZSE01007790.1, on the reverse strand, counting down.
CTCCAGTGTGAGCCAGTACTATTGCACTTAGAGGAAATAATTAAAATAACTGTAATCACTACCCAGAAATGCTTACAATTTAATTAAAGGCAAGGATTCTTTGTCAGTGTCTAACTACAGCTCTCTATGGATGCGATTTTCAGAAGCACTGAAATTTCAGAGGGAATAAAGTAATTTTGGTCGTCTTCTTTGCCAAGCTTCCAATTCATGAGAAACGCTGACTATATACAAGTATATTTTGTTCTCAGATGTTTTTTTAGGTCATTAAATCCAGTCCCTTGTTCCAGAAGTCAAACATACAGTTCAACATTTTTTACAGATATGTACTGAAACCAGTGCCAGCTACAGAGGTGTCCTTCAGCAGCAACAGAAAAGGTGTCTGCAGCCAGGTGGTGATGCTGGGTCACACTCGGTCAGCTCTGAAAGCATCTAGTGCTGCAGAAGTGAGAAGGTGAAGCTTGACTCTGAAAATGCTCCTTGAAAGGTTTAAAACAAATGCCTTTCCCTGCTTTTAAATGTCATGCTCGGCAATGCAAACCAAAGCAAGCAACGCAACTCACCCATTATCACAGCTGTTCTTCTCAAAAGATGATCATTATCATTGTATATGGGAAGCCAAATGAGCATTAAACAAATTCAAGCTTAGGGCTCTCTTTTTTGCAAGATAGCATCAGCCACCATAGATATTAGCCACCATTTCTTGCCTCATCACATGCTGATCTAGTCAGTAATCAGGATTTTAATTACAGAAATCTGTCTCTGGGTATTTTCTTGCATAACTACTAAAAGGCATGAGCACACTGAACTTGACTAGAGATGTGTTATAGACAAAATCCAAATCAGTGTAAGGTTTTCAAACTCTCCAAAGTTCATGTGTGCTGAGATGCATGGGTTTATATCAAGGTGTTTAAAAATACAGGTTTGTGGCTTTCTTTTTACTCTGACTCTGGAAGGATTTTTTAGTAATTGGAGACATATGCATATATCTGCATACATAGACACTTGCCAGCATTGTATGAAAGAAGATGTTTATGCTGGCAGTTTGCAAAGTGCTGGCTCTCGCCTTTGAAAACTTGTTGCAGGGAAAGCTGATGGAGGATCTGACCTGTGGCCTTCAACTCCTCACAGAACAACTTCAAGCAGTTCAGAATTCTGCTTACTTCTGATAAATACTCTCCAATTTGATGGCTTAATAACCTCTGTCTGGTGAGCCTTCAGCCTGAACCAGGCAACCCCTTGGGTTAAGGCCTTCTCATAGGTTTCATCATTTTCCCATTCACACTTCCACTCCCAAACAGAACCAAAGAGAGCCTGTCACTATAAAAATTAGAAACACAGATAAACTCAGTTCACTTGCAGCCAGGAGCAGAGGCAGTTTTTTAATCCCTGTTCAAGCATAAGGATCTTGCAAATTCCTCTACAGTGTCCACATTCCTATCTCCCCAAGGTATTGGCTTTTACAGTGAAAAATGGGCAGCAACTACTTAGTTTTCAGCAGGGTACCCAAAATCAGAACTTGACTTTGGGTTTTAAGAGATGAAATTCTTTACCTGATATTTTGACATCCTGTGTGAGGATGGCTGCCTATGTGGAAACACTACTGGTTCCATGCTTCAGCACCAGTTAAAGTTATGCAGCCAAATTGCTTTTTTTTTCTGTTCCATAAGTAGATGCCATACTAAGTCATTTCCTTACACATTAAGTAACCTGTTAATTTACACTGATTTTTGCACAGGTTTAAATTACAATGGAAAAAAATTAATATTTGCTAAGACTGGAGCCAAAATATTTTCAGCCCTTGAGATGCATGAGGCTCACTAGCATACCACATGAGCAGCTGACAGCACCCTAATCTAGGAAAAGCTTGGAACAGAGCTAGACTGTGAATGACCCAGTCCAAGAAAACATGATGAGATACAAACATCAAGCCCTTCCCACTGCAGAAAAATTAGTTCAGTTTAACTTCTTCATTAGCCAGCTTTTACTACCGAATACAATATACAGATTAAATTAAAATCTCTAACAAGATTATTAAAACATAGATTCAAGGGAAAAAGCAGACAGTGATGATTAATAGACATAAACACCCATGGAGACAACAGAGGAACAGTTTTTGTGAGATAGCATAGTGAGTTTGGAAGGCAGAATGTTATGACACAGGGAAAACAGAAGTTCCCAAGCTAACTATTCTTTGCAACTTGCAATCTTTTACACTTTACTAGCTTCCATTACTTCTCTCCTCAGTGCCAGCTCCCATCTCTTTCAGTAGTTTCACAAACAGGAGTTTTTCAGGTCTTTATATACTTAGAAGAGTTGTTCCAGAGGCTGAAATTCCAAAACTCAAAAAAAATATTTGCGAGAAATAGGCTTCTAGTGTAGAGTCTGAGTCTCCTTTGAGGAGTCTGTCTCTGCATTCACTGCAAGGGAGACAGAGCTTCTAGTCAATGTGATTCCAGAGCCTGAAGCCAGATGATGCAAAGCCTCCCTGCTCCAGCACAACTGTTCTCTTTGCACATCCTGTGCGCAGCACTCCACACGCCAGCTTGGAAGGTCACAAGGAAGGCTCTCAGTTCACATCCAAAGACATGACTTAGAGCAATGCTGAGCACTTGCCAGCTTAAATCTCTGGAGGCAAGGCAGAGATAATTCAAATATGCTGGAGATAATTCAAAGACAAAATTATAACTGCAATACTGTGCTGGTGCAACTGCATCTTTCAAAACTGACTGAATGACACTTCCATACTGAGAGAGCCAAGCGGCAAGCAAGGCAGAAAACACAACTCTCAAAGTCAACTCCTCTGCAGTAGAGCAGAGCTCAGAGAAAAGGTTGTCAGCCTTGGCTTGCTTTTAATTTTTATAATATACAGCTTGCCCTATTTATACATGCTGCAGCATTAGACAATTAGACATGCTGAAGTATCATTATTCGCCTGACTCGCAACTGAACATCCTCTGTCTTTGCTCCCCTTCCCTCCCCTGAGTGTGGACCATTATCTTCATCTTTGCAACTCTCACAGAACAGCTGCCCCACAATGATAATTATTTCACTGTTTAATAGCTGTATTTTCTAAATCAATAATGGCACTATTTCTCAACAATCTTATTTGCAATTTTTTGCCTAGCACATTTCTTTCAATCAGTCTTCTTCTATTTTTCCTCTTTGTAGGGAAAGGAGTTACTTGAGGTTAAGATTGCCAAATTTAACCTCACAAGCTAAATACATCATAGAATTATGATGCTTCTTGAAAATTACTAACCTTTTAAAGAAAGTGTCAAAACACAGGAGAAAAGAGGGTTGGAGAAAAATCAACAGCTGCAAATACTTTATAAAGCAATCCTACTCTAAGGTTTACAGCTTTTTCCCAAGGCATGGAAACAATGCTTCCCCTGTGACCTTGAGTAAAATTAATATAACGGAAGGATCACAAACCACCCAATACTTGTAAAATGTCTAACTCTTGATGAACTTTGCCAGAAAGACTGGACTTGTAAAACTGCACAATATCTAGTAAAACACTGAAATGCAGTGCGTACAGAATACTTGAGAATGGACATTGGAAAACCTTCTTCTTTAAATTATTTTAAATTATATGCTATGTTAAGGGTATCCCATACTCATGCCAATGAATCTAGTCACATGATCGTGTGTTCCTATTTATTTACAATACTGGATAATGCTGGAGAGACTTTTAAAATTGCTTTGCTGTGACTACTTTTTGTCTAAACCTGCACTGCATTAGTTACCATTAATACTGCTCTGTAGCACCAAATGGCAAGAAAAATAGCCACTTATTTTGAAAAATGCCTTAAAATGACCGTACTTTAACATCCATCATCTTGCTCCTTGAAGCCCTAAGGAGTTCTTAGCCTGCTTTGGGAGGCTTAGAACAGCTATCACTAATAGCAGATAGATCCAAAAATAGGGTATATCTGTTTGTGACATATAGCTGCCTAAAACTAGTTTCAGTTTATCCTTAATTTTTTTTTTCTTTTTTGAACATCAGGCATTTGCTGTAGAGGGGCAGGTAGAAGAAAGAAGAAATCACTCAGGCTACAATTCCTTACCTAGATACTCAGGTTCTTAAGATTTACAGGTAAGTTTTGGAGACTTTACTAATGCAATTGCAGAAGCAAAGCAAGTGAAAAGAAACCTAAGTGTAATTTACCACATGAAGTTTATTATGCCAAACACTGGAATCCATGGAGCATTAAAACAGAGAAATTACTTAGCCTGCAAATTTAGTATCTTTTCCTATACCTTAAATAATGCTAACTGGCAACTAGCTAATGAGCAACCCTTGTGCTAGGATGAGCACAATCATTGTACACCTTTTCTGACATGACCTATGCACTAAGGCTCTGTCACTTCTGAGGATCAGTACTCCTGACACTGGACACACGTGTTTCCAAGGTACCCAGACAGAAAGAGTGAAGAGTAGCTCAGCATATCCAGCCCAGACAAGTTCAAGTTCTGCTCAGGGCCCTAGCAATTACTCCAGAACTGGAGTGAACTATGGATTGATCTGGAAAGTTCAGAGCTTTCCTGTCTCAAGGGAGACTAAATAGCTCATGCTCACTGTATAACTCAAGACTCAGTATCTTCTCAGGCAAAAGCTGGTGAGTTTGCTGCAGCTGAGGTTAGCATTTCAGAGCCTCCTTATTTCTTTATTCCATCCACCCAGGCAAGGCACAGTAATACTTGGAGTTGAAATCTGCAGGGATTTCTTCTCCAGGTTGAAGAACTGTTTTGCTTTGAAGATCTACTGTGTTTTTACTCACATTTGTTCAGTAGAATAATCACATTTGAGCAGAGATATGGTCACAAGGGATCTATTTTTCTCCAAAACCCATAAAATTTTCAGACTACAGGTTAAAATGGTGAACCTCAGAAAACGGCAGCAACTAGTTAAAAAACAGTCAGTGAGGTGCATCACCATTCCAAGTACCCACAAAGCATCAGGAGTTACATGGCAATCTCTTGTGTCATTCCCACTTTCTGGAAGCTCAGCGCAGTGGTGCCACTTGCAGATTCTGAAGGGTGGGGAGCCCAGCAGGCTGCCCTTGCATCTCTGCTCTTACCTCTCCTGTGTGGACTTCCTGCAGCATAAGGGAACAGGATGTTCATCGTTAGTCAGCCACCATCTGTAGCCAAAATATCAGATGGCAATGAAAAAGCAGAGGGGAGTTACTCTTCTCTTCCAATCCTATTTTTTCAACAAGATGGAGGCAATTCAAGGCATGAGATGAAAGAAAAGATGACCATAGCAGAATGAAATTTCTATCTACAGATTCAGGTGGCCCAATGTTGCTGAAGATCATAGATGGACAGACTCAGGGATTCTCTGCATCCTATTCTTGAACACTACTTGTAAGTCAAAGATCAGAAAAGCTATATTTGACTGCAACAGAGGTCATTGTTTGAGGCAAAATATATTGTAATATCAGACACATCCCAGAATAAAAATATGCAAACAAGAAAGGGATATTATGCAGGAGAGAAAGAGCCCACTAAATACTATTACAAAGTCCCATATCACTGAGGATCATTATTTTTAAAAAAAGCCTCCTCTGAGTCAACTAGTGCAGATTTATTTCCATAAGGATCTCAGTAGCCAGTTCATGAAACCATCAGAGGGGGTTAGTAGAATTTTTACTTAGGGACTGTTTAACAAGAAAATGTGGTTCAAAAGACCAAGACAGAAGAACCTAGAGAACAGAAAACCTGATTTTGTGTATTTCACCCACAGCCTTTTTAGAGGATGCAATATGATGTCTGATTGCATTATGAGTCAATGTCTCATGTGAACATGCACCAGTATTAATAGAATTGTTCAGCTCCAAAATTAGCCTGCAGGCAGATAACCAAGAATTCAGCAGCTTTAGCCCCAAGTTCTTCAACACTACACAAGTGCTCAAGGAATTTAACATGATTTGTATGGGAACTTTTACAATCTCAATCTCTACCTGTTGGATGATAGGCTTTTTTTCATGTTCACAGACCTCTAGAGGAGAGCAGCCTTGATGGCCTGTTTACGTGACACCATAACCTACCTCACAGAAATGGACTGGCTCTAATTAGTAAAAAATAATAAAAAAATAAATTTGGAAGAATTATGTCAACTCCAGATTTACACTGGACTGGCCACAGAAAGGAGTGCACTAACAGAGACAAGAGAACTTTGAGTACCTAATTCATTCTTTTACGCCTTTCCTATCTCTAAGTGTTATTCTTAGACTAATTTTAGGTCTCCCAGACTGTCTCCTGCACTTCTGGAATTTAATCCATCTTATTTAAAGCTAATCTCTAGCATGTCTGTCCAACACAGCAGTGTAAGCAAACCTGGAGTCAATGGGACTTTTCCATGTTCTTGGGCAGGTAGAAGCAACTCTGGATGCTTTTAGGAATCCTTTTATGAAAGTCATCCCACAAACACAGAGAAAGAGTACAGGAAGTGAATGTAGTGCTCTCAGTTGTGCCATTTGGCTCATATCCCATTTTTAGCCCATATTCTTCAATTGATATTATAGGTTTATCAAGCATAAAAGGAATAGTTATTAGACTTCCAGTATATTAGAATTCCATGGATATGCAAAAGTACATATTAATTAAACAGAAAAATCAACATTAGAGACTATACATAGCATCTAAAAATATATCACTTCTGAATTTCAATGGAGATTGATAAAGATAGAGCTCTATACAGTATTTAGTCATGGATAAATAATGCAATTAATCATGTGCATGTGAATTTGCAGAAGAGAGAATGAATATTATCCCTTCATGTTCTGTAACACTGGCAGCCTTAGGTTAAATATAATTTCAAAGTATTTCCTAGCTGAATCTAGTATTCCACTCTTTTGAAGAAAGTGGTTGGATCCCACTTAAAAGACCAATAATCCTGCAAAGAGGAAGACCACATTGCCACAAGCAACTAAGAAACACTCCAACAATCAATTATTAGAAAATATTTACCAACAGGTCTGGCACGCTCTAAAATAATTTAACATTATTTTATAGTTGCAGGATATGTTGCTGTTTAAATCACACACTAAGCATGAGAGAACAGCTCCCAGCAAGAAAAGCCTCCTGGGAGAAGCTCCAAAGCCCTCACCACAACAAGGTATTTCAGAATATGCCCCTTACACTTGACATTATCCTGGCACCTGTATTACAGGAATAGCTGACTTTTCAGGTTGACAACAAAACAGGAAGGACAGGGGAGGGTCTTGACTGCAATCCCTCTGAAACTTTCATTTTTCTTACAACAGTGAAAGCAAGTCATTGGGCACAAAACGTTTTCAGCACAAAACATTTCATTTGTGGGTTCTTGGAGGAGAATCAAGTGAAGGGAAGGGTCAGGTGCACAGAACTGCAGAAGACCACTGCATGTCCCACTTAGAAGTGGATAGAGCACTCAGCCTGTCTCAGACCTTTCTCTGCCTGAGAATGAATGAGTAAATACTCACTGTGTACACAGGACTACGCTGGCTCAGAGGCCCTTAGTGCTACCCTGGCACCAAGGATGGACACCCAGGAAGGTGGTGCTGGGGTTACTACACAGTCCAATATGAATCAGGAACAAGTTCATGGAGGCAGAGACCATCTCTGTCTTAACAGTCTCACAGTGGTGGGGGTGGCTGCCTCTGAAATTCTTAGCTTGCAGCTTTCCCCAAATTACAAGTCTCACATATAAAATACAGAAGAAATCCGTGGAATCTGATATTTTCCCTCAGTCAGGAGTCAGGACAGTTCCCCCAGAGATAGAAACTCTCAATTCTAGACATCCCTATATCCTCTTAGCATCAGGAAGGAGGACTGAGGGGTGCCCTTGCTTATCTTCTTGCCTCCTCCTGCCCACATCTAGCAGGGTGCTGGAAGGCAGCAGCTGTAGGCTGGCATTTCCTCAGCACCATCTCCTACACCAAACAAGATGAACAAAATCAACCCTTTGAGAGCAGCCCTCCCCTTAGCACTTACCCCCACTACCACCCCAATCACCCCTTCCTCCTGCCACACAACGTGTCTACCCAAAAGGTCCAATATAAGCTGGATAACAAACTTCACCTAGGACATCAAAAACTTCTAACCTGGGGAAATATGACCTTTTCCCTACATCTCCTCCAGTCTGCTTTTGTTACTCCCTTCTCTGAAGGGGCAATTAATTTGGAGGCAAACTGAGGGCAGGGGTCCTGCAGGCCTCCCCTGAAGAAGGTGATGCCCACACTTGAACAAGTGAACTGGCTGGAGACTCGTCTGCTTGTGTAGTCATCCCAGCCTCCTGAGGCCTTCTGCTTCTAGTCTCATGGGAGAGGAGAGGGATCAGACCCCCCTGTCTATACTTGGGGGATTAAGGATAGACTGTAGTGCTGTATTATTGAAAATACTAGCCTTCCAACTGTATCACTCACAACAGTGACTGCTTTGACATTCCAAAAAGGCTTCTCTGACCCTCCCTCGGCACGTTCTGCACCCCAGTACTCTGTAACCTCCAGATAGCACTGATGTCCCCTAATGAAAACAAGCCCTTCCTTTTCCTGGCTGCGGGGCAGGCACTGTGACTCAGCACGAGCTACTGTGTCAATAAACACGGTGGGCCAGGTCCACCTGGACACAGACAGCCCTTTAGCACCCTTCTGGTGATGCCAGAGGGCACTGATGGGATCTCAAGTGCTTCTTATGCGTGATTAATGGTATTTTTGTGGTGCCAGGGACATGTAAAGTAGCCTCAGAATAAATGAAATCAGGCTGAGCAAGGACAGAAATGCTACCATGGTCTTTCTGTGGGAACTTTCCCAAAAGTCATCTCCCACTGAAACTCTATTCTAGGCTGATGCTCGTTCTGCTGGTCACATGTGGCTCCCAGATCTTTTCAGCTCATCAGCCTCTGAACATATGTGATGGCGTCTCTGTGTGGTGGAAAAAAAATAAAGGAAAAAAGAAAAAAGGTGACTCCACTCCCAACTCCACAAAGGATATGAGCAAGCTGTGTATGCTTCTGCAGCCCGTGTCAGTCAGTAAAATTAGATCCTTACATCCCTCTCCCTTGAAGACAAGTAACTAGCTACACATCAGGCTGGCCAGGTCTCTGTTAGAGGCATGAGTGCAGCAGGGAAGAAGAATGCTGGCTTGGTTCTGCCATTGCCAAGGTTTTTCCGACAGCTGGTCATCTTGGAGAGCAGCAGGGAACAGCCTGCAAGGGTTGCTTGGAGATACAATGGGCACTTCTCAAATTATTATGGCATAAATACATATATATACACACATATATATACTGCTTTCTTTTAATTATTACTCTGATGAGCTTTCTTTCCAGTAAAACATAGGAATAAAATACCTTCAACATTTGTAATTATTTTAAATTATAGATTTATTTTTGTTTGCTTTTATTTGTTTTAAGATGAAAGCAAACAGTCCAAGGTTATCCTGAAGAGGATTTAGGCATGTGAAGCTTTTGCTAATTCCACCTACAGGGAAAAGGTAAACTACTTCAAACTTTTAAAGGATATTTCATACCACAATAAATGCAATAGACTCAACTGATTCATTGCTTGAGAAAGATCAGATGGGCTAATTTTCTGTAGGCATGGCCAGTGCTGTCTCTGGTGTCTATGCTGAAGGTTATGTTCACAAGTCTTTTACAGAACTGCTACCATCCTTTGGCAAATTCTTATGCAAACAGTGTTAGAAATATTCACTATGATCTTTTTACCCTCTGTCCCTGTGTCCCCAGTAAGAGGGAAGTTGACTGAAAATGCAGAGACCAATGAGCAGTTCTGTGGAATATAATCTGAGGATGCACAAAGACTATGTCAATCTGGACATTTGCTGACCTTTTTTTCTCCCCTTTAAATTAAGTCAAGAACATTCAGGAAAAAAACACAGTAAAAATCCCCCTGAAAGGGTTAAATTTTTCCCTTACAGCTTCCCTAAGCGGAACTTATATTCTTAGTCTGACTGAAGGATATGGAATAGAAAGGCTGCCAACATCTGTTGTGGTCAGAGACAGATAAAAGAGACTGATTCAAGCTGGAAGGACCCGTGTACAGAATTCTGTGTCGCGTTACCCTAGCCATAAAAGCACGCGAAACAGAGCTCCAGAGTATGGGACAGGAATGCTCACCTAAACTTCTTCACTGCAGAGACCCAGGAGTTTCACGTGTTTGCAGGTACCCCCATCATCTCACAGAGAGCACAACATGAAACCTTTAACTTCCAACTGGGGAACACCAAGCTGAGAATACTTCAGAAACACTGAGTATATAATTACACTGCTATGTTATGGGGGTGAATGAAAGAAAGAAGAGGTGATTTATGAGCCTGCCAAGCATTGGAAAAGCTAGCATAGAACAGATTAATGTGCTAAGTAACTTTGGGTGTGGATTAGCCAAATCTTTATTAAGGTGGCCTGATCAAGAGTACCCACATAGAGACATGAAGAAAAGCCAATGCAGTTCCATTCACACTCTAACTCAGTTATTAAACACACTTCATGTAGACAAGCCTACAACTTACCGAGACCAGCAACTCTTTACAGAGAAGCCAACTGCATTATGACAACATATGATGGGCACACAGTCAAAGCCAGCTCAAAATCTACAGACTGCAAAACTACTGTGTCTGTCCTTACTTTTGCCAGAACTGATTTTACTATAGCAAGGTAACGTCAGTATCTGAGGTGGATTTCAAAAAACAGCTATTTTACAAAAGGAAGGGAAATGACAGGCAGGCAACTTGATTACATTACAAGTGAGACTGAAGCCCACTGTTTAGTACCTAAATGTTGTTTTGGTGCATGCTCTGCTGTCTTTATTCCAAGGAAGCAGCCAGTAAAGCCAGTAGAAACTCTGCCCAAGGAAGGGCAGCCAACCTGCCTCTTGTACTATAAAACAAGATCTGTACCTCACCTTTTGTTTGCATCAGTAGGGAAGATTCAGGCAGAGAACTGAAATTCCCTGGGGCAAAGGGACAAAGGGATACAACCAGTCAAAATCTCAGCAGTTGAGACAAAGTCTCTTCTGGATATCTCCAACCATTTTAAATTTCACTTTGCATTTCTTGATCTCAACAGCCTGCAGAGCTTCATTGAACATTTATCCTTTGATACAGAAAACTCAGTTGGAATGGATGTACCACAATCCTCCAGCCCAACTGCCTGACCAAAAGTTAACACACATTAAGAGCATTGTGCAAATACCCCTTATAAGTGACAGGCTTGGGACACAAATCACCTCTTTAGAAAGCCAATTATAATGTCCGTGCACCCTCTCACCTTCCTAATGTTAAGCCTGAAGCCTCCCAACACAGCTTTATCAGATTATAAAGCACTGATTTGCACCCAGCACTGGATCAATAATTAGGCATTCTTAATAAACACCAGTTTCTTCTCATTTACTTTTAATTGTGCATGCCTTTCACTAAACAGGTGTTAATTTAAAGGCTGGCTTTTCTAGCTCATCCACTGCATTGTCAAACTTTTTATTAAACCTATTTTTTTCCCTACTCAATAGCACAATTATATATTAAATACAAAGAATTGTTAAATCATATTTATTGAGGTTTTACCACTGTTGGAGACACATATTTTGCAACATTAAAAGCCTCAAAATATGTTTTAAATTATTTATAAGTATTTGTTTTGTCATATTGTTTGGTTTGGGGTTTTTTGCAAATATAAATATGTTTTGAATAACTGATCTTTACTTTAGATGCATGGAAATCAATTATTTAAAACACATTTTGAGGTTTAAACAACTGTACCATGTCTACCTCTTCCATAATCTCAGCCTGCATGTATTAAAATCAAGACAAATGTGCCACTTAAAGACAACTTGCTGCAGCTAAACCAAGTATCTGATAGAGCTCTTAGATCCCACTGCCTGTACCCCAGTTAAGTAATAAGCCCAGGAGGCTGAGAGCAGCCTTTGTGCAAAACGTGACCCAGTAGGATTTTGCCATCCCAAACCTGCCAGACCCTAGATCTGTATTTCTGTGACTGCCATGGCAGCTCCTTGCAAAAAGGCAGGGTCTGAGCAAGAAATAGGAAACTTTAGCACACCACACGAGTTCTTCATGTTCCACCAGATTTATCTGGAGCCAATTTACCACGTGTAATTTATAGCAGACCCTTGCTGGAATGACTTGCACTCTTGTGGCGCCTCAGATGTACATCCACTAGCGAGCTGCCACTCAGGATGGGTGCTAATACACAGGTCCCAGCACAGAATCCAGCACCCCGAGACACCACGCAGCTCTTTTAGGTCTCCTTGAGAGAAGCTGAGCCAACAGCTCAGCAGCTGGGCTACACATATCCACAGATGTGCTAGGATGTATCCCTCCTACTTCTGACAGGTATAATATTTTGTTGTTTTTAAGATTTGACAGAGTTTTTCAATAAATAGTGAGGTTAAATAGTTATAATGAGGTTTTCAGCCTAAGAAATTTGGAGTTTTAACCTTTAACCTGGTCCTTAGAGCAAGACACCACACTTGCAGGACAACACAAGCCTCGCCAAAATTGAAACAAGTAGATTTTCATTAGCCAAATAGGCAAATGCGTTACACCAACAACACGACAGGTTCTTAGTTATTCATTTTAATGCATCCACTCCCCTCTGGGAAAGGACTAGAGACCTTTCTTGGATATTTTTTGCTAAAGTAGCAGAAATTGTTACAGCATCAAGTACAGTATCAGTATTTAATGTTCCCATATTGCAAACCCTCTGCCACACACAGCAGTCTCACCAGCTTTGATATTTATCAGTGATAAGAAAGTTTTTTTTAATCCTCACAGCAGTCAAAACACCCCACCAGAGAAAGCCTGGAGGACACCAAGGAGAAAGGACAAGGCTGGATTCATTATTATTTTAACAGCAGCCCACTCTTTCAAATCAGTTGATACTTCTGAAGGCTGTTTGAGTGGTGGAACTGTTTCTAGGCTATTAATTTGGTGTAAGTATTTACTCTGAATAATATTTTTGTGATTCAGCTGCCAGATCTCTTTTATCTGTAGCAATTTCCAGTTAGTAGGTGTCATTTGCACATTGCTTTACATATATTTAAGGTTTTATGGATTAGCCGTGTGTTTCCCAGCTTTGTAACAGATTTCCAAGCCTCTTGCAAGAGCTGATTCAGCAATAGGACACCATAGGCTAGAATATCATCAAACATATCTTGGGCAACAGATACATATTTTGACTTTACCCCTCCCACTGCATCAGAGGTATAAAGTATTAGGAATACCAGCTATAGGAAAACAGCAGATGTTTTTGCTCCCATAAGACTACATATTAATATATGAGTCAGTAATGGAGAACATGCCTACAGCTTTCCATGGACTGTCACCATTTTAAGCAGCTAAAATAAAGGAATGTCTTTTCACTCTTTAGCTCTTGCATCCATGGATTTTATGGCACTTTTTAGAGTCTAACACCACCTCTGCTTGGCACCAAGCAGTCACACAAGACAAGAACCAAGCCTCTAAAGGTTTACAGTTAAAAACAAATGAAAAAATTATCTCAGGGAAAAAATACCTTGTATGATCAATAAATATTATGCTCCCATTACACAGATGGATAGAGAGAGCTCTCTGTGCTATATTTAATACATATAGCCTGCAAAGCAATATAGCACAGGCTTTATCCAGGCTGGGGATCAACACAAGTAAGAAAACACAGAACTGACTCAGTTCTTCAATCAAGCCACTTTTAAAAAGCCCTAAACTTCCAGTTATAACAGACTTATACCAGTTTAGATATCGCTTACCCCCTCCTCCTTTTTCAAAGCCTCAGCTTTCTCCATTGTGCATCGAGGAGGGCAGCAATCACCCACAGCAGTCCCTGCCCACAGCACAGCAGGAAAGAAGGGAACCCACTTCCCCAGCCCCTCGGCCCTTTATAGTTTGTTTTGCCACCTGGTGTGAGACCCAGCTGGGATGAATCCTCCGGAACTGCTCCACCCAGAACACCAGGCTGTGTAATTCATGCAGCCTCATGGCTGTCAGAGCAGAAAAGGAGCCAATCCATCTCCTACTGCAGTAGCAATTCTGTCTGCTAACTTCTGCAGCAGGCCCAGAAAAAAAGTGTTGTGAGCTCCTTGCAAAGTTCCTGCAGAAATCTTTCTAATATTCTTCAGTTTAAAAAAAAAAGCTATTCCCTCTCTTCCATGAATAACACCTTCCCAAAGAAGTCCTGCTTGCAGTCGAAAGGACACTGGCATTTTGTTGGCACAGACCTTTCACAGAGACCACAAAAAGAGTTGAAAGTTGTCAAATGATAGGGAAGCACCAACATTTCCCCATGGAAAAGGAAAAGCTATCAGCAGCAGCCTAAAAACAAAAGGGTTGACTTTTGTTTACAATACTTGACTCTGAGAGCAAACTGGGCCACCCATTTAGAGCTGGATCCTACTCCCTGTCTGCACAGCTATTTTTAACTCCTGTCTTTTTATAACAAGTCTGGCTGTGAACTTTGCTACAGCTCCTCATACAAAGAGAATTCATAGACTTTCAGCAAGACTGCCATGTTTTAGATTAGATGGCAATTTTATCTGAAAAAATGGCAGGGAAAAAAGTGGCTTCTCTTACTCAGCAGATACGTGCCTGTGTGTATTAGGTTATAATGTTTTCCTGCTGGTGACAAAATACAGTCCCTTTGTTCTCAGTTGTTCAGCCTGCAGAGCTCAGAGAGAGAGCATCCATATCTTGTGGCTTTCCAGAGCACATCTGTATGAAACTTGAAGGGTTTGTTGTCTGGTTTGGGTTTATTTTCTGGGGGAGTTGTTTTTTGGTTTTTTGGTTTTTTTTTGGGAGGGGGGGGTGGTGCTGTTTGTTTGGGTTATTTTTTTTATATTTCTGTACGTAACAAGCACAGGTGGATCTGCCCTACAGCTGCCCAACCATGTTCTGTGTGTCCAGAAGCTTGTCCCATCCAGGACCCTCAAGATCTATTCAGCTACCAGTAGGCAAAACGTCATGGGACTCCCATTGAAGTTAAATTGATGACATTCTCACATAAATCCTCTGCCTCCAATAGCTGGGGCTCTGAACAAAATTTGTGAGACTTATGATAAAAATCACCAGGCATACGAAAATGCCACTGAGGTTAAGCAAAAGCTTCTCAAGAGGCAGGTCTGCAAAGCAAGTGTGTCTTTTGGCCACAGCACGACCGCTGTCCTCCGGGCCTGTTGCCACAAGAGCCAGCTTTGCCTCGCCCTGACAGGGGAGCCCAGTGCAAGCAAAGCTGTCACAAAAGCCATGGTGTTGACTGCCACATGTATTGCACAGCACGTTGCTTCTAAGGAAACCTGTAAGAGGTGGTGTGTCCAGGTCCCTGCGAAAAAGCAGGGGAGGACAGAGGATGTGTGGGACAACCTGGTCTTGAAGACAAGCAACACTCCTACAACCTTTGTTCCGTGTGCTTGTTGGGTGGCATGTACCAGTGGAAATCCTCAAAGCTGGCCACAACACAGACGACATAGATGCAGCTGAAAACTCTGCTCCTTCCCAGTGGCTCCCTCCAGAGTCTAGCTTTTAGCTTCCTGAACTTTAGGGGAAAGCTTTATTTGGGGGATGGTGAAGGTGTTGATAGCTTGGAGTTTTTTTAATATCTACATAGTTTCATTAGATTCCCTAAGATAGAAAACATTAGAAATAAAGAAGCCAAATACATAAATAAAAGTAGAGAAAAAAAAGAAAAAAAATGATGTCACCCTCAAGCAGTTCCATCAAGGGATGACATTTTAAATCACATCATGTCTCACACCCATTTCTTAGTGCAAAATAAATCACTCGAACAGAGTGCAAGCCAATTTTTACTTTAAAAAATGTTGTGTCCTAAGGCTGTCTTCTTGAACTTCAAAAGCATACTTCATAATTACTCTACCTATCAAAGGAAACTCAATATTTCACCTCCAACCTCGCTCTGCTTGTGTTACAATTTTTAATTGTTAATAAATTATATTAATTTTAAACTGGTTATTCTCTCTTGAAATTACATCTTTCAAATGGGTATGCAAGCTTATTTTAAATTAACATATTTACCTTAAAATTATATATCAGTAATTTGTTTATGACTTTTCTTGCCTCTTAATTCTTGTATTAAGATTTCAGTCTTCAGTTACCTCATTTAATTATATTTGGAAACTGTTGTCTCAATTTAAGAGTCCAAACCTATTTCATAGAGCTTGACATCTCTGGCAAGAAAAACCTTTTATTTATCTGGCATATTTATATGTTTTTGTTTGGACTCATCATTATGCACTGCAAGGTCTTTTGTCACTGCAAGCTGAAGACAGCTGGAAAATGTGGAGGTCTTGTTTGCAATCTTAAAGAATACAGCACACTGGTGTTTCTAGCGGGGCTACATTATTGTCTTTAGATTGCAGGTGTTTTACTTAATGCACAGTCCTTGCAAACACTTTCAAGAAAGTCAGGCATGGCAGGTAGGGGGTTTTCTGTGGAGGAGAGGGTGCCTCTGGACAGGGAAGCACGGTTCAGTGCATATTCAAGTGTGATAATGAAGGCATCATTCTTCGTGGATTTCCACAGTCAGCATTTAAGAGTCCTCACTGATTTATCAAGGCTGGTCACATGCCTAAATGGATGAATAACAATTGCAGAATGATAGAAAAATTTCAGCACATCGTTGCCAAAATGACATAAATCAACACTCTTAAAAACTCCAGCATGCAGAAAATACCTTCATGGCAGGACCAGCCAAAATAGCTTGCAGAATCTTGTGCCTGAGAGCAACCTGTGCTAGGAAACAGGCAGGGAAGTTCACACCCAAGCAATGCTCAGCTGGATTCCGGGGCTCTCAGTGTGGATCAAGGAATCCTGGAGCACACTGCAAAGAGAAAAACACATCCAGTTGGTGAACTCAACTATGTGGCTGAACAAAACATCTCCCCATTGAAAGAAAAATCTTCCCAGAGATGCCTTTGGGATTTCTGGGCAGAACACAGGAAAGAAAAGCAAAGCAGAGATTGTCCCTGGAGAATTCGTTGTCAGTATTACGTTAAGATCAGTGCCTACAGGATGCTATTCAGTGCCAGGTGGGTACTCTTTAATCTGCAGGGTGATTTTTTAATAAAAGAAGATGAGGACTGTCTCACCGTTCCAGTAAATTACATCTCTACATTCAATTTTATTTTTTTTCCAAGTATCAGTAGATGACTACTTTTTTTTTTTGCCAATTCTAGATGAACTCTGGCTACCAAATCTATAAGAAAATAGCCTGTATCTCAGACTGCTACTCCCCAAACCTGCCCCATTTTACCATCTTGCCCTCATTATTCTTTATGCACAACAGTCTTCCTGTAGGAAAGAAACCTGGGTGTTGCCCTTCCTTCAGCCAAGCTCTCTGCTCACAATCAAACCCACAAAGTCAACCACATTTTGTGAGTCCTGGTGACACTCGTCACAGGAAGATGGAAGAAGTACGAGCGCACCAAAGAAGAACAGTTTCAAACCAGATTCATGGTCTTGAATAAATCTCAAGGCAGGCTCCCAAGTCCCAGCTCATCAAGATGAAAATGTAGCTCCTTATTCTCCCCATATGTTTCAAACAAAATTTTATGAATGAAAGATGGATCTTCTTCCCAGTTGCTCCCTTCTAGTGCAATCCACCCAATTCCAGATTAACCCACCTCCTTCTAGCTCCATCCCCTCTGTGTGGTTGAAAATAAAGCAGGGAGCTGCACCAACAGAGACACTGGATTTCTCCTTGCCAAAGGAGCAGGCACATGAGGTAGAAGGCAACATTTTCTGGAAACTCATATGTTGAAACACGTGTTTTTCTCCAGAAAAATGAAAAGGGAAAGAATCATGTGGAATTAGGCAGCACAGTTCCTCTCTTTTATGTTGCGAGAACTTCCAAAAGAGAAGTTTATTTCAAACAAAAGTGAGGCATGGGTAGTTTTCCAAATGTTCTCATTTATTTATGATAGTTGTCTTCATTTAATGAGCAATGTGTTTTCTCTCAAGTCTGGCATAGCCACTGGCTGAAGCAACAGATGTACCGCACTGATGATCCTAAAGAACAAAACCACATCTGTCTGCAGTAGCTCTTATGGACTCTGAGGACCAAGTGTACAAGCCTGTGGGAACTTCACAGAGACTTGAAGTCCTAATTTATTCATTGTTCATTTATTTATATACCTTTATGCAAGAGCCTTAGCGCTACACGGTAAAGTTTATAGAAAATTTTAGGATACAAATTACATTTTTTCTATATTTTAATATATCAGGCAAAAATAAAATAGAAGAAGCTTTAGTCATCTATGAAATGGCATGTTGTTAGATCTTTGTGTATTGAGGCAGGCACTGGACATTTTATAGTGTACACAATTGGCACACCTGGGAAAAAATACATACACTGCTAGCTGAAATGCCTAATCTCTTCTTTAGCACATTTGCGGTTTAATTACAAAACCTACCGAACAATTAAAATTCAGGTCAGCACACTGCAGCAACATCAGGCTTTGATGTGGGGTCAGTATTGGTCACAGTCCTGTACTCATTACATAGGTTAATCAATTTGGTGGAGTAAATATGACAGGACTGACCAAAAATCTATGTAATTACCATTGCTCCGAGAGCACAGGCAAGCGCGGCTGGTTTGTGTGTTTGTAAGTAGTATTTTTTCTAAACAAGCAGAGATCCAGAGCTGTTGGTGCAAAGCAGATTTGTTCCTTCTGCGAGCAGTTTCTCCCATCCCTGCTGTCCATCTGCACGTGTGACACGCTGCAGCACCCTCACACACACGAACATCAAATTGTACAAATGGATTGGAACTGCCGAAATGGGTTGGGAATGTGTGCTTATGACTGCCCCAGCCACCTTCACGACCTAGCCCAGCTCATGAGACCTGCTGGTTTTGGACATCTTTCAAACAGTAACTACTTAACAGGAGTGGATCGCTACAGCCAGATCAAGGGTTGCTTTCTCTTGCCCAGACATGGATTCTTCTCAATCCCCAAATGACAGGAGCCCATCACAACCTTCAGACAGGTCATTATTTGTCCAGCATGAGGGTGTAAAAGGCAAAAGTGTCAAACTCTTCTGAACTGGAGAAGAGGGATTGCTGCTGGTTTTGGGTAGGATGAACAGAGTTTGCTTCCTTCCCTGAAAGCCAGGAGTTATCGGGTTGTTCAGCCTGGGATATTTGCAATAGTCACTGAATTTCCCCTGAAAAGAGAGTGACAGCGAGGAGGTTTGAGCTGGGATTTTTGCAACAGTCACCAACCTCCCAGGGAAATCCAGTGAGAGCTGAAGAGTTTTCATCCCTTGCATGGAAGTTGATAGCAAATTAATATGCATTTCCATGGGGGCAGGAGTAGGTCTGGGTGCCACAATCCCATAAGCTCTTTTGAAAATCACAGCCTTGAATGGTAATATTCTGATATTCCAAATATGTGGGGTTAGGTATTTTTTTCTAATTCTTAAAAGTATATTAGTCATAATTTTCTTCTGCCTTTCAGTTCCTATGAGATAAAAGGAGTCTGGCTTTACAAGCAGCGAGATTTACCAAAATAGTTCCAGAGAAGTTTTAAACCATTTTCTACAGTATTTCTGAATTTTTCCCCATTTTTCTTTCTGTAAAATGTGTGCCATACAGGGTGTAGGACCGAGGGCACTGTCCCAGCTGAGCATTTGCTGGGCTGACTCTTGGGCGTTTGCAATGGGTGTCACCTGAACCCTGTTGCTCACTCTGGTGGCATCGTCCCCAGGAAGAGCTAGCCAGCCCCAGGTGACAAGCGACCAAGGGAGGGGGCTGCAGGGACAGCCGGAGGGCACACACTGCCAGACAGTGCATGTCAACAGGGCACAGCATGGCAGTGCAGTGGCCTGCTGGGTTTCACTAGGGTGTGTCAAAATATTAAAATAGGGCAGTAAAGAAGAAAACACTTTTTTAATAAGCCATGGGTCGTCATTTGTAAACCAGAAGTTTGACTGCTGTAGAGACAAGGTCTGTGTCTCCTTGTGCTTGCTAACTGGTGCCTATTTCAACAGCCTCTTTGTAGACTATAGGAATAACAAAAACAGGAGCCTTTAAGTGTTGCTACAGTGATAATGCTTAGTACTAGGAAAAGGCGTTGATGAACAGATCTTTACTGCTCATTTTATGTTTGAGTCCTACTCCCTACAACACTCTGCTCTCTCATGCTCCCCACCCACTGCATTTAAACGAACAAACCACGTTTTCTTTGTGCCATCTCCAGCCATCCCAGGAGCTTTGATCACCAAAGGAAACATGTCAGAGCTGGCAATGTTCTCATTCTAGGGAAAATCTTGATATTTTGGACTTATTTTTCTTGAGCATCAGAATGACAGCAAGTATTTTCAACTGGTTTACTTTTCCAAGGAAGAAAAGCACTCTGGTCAGAATAGCTTATTTCACTTAGCTGTAACATATCATTTCTAGGTTGACTTTTTTTATTTTTTAAAACTACTTTATAACTGCCTCCTAAAAAAAATAAAACAAACTTTCAAGGAAAAAATTGCTTGGGAAAAAACCACTGAAGATGCTTATTGTGGCAGTAATCGGAAAGGACATATTAATATCTTGTTTTAATATTTTCAAATAAAATTCACTAAAATGACCACAAAGTCACCATACATTCTTTAAAGAAAGAAAAAAAAAAAAAAAAAAAAAAAAAGAGAGACATTTTGTATGGAAAAGCATTCAGAGCTATTTTTCATGGACAAACTGAAGCTACCAGGGACAAACACAATGTCTTTTTGCTCTCTCCCATCTCCTTATTACCAAGTTTTACTCCCAGCTGTTCTGTGGACTTCAGCTGGATCACTGCAGACATGTGGGAGCAGACAGTGTGTTACCCCTGAACCGGGTTAGTGGAGTACCAACACCCCATTAGGGACTATAGGAACATGTATCTGTAGCAGACTGGGAAGTGTCAGTCACTGGAGCCTTCCCCACCACCCTTCACAGCAGCAGAGCTGGTCCCACGATGTCCATTTCCCCCTGTATCAAGGATATACAAAAACATGTAGAAATGTGAGGAGAAACCTCACGTGGCTTCCTTTATTATTCCCAAGTCTGGGAAACATGGGCAGTCCAAGGGCAGCACAGTGCAGAGCCAGCAGGAGGTGCTCCTATAGCAAGGAAATCTGTCCAACAGAATAAGTCCTACATCTGTGGCACTAAATTTCCCTTCTACTATAATAAAAACACGTTTGGCATACTCAAAAAAGGGCTTTTGGCATAGCAGGGGAACCAGTTCGGGCTCTCCTACTGCAGAAACTTAGATGCAGTATTTCTCTTGTTTTTAAGTTACTGTAATCAAGCATATTGCAAAGGAGAAAAAAATAAATTAAAATAGTTGTTAGGTTCTAGTAGACTTGCAATTTCTGAATTTCTTTTACAAATGCCCATAGAGTATTCCGTCTTTATCCTCCCAAGTCACTGAGAATAACACATCAAAGAGCATGTTTGCATTTCTATAATAGATAACAGCATTGACATAAGCTTCAGGGTTCATACAAACTATAAACTGAATTACCAATCGCCTGTCTCACATATTTATAAACTGTAAGTCGAGCCTGGAGAAAAAAAATCGAACTACAGGTGAAATAATTATTCCAA
This sequence comes from Promerops cafer, assembly GCA_013398275.1. Taxonomy (NCBI): domain Eukaryota; kingdom Metazoa; phylum Chordata; class Aves; order Passeriformes; family Nectariniidae; genus Promerops; species Promerops cafer. The sequence goes on along the minus strand of VZSE01007790.1, from coordinate 762,144 downwards.
AGCTTTTAAAGAGTCACTTCTGAGCAATCTGAATCTGGTGGATGTGGGTTATCTGTTTGGTTTGTACTAGCCTCTGCTTGCATAGCAGGAATCAAATGGTAACCTGGCCTCTGCTGATCACTGCCATGGCAAGGTTGACATCACTGTTTGAACAAGAGATTTTGTAAAAGCTGCAGGTCTCTGTCTCCCCTGGCTGAGGAAGGAAGGGATTTCCCTCCTGCCATGCTCTTGCATTGCCTCCAAAGCTCATGAGAGCTGGCACTCCCACAGTCCTCCGAGACACCAGAGCCAGAACAGAGCAAGCCCTGATGGCCCAGAGCTTCTGCTTATAAACGTGAAAGCATTACACACTATGACACTTCTCATGCCTAAAGGCAGAAGAAGAAAATTCTCCTTATTCTGTAAAGCTCACACAAGGAGTGCCCATTTTGGGAGAAACCATAGTTCTCAGGTGAGGAGGCATGAATGGAACACAGTGTCTGGAGACAGCTTGAGTCATTCAGGTAGCAGTTCTCTGTACAACCACACTGAGGGTTTTGGGAAGACAAAGTGAAGAGGAAAACACTGATAAAAAATATTCTTTTGCTGCCTCATGCAAATGTGTTAGAAGAGAAGTTGAAACCCACAGGTCAATACCACTTCTGGAACTCCAAAACTGGTCTGAGCTATCAGCTCCTCACCGGAGCTACCCAAAGCAACTCTTCTGCTGCAGCCACTGCTCAGCATGTCCAAAAGGACAAGTAACAACAGGAGTCAGAGGAAATAATGGCATGGGATTTGAGGTGGGATGTTCTTTTCCTGGGTAGTTTGACAAAGACCAGCTGGAGACTAAGTTGGACATGTTTGTCTCTAGACCTTACACAAACAAGAGCAGACCCAATATTTTATATGAACTTCTCAGTAATGTGTGGTTCTAGAATATACAAGAGCATGTAGGCATTTAAGACATGCAGAATTAGGAGACTTTAATTATTGCAGTTCTGTTTTGAAAACTCAGACCTTTCCTGTTCAGGACTCAAGAAACTGTCTTGTCTGAAATTACTCTAATTTTTCATCTTAGAGACTATATATTGCATCAGCCCTAAGTTCTTCTCCACAATACAGATAGGAACAATCCGTGTCTTTGTGGATCCCCTATTGCATTATGCAAACACTGGAAATCCATTCAGTCCAATATTATTAATGACCCTGTAACTGAAATTATTACCTGGGGGCTTTTAGCCATATGACAAGAGCTTTTCTTGAATGTGTCGAGCATTTACTTTTCCAAAAAACCTTTTCTGACAGACAGGAATGATTCCAAACCAGACCAGATGTAACATATCCAAAGTTTGCCACGTGGTGACAAAACCAGCCTATAAAATTGCCCTTTGGAGAGTCTCTCAGTCTCGTCAGCATGATCGATTCTTGCTCACTTATGACTGCACCACAGTTGGCATTAGGATTTGGGGTCAGACCAGCAAAAGGGATTCTGGTGACAATAGCAGCATTCACGAGCTCTGTCAGTGCAGCATGGTTTATTTAATTCAGCAAACACTTAGCTTTGGCGGCAGAGAGAGGCACAGCAATGTAGACAGAAATATTAAGGTAGAAGTGCAGAGAAAAAAATTCTCTAGACCATGTCTAGAGGAAAATTGAGGGGGGAGCAAGAGAGTGGTTTTTTTTTTTTTTTTAAATTTTGTTCCTGGTTGGTTTTTTTTCTGAAATAGAGTCCTGTTCTTGTGCTGCAAGAAACATGAGGTGAGGATCATTCAGTGATGAAGGCTTTGCAGCTGACAGATTACAGGACAGATTCAGCTCAGTCTCTTCAGCTGCGCTTCTCTCCAAACTGAAACACTCTCTCCTTTTTCTCTTTGGATACATTATCTAAGAGGATCGATACATAGGAGTGAAGACAGCTCAGCTTTCTCAGAAACAGACCCAGCACTGAAAAGACACTCCAAAGGGCCCTAAAAAGTACTTGACTCTTGAATAGGTTAGTATTTAAAACATTGGACTGTGTAAGTGAAAAATGAAAAACTGTTCCAGTAGAATATGCACCAACACTTTAAAATGGAAGTTTACAAACAAGAGACCCTTTGTTCAGTGGCACCATTTCCTTTGGTGTTTGGAGGCTTTTTTGTTCCTCTCTGGCTCCAAACTGCCTTAAAGAAACTGAAAATAAATCTTGCTCCAAAATCTTGCTGAAAAAAAAATGCTTCTAGGTTGAAACACAGAAAAACCCCCACAAACCTAATGGGATGGTGTACTTGACCAACTCTCCTGTCAAACAGCTGAAGTATTTGGTAGCAATGGAGAAGTGAGGCACATCCTCATGCACATAAAGGAAAGGGCCAACACAAAACGTGGCTGATAAATAATGTGCAGGTGCAATTATTATTGAGTGCCCCTGGTATTTCCATGTGACATCATGCTCTCAGGTGTCTTACTTCTTTTTTGCTCCAAATGGCTCTCAGCTTTTCTGCATGCACTACTCCACAGCCATCACAGCTGACAGAGCTGCTTGTGTCAGATGCTGTGAAATTTTAAGGAGCAAGGACTCCAGGGTACTGTAGTTGTTGTGAGGCTCCTTCAGCTTTATGGAGAGCTCTTCTCACCTTTCCCAGGACAGCATCAGCAAAGGCTCATCATACACTGTAAATCAAGTGTTTCTAGGCTGCATTCAGCAGAGCTGGCTTTCTGAGAGAGAAGCTGGGCTGACAGATTTGAGTGAGCAGGTTTGTGTTCTTCTAATCATTTCACTTGGTTTGAGCTTTTAAGGCCTTACAAACTTAGAGAGCTGTTCTTTTAGTTTTCATGTAAATTAAATAAATCAGTATTCCTGAAAAATGCCTACTGATAACACCTTCTGGTTATACTGGTGTGTCTGAACAGCCAGACCTACTCACCTTTACAAAAGAGATGGTGGACTGTTTACAGAAACCCTCCTGGGCTGAGCACTTGGTTACTGGTACAGCCCAGCACAAGAGCTTGCACAGTAGAAAGCCTTTCATTGCTGAGGGAAAGTGCAGCCATCACACCAGCCCAGCTAGGTGTGCTCACGTTGTCCCACAGCTACGTGACCTAAACTCAGGCAGGGCGAGCAGGCAACAACAAATAAAATGTCCTGTGTTGGCAGCCTCTTGCCTTTCCAGGGAGAGGTTGTTGAAACCACTTCCAACAATCCTGTTGAGGCATGGACTTTTCTTCCTTGGCCTGATGGTAGCCCATGTCTCTCTCTGGGATCCTCCTGCCACACAGCAATTTTGAAGGAAGCTCAGCCCTTGGGTCAATCTCAAGCCATGCATTTTCCACATCACCCAGGTGATGGCTGGCATTTAGGCTCCTGACAGAAGAAACGGGGCACAGAGGTAAAATGTTAACTATTACACACTTACTAAGTTACATTCACACTAATGTCTATTATCAGGGAAATTGGATGCTGGAATAGGCTACATATGGGGGTGGTGGAGCCACTGTCCCTGGACGTGTTTAAGAAAAGATTGCATGTGGCACTTGGTGGCATGGTTTAGTTGACATGGTGGTGCTCAGTCTTAGGTTGGACTCAATCATTTCAGAGGCCTTTTCCAACTTCATTGATTCTGTGGTTCTGTGGTAGGGATGGATCTCAGAATCAGTGTGAAGAGTGTTGCTGCTGCTGCCATTTCCTCCTCTACCATATAGTAAATGGGTATTTGTGCTTTTGATGGGAGTAAGGCACAAAGGATCCTTTCCTTGCATGACAGATGACAGCCACCACAGGCAGAGACCCTTAGCCTGGTGGGAGGATGCCCAGTGGGAGCTCTTGCATTTGTGCAGACCCCACTGAACTGACATGCAGGCACTGGCCCAAGCACGATGGTTACAGGCATTGCTCCACACTGAGTTATATTTAACACAGGAGCCTAAATTACACAGCAGATCAGGAGAACTCCCTTTGAAAAGGCCAATAAGGTGCCACCTGTTTCCCAGGTCACAGCCAGGACTTTTGAAGGCACATATGTTTGACAAGACCCAGATCAACTGAACAAAGTAACATTAATAGGGGCCCCTCCCCTGCTTGGGCACCGGGCAAGAGGCAGCTGCACTGGTGCCTGGAGGGAAATCAGGAGCAGCCCCAGGGGATCTTGCAGGCTTCCCCAGCTGTGGGAAGAATCCACAGGGAGGATGTGCAGCAGTAACGAGGGAGACAAAATTGTGACTGAGGGGACAAGGAGCTTCTGAGAGAGGAGAATGAGCTGAAGGATAATTCATTTCCCCAGATGAGGATAATTCAAATAAGTTCAAAGATATGAACTCCCTCCAGAGCATAAGCTTCTCTGGGGCAGAAACCTGTTAATTTAGAGAGTGCACCATGTGTAACAGAGGCTGTGTGGGCAGCTCCATAAACCATGGAGTGGAGCAGGAGGTAAGACCTTCCTGCCCAAACCAAACATTCGTTCACACAACATCAAATCCACAGCCCAGGTCAGGGTGTGGATGAAGTAAATCCATCTTATTGCAGCCCTGTGCAAGACCTTGCATAAAGCAATGTACCTGGACATCTCCAAGTGTTGCCCTGCACCCTCCTTCTGGATCCACCTCTGGAGTCTGCTTCAGTTGTTTTTTTCAAAACCACCATAGTAGTTTCACCATTTTAATATCTACCTGCAAAACCTCCTGATGCTTTGGGTTTTAATGAACCACAAACTACCTTAAAAAATGCAACATAAAATTAAAGAATTCACTGTTCATAGCTCCAAGTAGGGAACCAAGTAATTAATATACAGCTTAATCTACAGCTTCTGCTATCCTTATACAGCTCCTGTGCTTTGGCCTGCAGCCCCTTTGCCTTAATTGCTCTCACTAAAGATAGCACTCTTCTAATGCAGAATAATCTGGTGAATCCCATGCCCATATCAGGACTAAGTGCACAGTGTTTAAGAGGAAGAGAGCTCAAAATACCAAGGTGTTTGTTTGCATTCAAGGAAGAATAGAAAACTTTACTGAAATTCAAAATAGTATATCTCTCATGAAACAAAATCCCATCAAAAGCTAATTTTTCTAGTTATCTAATGTCATTCTGGTTATGGCTTACATCTCATGGATGATCCTTTGCTAACTTATAATGGTGAGCCACAGCCGGTCTGCATGCCAAAGATACCCTCTTTAAAGAAAAATAAATACCACAGAACGCTTCTGATCTTTCTCATATAAAGATTCTTTTTAATGAAACACTATTTAGATGCTTCACGGCCAGCAAACATAAATAAATGTAATAAAAAGTAGTCTTGGCTGTGAGAGAGGTCTGAAAAACTGAATTCCTCAAGGGACAGACAAATAAAGCAGGGAAAGTTCTATTTCATTATCAACATAAGTAGCGGCATGCATACATCAGCTGGTATCAATCTTGGTAATAGCCTGAGGCCAGTGACTGACGGCATGCTGCAAATTTAGATTCTGACTTTTCCATCACAGCATGCATTTGAGTAATTTTCTGCAGTTTTTGATTTTCCAACCTGCGCTCCTCTGCTGCATCACCTTCCGTGTGCCTGGAATGACTGCCTGCAATTGGAGGTTCAGGGACTTTTTAAGCTGGAAGTTGTATCCAACCAGTTGTTTCATAGACAAAATGAATTTGCTTAATCCTTTTCTGAATTCATTCATCCTGTCAGACTCCATAACATCTTGCAGCAAGAAATTTCATAATTTAATTACACATTGTTTAAAAAGGTGCTGAAGTTAGTAAAGGTTATTAAAGTCTTTTAGCCAGGAAGAGTATTATTATCTGGAGTCTCTTGTTTTGTTGAAAAGCCTCGCTGCGTGGGCAAGGACTGTCAGCTCAGCTGCCTACTGGAGGTTCACCCAGACATGCAAGTTTTGCAGCTGCTCCTTCCTTCACAAAGCAGCAGTGGAGGTAAGGTAGAAACAGGAGAGAAAGCACAGCTTTCTGTGGAGATGTACAGGCCAGAAGCTGACTGATCAATCATGGTATAACCTGGCAGATGAGCAACAAGGGCCACAGTCTGAGCCCTTGCTTCCAGCCTCTGCAATAGCCCAGCCAGCCTAAAGGGTCCCCCTCTCTCACTACCCTTCTCCAGCAGGACAGAAACCATTCTCCTCCTTAGGCAGGGCTTATTTGAAGAGAGCCTGAGGACCCATGCTCTGGCTGAGCTCAGCAGGAACCACAAGTGGTCTGGGAGACTCAGAGCAGCATCACACTGGGAAGTTTGGAATTTTAAGTGCAACCATTCACTTATGGTTTTCTCCTCTATCCCACACTGTCCTTATAGTGTCATCCCTCATTAGCTCTTTTTCAGAGCGGGGTCTCATCTGTAGGTCCCTGCTCCAGCACAATTATGAGTCAGGGTCTGCAGAATTTGACTGAAACCTCCTTGCATGTGATGTTCTCCTTTGACAACTTGCAGAACTTTTGCTCTCATCTCTCTGCTTCCCTCAGTCTTAGAGAGTCTTTCTGAAACTCTTAATTGCAAGCCAAAACTGCCTGTTTCCCCTGGGCATGGACACAAGTAGTCCATGAGACCCACTCAAAGGAAAACGGAGCTAAAGGTGAAATGGCCAGCTGCAACTCTGACTGATCTTGCTCTTCATCAAAAGGTGAGCCCTAACAGCTGTCCCTATGGGTTGTGCCTCTCTGCCTTCCAGTCACCCTGAAGACTCCTATTTTCAGATCATTACCAGACCTGAAACTGCGAAGCTGTGATGCTGAGATCACAAGGCTCTGAACAATACCCCAGACTCCTGCAAACTCCTCTTTCTCTGGCACTTCCCTATCAAACACTGCTGCCTTTGACTGGTATTCAGCTGTTACAGTTTAATACCTCTGTCGGGCAAATTAATGGCACTTACTTCCACGGGAAGTGAGAGATGGTACAGTAGAATAAGACCCACCTCCAAATAACTTTCTCAGCAAGGAAGAAAATTCACCACCTCGTTACTTGCCTTAAACACTTTCCCTGGGGGAGTGCCACATGTTTCACCGAGCGCAGCAAGATCCTTGGTACAGCCTGGCTGCTGTTCCCCCTCCCCATCCAGCTGCGTTTCGGAGATGGACTTGGTCAGACAAAGGTCAGGGAATTTAAAAAAAGTAAATAGGAGTCATGTACTGCGAGCACACATTCACTGCATTGCTGAACTGTCTTACTAACCCGGGAGTAGCCTCCCACACTCCCATGCCGTTAGTGCACAGCTGCTGCTGGAAAGTTGCCTGCAGAGCCTCTCTCCCCTCCCACCTCTTTCAAAGGACCTTGTCTGGAGCTACCAGGCTTCTGCTGGCAATATTTGTCAGGGAACAGAGGACTACTGTCACTTAAAAACAAGCAAAGGATTACAAGATGCTTTGATTTCGTTGGGAACGATCGCCATTTCAAAAGCTAGAAGGAAACACTGCTGCACAGTCAGCTCTGCATGTTCATTATATATTTGGCAGAATATATCAATTGGTGTATGCTGAATTCCAAAACAGGTCTAACTAGAGCCATGCAAAGGGCTATTGTGAAAGGGTGACTGCTTTTCAAAGCACTTCGTATACTTATGGGACTCCAGATACTAATTTTGCACTGTACAATCAAGTACAAATAGAAATAAACATTTTCAGCATAAGGCTTCCAACGACACGTGCACAAAACCCCAGCAAAAGGCCCTCAGGGGCTTTCCCTGGTGCATCCAAGAAGTCACAGCGTGAGACATTCACCAGCACTTCTGAGTCCAAGCTAGCAGTGCAGAAGCAGGACTGGGTTGAAGGGGTCTTTGAAAGCCTGCCTACAGACACTGCCCCTGGGTGTGGCATCCTGGCTCTCGGGGATGGAGAAAATCTCATCCGTTCTGGGACACGTATAACATTTATTTATTCAGGAGCAGAACTTCCCCCTCCAAGAAAGTAGGAAATGTTGACGTAAATGGGTAAAACTGCTACTCTGAAATTAAAACGCATTTCTTCAGCCAAAATTTCACATTAATGTGGCACCCCACAAAACTACTAAAGTTTGGATTTTCAAAGGCCCCTTCAGGGATATTTTACTCCACTCCCTTTGAACATCTCTTTGGTCCTTTCAAAAATGCCAGGCTAAAAATCCCTGCTGGGGGGCAGCATGTTGCCGTGCTCTTTTCAGGTCTTACCTTTAATACAACATTAACCTCACATTTTGCATTTTTCCAAGCATGGCTTTCCGGGTTTAGTTCTGAGTCCTGCATCCCCTTTTATCCACATGCTGTGGATTATCTGATCTGATGAGTCATCAGAAATAATCCTGCAAGGGCACTGCTCAATGTAAGGGTTAGTTTGCAAGCTACTTTGTGTCATCATTTATTTGAATAAACCATGCCACTTGCCCTGTATTTTATCTTGCACTTAAAAAAAAAAAAAAAAAGGAAGAAAGCAGCCACTAACTGCTAACTATTTTAATCTCAAAATAAGGTAACAACACATTTGTGAGATCTGAGCCACCAATGTCTTCCTCTAAACAAAAGCTCTTACAGTAAAAATGCACTGGTAAGATTTGCCCACTCAAATCTCATAAAGCCTATGTTGTTGCAAGAGCTAAGAAAACCTGGCTCTTTTAAATAGAGTAATTCTGGGCTAAGAACATTAATGGCATCCCAGAACTGGAAAGCTGGATGTGTAAATTAAAAAGCAAAAAGCACATATACACTCTTAATATCCTAATACCTATTACATGTGATCTCTTTCAAAGTAGCTTTAAATGAGAAGTGCAGTTACTCTTTGATATAGCTGCTAGAAACATAGCCAGGATGCCCTTTGATATAAATTTAAAAAATGAGTCCGTATTTCATAAAGGCTCATAATAAATGACTTCAAAACCTGAACATATTTTTCCCTTTTTGTTTTTTTCTCCATTTAAGACATAAATCTTCACCAAATAAAGAATGGTTCCCTTCACTCGGCAGAATTGTCTTGACTTGACTGCTGGAAAGAATCCCTTTCAGCCACCATGACAGAAACAATCATAAGTGCAATGAGAAATCCCCTCCACACCACACCTAAGTTCCCTCAAGGCTACCAGGAACTGGCATCAGCATTATGTGGAGGCCACAGCAGGTGACCCACACCGATAAGCAGCTGGACATAGGCCATGGAGTGTGAGCCACGGTGTCCGCAACCCAAACCTGGACCCAAAGCCAAAGGTATGCCAGATACCTGGACACTGTGCTTGTAAAAACACTGGAAAGGGACTGCACCACCGAAGAGGCTGTCTGCCTGGTACAACACAAGAGTGAGGGAGAACGCTGGGTTTCCCCCCCCAAAAAGCCTGATCTGTTATTTACAGCTTTCCCTACAGCATTCATCGGAAGAGTCTCTTTAAACACAACAATGCATTTATTCTCACAGGGTAAAAAAGAGCCTTAGAAGTACTATCCTTGTTTTAGAGGCACAGAACAGGTCCATATTTCCAAACACATCCGTACAACCTGAGGCAGCCCGGGGCTGGCTCCCCAGTGATGCTGTGCAGCAGCGGCGTGTGCAGGACACCACAGCGATAGCTCTGCAGAGCCCGGGCTAATCATACCCCTGCTCTGGCCCTGCTCACCCCACGTCCTGAAGGAGGAGGATTTATTTGCTTCAGAAGGAATTTGGGAATTCAGCCTATATATTCAACTTGCACATAAATCATGGATGTTATCTAAATGGGGTGGCAAACGCAGACCCGGGGAACACGCAGAATTCAGTCACATTGCCTTGAAAAGGCACCAAAAAGGCTCGATTTGACGAATTTTAAAACCTAACATTCTTTGTTGTGCTTTGCAGTCCTGAGGGAGCAGCGAGAGCCGGGTGACCGTCCCCGCAGGCCCGTGGCAGGCAGGGTGTGCAGGCGGCAGCGGGGCCGCGGGGATTCCCGTGGCGCAGCCCTGTGTGCGCCCAGCCCAGAAAGAAGTCCCGCTGTCCCGCTGTCCCGCCAGGGAGCCGCGGGGCACAGCGTGGGCTGCCGCAAAAGGCGCCTGGCCCCCAGCGCACCCATCCCTCGGGGGACCACCCTCGACATTGCTTCCCAGGGGGAGAAAAAACCGCCGGAGGTTTGCCTAGAAAGACTCCCTTCGAACCGGCCTCTCGGGCGGGACAAGGGGATATTTGCCGCTGTTTGCCCGTTTGTCCGGCAGTATGAAGGAGTTTTGCCCCGCGGCCGCGCAGCCCTGGCCCGGCCGCGCTCCTGGACGCGCTGTCGGGCGGCTCTTCCCGGCGGAGCCCGGTTGACTCCACAGCCCGGCGGCTTTAAACAAAAGGGTTGGTCTGTTGGTTCGTTGGTTTGTTTTTATGCTTTTTTTTTTCTTTTCAGAAAACAACTGCAACTCCCTTTTGCGAGAATATTTTTCCCCCCTCCCTCCCGCCAATCCCCCCGACCACTACGTGCTCCCCCTGCTCCCCCTTGCCTCTGACTGGCACGCGTCCAGGAGGGAGGAATTTTTTTCCCCCCCTTTTCTATTATTTATTTATTTATTTATTAAATTTTGCTTTATTTCCACTGCACATTTCGGCTCCAGCTCCCCAAACTCTTTGATCTCCCCCGCTGTCTCCTTACCCGGAAGAAAACCCCGGCTCTCTCAGCTGGGAGCTCGGCGCACACGTGGGCGCCCTGGCGCGCCTCCATGCTCCTGCCAAATTTAGTCACACAAAGAGCTCGGGGGGGGAACGGGGGGAGGATGAAAGGGGCCGCCGGCGGGACATCAAAGGCGCCGCCGCCCCGCCCCACTGCCGCCCTTCCCTATATAGGGGGCGCCGGCGGCGGACGCCGCTTCGCACGCGAAAGTGTCCTGTGTCCCCCCGCCCCGCTTATTGCGCCCCGAGGGGTCCACATCGGCACCCCGGTTCCCCCCTCTCCCCGCTGAGCCCCCCTGAAGCTCTACTGGGGTAGTCCCGCTGCCCCGAGCGCTGGTGCTCAGCCCGCCCCGGGACCGGTTTGCCCTCCTCGTTCACCCCCCTGCCCTTGCCCTGAGTACGGGCAAGCCGGGCTAGCAGTCGGGGAGTGCTCGAAGTGCAGGTCCCTTCAACGCTGAAAATGATAAAAACTCCAACAAACAAAAACTCCTCGACTCCCTCTGAAACGCTAAAACCCACTCAAACGACCAAAAAAAAACCCCCAGCGAAACCTGTCCAAAATTAAACAACAAAGCAAACAAACAAACAAAAGAAACCAAAACCAAAAACACGGGAAAATACAAAGTTACGCTGAAAGCAAAAGAGAAAAGAGAAGAAACACCCAGAGCGCAAAAATCACCCCTGCGAAAGTGCCAAACGGCCCGGTAGCCACTGCGGAGCCGGGTGCCGGGCACGGCGGCGGGCTCGCTCCCGGTGGCCCGGGGAGGGCGGCGGGTCCCGCCGGGGGAGAGACCGGGGCCACCGTGGGGCGTCCCCATACCCCGGGCCTTGCCCCCCGCCTCCGGCCGTGCCCCAGGGACTGCGAGTAAAGCGACAGCTTTGTGTTGTCTCCAGTCAAATCTGACGTTGGAGTTGACGTTTCCTGAGTTTATCTTTTTGTCATAAATCATTACGGTTTCCATACACACATTCATTCCCCCGCCCCGGTCCCGCCGCCCCCATCCTGCCTCATTTTGCCTTCAAAATCCTTCCACCAAAAAACCGATCCGGGAAAGACTCCAGCCCACGTGAGGGCAAGGCGGAGGGGCGGGGGGAGGCTGCTTTTCCAGAGGGACACGGCAATGAAACAGAGGAGTGGCCGCGCTGCCGGCTCCTCCGGCGGGGTCCCTGCCCGCTCCGGGCCGCGCCGCCCCGTCCCGTCGGGGGAGCGGGTCGCAACGCTCAGCCTCTCAGCGAAGGTCTTTTTTTCAGAACGGGACCGTCCCGGGGCAGCTTTGCCCGGGCCGGGTGTCCGGTGCCCGCCGAGCGCCAGGAAAGGGAAGAGGGGCGGAGGGATGCGGAGATGTGCATCTCCCCTCAGGAACCATCCCCGAGTTGTCTGTCGTTTTCCAAACAACCGCTTCCCCATCGCCTCTCTGCAGCCGTCTCCGGGAGAGGGGCGGTCTCCCTGCATCTGGGGAGCATTCCACAATTAAGCCCCTTCCCAGAACTTACATTTCTAATTTCTTTCTTTCTCGATCATTTATTTCACGCACTTGTTCAACTTGGCAAGTCCATCCCCCGTTTCCCGCTACCTTGCTCCCTTTCTCGGGGTTTGGAAGGTCTAATTTCTCAGCTGGATTTTAATTACCCGTTCGAGGACGATTACGCAGAGCGGCGGGCGGCGGCGTGGGCAGCCGGGCTCAGCCTGCCCGTGTCCCGGCCGGCAGTGCCGCCGTGCCGAACCCAGCATCTGCCGAAAACGGATTGAGCATCCACACGTTCCCGTTCCTCCGGCTCCCGGCGCTTGAATGTTTAGCGACCTGACGGGGCATGTGCAAAGCACAAAGCACACTTTTCCGATGCCAAAATACTGGGAAGTTGTTTCCTGCAAAATGTGCGCCCATCGTGTTCGCAAAATAAAAGTTGCGGATCCTGACGTTTCCCAAGCGCAGCGCCTGCTTTTGTCTGGATGATTTTTTTTTTTTTTTTTTTTTTTTTTTACTGTACTCGTGCCCTGTTGCAGGGCGATGCCGGATCAGCCGGGAGCTAACGGGGCAGCGCGGTGCTGGAGGAACGGGACAGGGTGGAGGGGTGAATCTCCGTTACTGCTCTGGCTCCATTTACCGGTCCGAAACTGGGACGAGCTCACCCCGGCGGGTTTCTCCCCGTCTCTCGGGGGCTACTACTCGTTTCTGCCGGGCACTTGCTGGATTCAATGGGGATGTCTTAATTCTGCCCTTCGTCCGAAGCGGGCGCGAGCAGAGCCTGGTCAATCCCTCGCACACTTCCCACACCGGAGCAGCGCCATGCGGCGATGGGGAACGCTCAACAAAGCAGCCCTAAAAAAGCAGGTCTGTCCGCCCTTCCCGGGGATGCAGCTAGTGCCTGTGCCCTCCTCGGCGGGCTCTTGGCAGGGGAAGGAGAGGAGCAGCAGTGCCCCGGCGGTTCCCCCGCGACGCGGACACGCACACACGACCGTACACGTGTGCGTGTAGATACACACACGGACACACGGACACACAGAGAGGCTACTCCGCGCAGCCAGAGCAAAGTTTGCCCGGGGGCAGCCCCGCACCCGCTCCCCCCCGCCCTCTCCCCCCTCCCCGCTGGCGCTGTCCCCGGCCCCCTGCTCTCCCCGCCCCCGCCGCTCGGCCCT